>JADLZK010009801.1:0-148092 GCA_015847255.1 Hyparrhenia diplandra
ATTCGGTGCGGTAAAGGTCTAGTGGTGGTGGTGTGGACTCGGTTTGCTTTCTTTGCTTTCCGGGGCACTGAGGTGCCTTGCTCTGAGTCCTTTCTCCGTAGAATATCAGCAAATGGTCGAGAAAGCGAAAGGAGCGGCACGCGGCGAGACCAACAGGAATAGAGAGATCGGCGCGGGCACCCGCGCATTATCCGCGCCCGCAGCTTTTTTTTTTTTTTTTTTTTTTTTGAAACGGAATCCACGATTCCATTAATTAACATGTCCAGACAAATCGCCAGATACAAACTTTGTTACAAACTCAGTGTTGTAAAAACACACGGACTTTGTCCCAGAAGGAAAAGAAGAAGGAGGAATCACAATCCGTTTGTTTGTATGTGCGCCTACTAAACTCTGTTTGCTTCTGGCAGACTATATATATATGGGAGCTCTATGTTGTAATTACCAATATATTTCAGATGAATAAAGAATAGTCTCCACTATCTTGTGTCTACATTTGTTTCTACTTCTTTCATCTACTACGTGATCATGAGAGGCGGAGAAAGGAAGGTCCTAATCGGTAAGAACGCGCTTTCACAACACGTTATCAAGACGAAGCTCTTTCGTCGACATCGCCATTGAAGCTGCCCCGATCTTCGGCAGACCGACGTCGCGGCCGACGTCCCCCCGCGCGACGCCGACGACGCCGACATCCCCGACGTTGTTAGCGGAACGGATCTCGCTACCGCCGCTACTACTAATCTCCAGACCGCGACGACTCATCGTCACGCCCAGTCCCTCACGGCCTAGCCGAATCGTTCTTCGTGACAGCCTTTCGCCCAATTCAAGAATCAAAGGTACATGAAAGAATCTTATCCAGCAAATTGCTTTTATCTGTGTTATAAGGCTGGGTTTCGTACCCGGAGTACGCGGTTTGTTTTTTTTACGTGAAGTACACCCAGCTACAGATTTGTATATTTACATGAAACGAACCTAAGCATCGTCGGTCGTAGTGTGTCAGGCTCGATATGAGCTCGTGATCTTGCAGCATGCATGCAGCTGCCACCCCATCCCTCTCGGCCTGAATGCCGATTAAACTTGTTGTGTTCTAATCTACTAGACAAAGAAAAGAAAATCGGTAGCCTTGGTACTAGTACTAGTTTTGAAGGACATCGTGATCCGTGGCCATACAATGGCATAAAGCATGAACGCTGCCGCCTGCCGCCACACAGCATGACACGACATGAAGGCCGTGATTCCCGTTTGAGGTTGCTGTTGCGCACCTAGGCAATCTGAATTTTGTCGTAGCCTGTAGCTAAATATAGTATCTTGAATAGATCTATTATTATCGTTTTTAATTGGAATTTATTTTCCATGCCTTCATGCACGAAGGTGGTAGCCAGTCGTAACTGCACCCTGCTGCCTTTGCCTGAAGCATCTCGAATACAATTCATGTTGTGAGCCGCCGAGGCTAAGCCGAAGCCACATCACCTATAGCCAGATCTGCAATGTGTGCCCATGTCACCTAAAGCAGCCAGCCTAAAGCCATGACGATGTCGGAATATATTCTGCCCTTGGTGTGGAAACCAATCGGCATGGTGTCTGTATATACATGAACAGTACATATGCATGAAGAAACTTTGTACGATGGGCTGGCAGCCACCACGGCCGATCAAGTAAGATCCATCCTGGCGTAGCAACACTAATTCGAGTCGAAAAACAGCCAGGAGCTTATATCGGCAAGAAGCCGTCAACAATTGAGTTATATCCTATAATCTAATTCGGATTGCATCTAAGTCATGTATGGTTCCGAATCCAAACTAGCTAACCTTGGCCCGCACGCCATTATGTAAAAGCATCCCGCATAGTTCGCATGGCTCATGATCCTTGGCATGAAGCCATTGGCAGTTCGCAGCACCCCCTATTGCACGCAGCTTGCACGCTGCAAACAGTAAGTGCATGCTACTAGCATGTATGCACTACACTCGCCATGTTCCTTGCGGCTTGTACGCCGCTGGCCGCTCGTCTAGGACCCGAGTCCCGACGACGAGGCCGTTATATGCGGATAAGAACTTTGCATTGCAGAAATAAAAGTACGCCATGAAGCTGTACCTATATTGTGTTTGATCCAGTTGATCATTCAATTGGTATATAAGGCACAGGAACATGTAGTTCCGACATGCTAATATACTATACGTTCTTATTCTTGCGTAGCCTTGGAAATTTTAAACCCGCATTTTGAACATACATGACAATTGGTAGATTGTTAATTTGATGCTAACATGGAACTCGTCGCCGTGGCTAACCAGCAAGCTTGAAGCTTAGCGTATGGGCTCTCTAAATCCTGCAGACCTTAGACTTGTCACCCTTGAAAGTCTCATATTTATTTTTCCTAGCATATGTTTTTTTTGGGATGAATGAATGCTTGGTATAAATTCTACCATAAACCTGAAAATGCTAGGATGCTTCTAAGATTATTTTGAGTAACCATCCACTATTTTTTACACCTTGCTACTTGTTTACATGTAGTAAACCTATATGCACATGGTCTATGTTATGTCAATATGCATGCCTTAAAAGAATAAGCAATATCCTAAAATTACTCGAAAGTAAAAGTATTTGTTACGGTCATTATTAAATCCATGTAGGATATTTTGCTACCATTGAAGTGTACTAAACTCAGTATATATATTTCTTGAATTACTCTCTAGAATGAGTATATGGCCGATAGAAGTAACAAATGCATTGTGGGACTCATTGCATGAGTAAAATCCCAATATTATGATTATGGAATATCATATTGCATTGAAAGTTGAATTTTCAAGCTTTTATATCTAATTTGCTCTATAAAAATAGCTCGAAGCTTTGTATTAAATGTCTAGAAGACAAGATGGTAAATAGATTTTATAAATCTACATTCTCGAAGAAATGTCTCTTGTATATAGAATATCAAAGAGAAATGTAATACTTGAAGTATTTGAATTTACCATCAGAATTACTCAAATGAAAATTGGGTTGAATCTTTAGACAGACTTTATGAACCAGGATATTATTAAGTTACAATAATTTTGAATATGTGGCTTGCATATGTTACACTCCTTCAAGGCTTGTGACGGTATATCATAACTCTTGAATATAAAAAGCACGAAGCTACCGCTTGTCACGTATAGAAGTTAAGACATGCGAGAATGTCTCTTGAAGAAGAACTTAAATCATGTGCTTATAGATTTGTTGTCTTTTAAATTCACCTGAAGTATTAATAGTAGTGATGGTGGTGCATTAAGTTTTAATTCCGTTGAATTAAGTGGTTAATGGTTAATTTATTAGCTTGAAGACTAATACAAAATATTTAATTTTCTTAGTTGCAATTGTTATTACTTGAAGTAATACATGTAAACTTCTCATGGAATAAATTAGATTTATATGTTTCACATATAAACAATTGTCAATTGCCTATCAAAATAATTTTTGCATTAATTTATCCACAAAGAAGCCTCAATAAACCATGAAGGTTATAGTTCTTTGTGCATCACTACCATGTGGGTAGATGGAAAACTGAATTTTCTAAAAAGCACATGAACAATTGGACTAAACCGACATATTAATTGATCTTGAAGGATCGATTTAGCCTTATATCCTACCCCGAGTCTATTGTTGTACACTGAATAGTACATTGATATGTGAATTTCATACCATACTCAATGAATACTAGAAGTATGATTGGATTCTATGAAGCAATAGAAGTGACTATTCATAGATAATGCATGAAGCAAATCGCTACTTAAAGTAGTTATGGCATGAAAAGGGGGAGGAATTTTGGGTAAAGGCATAAGAACATGTGGATAATATATATTTAATAGGTATAGCCGTCCTAAATCAATTTTTAAGTGCATGTATCGGGACTTGAAGTTCGCGTCCCTTCCGGCCGAGTTAACTTTTCTACTCGCACTAAATGCAAGTAAGCTTGTAGCTTTGCATTTTGTTGTTATCTATTATGTTATTGAATACTAACATTTCACATTACACATGCATGTGTATCTCATTGAGCCGCAACTATCTCCACTTTTGCATCAATATTAGCATAACATTTATAGTTGTAGCTAGTAGCTACCTTTACGCTTCCCTCATAAGTAAATTGGCTAGCTAGCATGCTATGTCTATATGGTTCCCGTTGAACTGAGGAATGATTTGTTTTCGATGCATCGTATGCATAAGCAATAGATTGATCTAGGGCCAAGTAGCCTAAGATCGGGGGAGTGAGTTTATGAAATTTTGCTCAATGGAGACTAATCCATTTAATGAGATGAATAGTTGTGAAACTAAGATATTGGATAACACAATTATGATGTTTTGGGATTTATGAAGAAAAGGCATCAAGGGATTTTTGCATTAATAGCAATTAGAAAATTCTAGAAGAAAATTCCATGTGAATTTGAATGTTGCATATTTAATACACTTGAAGTGTATGATCCATTTTTTATGAGTACTTGGATCAATTTTTAGGCTGATTAATAAAGAAGCTAGAAAATGAAATAGTTTTCTAAACTATGTTTTGTGCATATTAGGGGAGAACATCCCTGATTTTGTAGGAACGCCGAACATTCTTAAATGCACTTTAAGTATTCTAGCTCATTTGCATAATGAATAATAACCCCCATATTGAAATATGTGTGTGAATATTTCCCATAAAATTTAGTCATAGCATACATAAATGGGCCTCCACTTATAGTTGGAGATATATGAATTTGAATTAAGCCCATGATAGGGGATATATTTTGAAGTATGCTATTAATGATCTAATATTGGCATTAGGGAGAGAAAGCCTATATTTTGAATGCCAAATATTATTTTCATAGAAGGAAAATGATCTTAAGAGAAAATATTCCTTTAAGCTTGAAGCAGGAATAATATCACACACCAAGTCATACAATAATTTGACTAATGCTCTTTTTGAAGCCCGAAGCGAGCATATGCCGATATATTTTTGAAATGAGAGGAGTAACTTGAAGTTATAAACAGAAGTTGTGTTTACTCGTAGTAAACTAAATGTTATATACTATCAAGCTAAATCTTCGGGACGCCTGTGGGTTCTAATTTAGTGTATACACATTAAATAGAAAAGAAATGAAACTCCTCCATTCTCGTGAAGAGAGCGCCTCACGAAGAAGGTTAAACACCTCATGAAGAGGATCATCATGAAGATGACATCCAACACAATTAGCGCGCACCTCACTAGTGTTGGGTATGCAGAACAATATATCATCTCTTGTTTGGGAAATGATAGGGATAAAATATTCTCACATTGTGAGAGTATTGGGAGAAAGAAAATAATTGTCGACAAACTACCTCTTTATTTGCAAATGTTTCTCTTATGGGAACCCGGATCCGGAAACAAAGTCCATGGCAAAATCGCTAGTAGCGATTATATCGGGTCAATGAAGAAAGCAATTGAGGTTGAATCTCCTATTAAGAAGAAATGAATGTTCGTTATATCTACGGCAAATGAAACGAATGAATATCGAATATGCAGTTAATAGTGGATTATGAAAATCCATATAATTCGAAGAATATAAATCGCAACTTGTAGAAATCTCATACTAAGTATTAAAGTCTAAGGTATATATATTCCTGAATGAATATTCAAGTCTCAAGAAGAGCATGTCCTAGAAGGATTGCAATCATCAAAATGATTTTACAAGAAATAACGCTATGTCATTGCGTATATCACTCATCTCTCATGCAAGAGAGAATGTATCTCATAGAAGAGAATTATTAATTTATTAAGAATGAATGTACATCCTTGAAGGATTTAATCCATGAAGGATTTACCTACCAATTTTTGAATAAACACCATTCATCCCCCGAAGTGAATATAGACCCGAGAGAAAGAAAATGAGGAATCTTAAAATACCGTGAAGGTGTCATCAAAACACTTAGAAAGTTTATGAAAAGCTAGCAATGTAGTGATGATATCCTCTACATACCATGGAAGGTATAAGAATAATGATGGTTTTGGCAATTGAATTATCCCCTAAATGCCAAATGCAAGGTCGATTTGTACAATCAAAATCTTGAAGATTTATAGAATACATTTTGAAAATCCACTAAGGATTAATTATAAGTATCCAAACTCTAGTCTAAGTTTGATACACTATCTAGAAGATATTGAATATTAATTTATTTAACCCCATAATCCTCTGAAAGGATCTATTTCTCTCGAAGAATAATATTTATTTGTTTTGCACAACTAATAGGTGGTCATTATGCATGAAGCATATTGCTCCCATATAATTCATAGAGGAATTATGAGCCAACTTTTATTTACACATGTTTATGAAAAGTGTGGTCTGAACAATGAAGTTCAAAGTTTGGCTTTATGAGGGGGAGCATATTTTATTGAATCGCCTTTAAGGTAAACCACTAGAATTACAAAAGATAAAGTAGATCATATTTGCTAAAACACGTAAGTTTATGCATAAATTATGAAGATCAATACCTATTCATGAAGAATAGTATATCCTGAAGAATATATGATCAAGAAGGTTAAATGTTGTACTCTTTTTTTCTCTATGTGAGTTTTTACTCGAAGGTTTCTCACACAAGGTTTTTAATGAGACAACATGTGCAATGCAATTAACGAATGCGATGTACTCTTTTCTCCAAGAACGTTTTTTTTTTTTCCCACTGGGTTTTCGGATGGAGTTTTTGATGAGGTATATGCATATCGTGGTAATCGCCCAAGGGGGAGTGTTGTAAAACACACGGACTTTGTCCTAGAAGGAAAGGAGAAGGAGGAATCCTAATCCTAATCCGTTTGTATGTGGGCTCTTACCGAAACTCTTAGGCCTTGGCAGGACTATATATACGTGGGAGCTCTATGTTGTAATTACCAATATATTTCAGATGAATAAAGAATAGTCTCCCTATCTTGTGTCTATTTGTTCTACTTCTTTCATCTACTACGTGATCATGAGAGACGGAGAAAGGAAGGTTCTAACCGCTGGCAACGCGTTTCACAACACTCAGGAGCTTCACTAAAAATACAGCACAATCAGGGGCCAAAGCACAAGCTCCATAAGAGGCTAAACCATCTGCCACTCTATTACAAGATCTGGTACAGACAGACTGTACATGAATTAAAGTCATACAACATATGGTCTCTAATCTGATAGATTAAAGAACCAATCGAGCTTCTGTCCTTTTCAGTTGAAGATAGAGCATATGCCAAGGTTGTAGCATCTGTTTTCAATATGGTATGCATCATTCCAAGATTTGCTGCATGCTTTGTTGCAGCGAGACTGCGAGGCCGAACGCATTTGTGTTGCCGCTCCAGCAAAAACAGATTCAGAATTTCATACTGCGATTCACTGTTTTGGGTCTGGGATGCAGATACCGAAGCGTTAGTGATTCCTGGTGTTTGCATCGAACAAGAATTTTGTTCTTTTTTTCACTGCTGGCATTTGCAGTTGACAATTGGTGCTCTTTAAACTTCCCTGGTCTGATTAATTTTTAGAAAACATATATAAGTTCAAAAAAATATACTGTCAAGATATGCATGAGAAGAGAACTTAATTAACCTAAACTGATGTTGGACCTATAATTTGATTTGGAAACAGATAGAAAGTCATTAAAGATTTGTTAGCTGCTTCATCGGTAAGACACTCTCACATAATTCTGACATGCAAGTCCCCCATCAAATCTAAGGAGCTCTCACGACAATGTGATTACAAGATTCTAGAGGTTTGAGGAGGCCGGGGCCATCGTTAAAACTTGTTCTAGTTCAGTTTCAAAATCTTATCAATCTCAAGGACAACAACCTCCTATACTATGGGGGGTGTGGGTGTCTGGACTGCTCTATAAATTCTACTCGGTACACTCCACCATAGAGCAGCTCCAAAAAAAAAACTAGAGTATATGGAGCATTTTTTTTAGGTGCTCTCTTAACTTCATATTTTTTTTCTTGAAGAAAGTGAATGAAGCTAAAATTGTTTGGCTAAAAACATGGAGTGAAGCTAAAAAATGTGAAGCGGAGCAGTCTCAAATACTCCTTTTGTCATATATATGAAACAAATAGGTACATATGCCACGTTCAAACTTTTAAGCCATATTTTCAAGATATAAATTATATATAATGCCATATTTCTAAGCGCAAGACATTAAAAGGGGTCCTTTTGTTGAAAATTGGCAAAATTTGAGAATAGGAGCATCATGTCACAACTTGTGAGTTCACGGAGAGAAGAGGAGCAACAATCCTTTTTTAATCTATTGAATAGTTTAATCATTTGAAACAGATAGTAGAGTATATCACTAACAAATAGGAGAGGATGAATCAAGCGTTGAGGAATAAAGAAAGACTAAGTTGGGCCTTTTGAGTGTTGGCGATCTAGGCCTTCTTCCAAGTGGGCTTTATGGCTTTTCTTTCATGTAGATTTTCATATCAATTTTCATTTTGCCCTGGTCATTTGTTGGCCAAGTCAGGGTTGTATGGACTGGGGATGGATGAGTGAGCGTGCATGTGTTTGTACGCCTGTTTTGTACTATGTAATTCTAAAAAAAAATAGAGCCTCTTGCAAAAGTATTTATGGAGAAAATTTTTAGGAGGGGCTTATCCCCGTGGTCCCAACTACGGTAGGGGGGCTCAAGCCCCTCCCACCATATGGTTGGGTCCGCCACTAGACCGTACCCCTCCTAGCATGAACATTGGCAGAGTTGCAACCATTTCAGCTAGACATAAATACATGTGATCGAATGCAACCATTTCACGAACCTAGCATGAACATTGGCAAAGTTGCCACCACATGTCCAGGGGGATGGACTGTTGGATGGCTTGCAAACTACCGAGAACACAATTCTGCAGTGGCAAGTGAGAATTGAAATGTTTCACCCCGACGACAAGGTAGGATGGAAGCAAGTGGGAGTAGAAATGTTTAGGATGGTATCGAAGGGGTGTGACATTTGGTGTTTTCTCTCCGCGCCCCCCAATGTTTGGTTTAGGGACTTTTTATGTTGGGACTAAAAAAGTTCCTTTTTACTTTAGTCCATACCAAACTAAACAGGGTGGGATTTTTTTTTACGACTTTTAGTTGAAGTCCCTACCAAACCCAAAAGTCCTACGACTTCTAAACCAAACGCCCCTCAATCAGGTAGCTCGCACGCTCCTTTCTCTATGCACATCACCAGAACACTGAAATAGAGACGGTTGGTAACACACGCTTCGATGGGTGGTCAATGCAAGTGGCAACATCAGTAAAATGTATACTGACTAACAACTCGATACCATTATGTTGGTGAGTACCTAGTGGCACCGAACACTTTATAAAAGATAAATTTACCATGTAATCGGTCAAGTGCATACACATTATGTCCAAATCTAGTAGTGAAGCTTGTTTCTTTAACCATAATATGCAAAATAATCAAGGCAAAGCAAATCGTATAACACAAGACATAGTTTATCCTGGATGAACACATTTGTTAGCCATTGTGAACCACATCACACGATATGTCAGCCTGTTGAACTTCCTTTCGGACATGTTACAATGTTTTTCTTTTCCCAACAAATCAACATCAGCCGACAACGACGTGTTGTGTTGTGCCTTCTGCCAAATAGCTCTACATATAATGGCCATATCTCTCGTCACTGTAGAACCGTCTAACTCTAACATCAATTTTGTCCTACACTAGAGCACACGGTGAAATTTTTGGCAAGAAGTATTTCCTGGTTGATGCTATTCATCAATCGTCCAACACTCTTGTTTTGCTTGATGCATTCGGTGCATACACTCTGTACACACTTTTTTTTTTTTTTTTTTTTTTTTTTTTTTTTTTGCTCTGTAGTAGTCTTCATGCCACTTCTTTTCGTACATCTCTTGGGCCTTTTTTAACTTGTCAAATCCTACATCTCTTGGATCACAATTAGTTGGCTACTGGGCCTGCTTAGCCTATCTCACCTAGGTCTCTCACGCGCCATCTCCCGCGCGCCGCGCACTGCCCACCGGTGACTTGCCCATGCTCAGTCGCCGCCTCGCCGGGACTCCGTGTATCTTGTCACCGGTGGCGGTAGGTGGGATCTCAGGACCTCGTTGCGCGCACGACTTGGGAACGTGGGTGCAGGTGCCCAGGGCCCGATGAAATTGAAATGATGGTGTCGTACCCGATCGAATGGTTGGTGAAATGGTGAGCACCGTTAGCCGTCAGGGGTTGTTTGGACCGACAGAATCACACTGGCCCGCCTATATTATTGATCGGCTCGTGGGTTCCGACATGCCTTGTTCTTCCAAAAGCCCAAAGGAGGCCCCGCTCTAAACTTGAGCTGAAGCCTGCACTGCGTACTCTACTGTACTCCATAATATGTCTGTCGTCACGAGAAACACGCGCTGTAGGCGCGTCGTGGAGGGACCAATGCTACCCAAAGTCCAGTGATGACATCGTACTAATTGCTTCTAGATCCACCTCCTGATAGGCTGAGTGAGATTCCTGAACAAGGGCCACACGTACAAAGGAGATTCCATTCAGATCCAGAGCTCGCCTTCTCATCCCGGAGCGGAGGCCACACGAACACCAGCGAACTAACGGCAGAATCCATGGACAAACGCAGGACGTTAAAATCACACAGTAGGGAATCCAAGACCAAGACTCCGAGAGCAGATGGGTCAAGCAAGCAAACAAAACCTACCTACCTACCGCTCCCTACCTCCTCCCAGTCCCAGTCCCTGTCCTCCTCCGATCACGGCCTCCTGCGGCACCAACCCAGCCTTCGGCCAGCGCGTGCATTTGCATTCCTACCACAGCGTCAAGACAACTTATTATTCTCGTAGCCTAAACAGCGACACGGCCGTGGCTTTTTATCAGTTTCTCCGCTGAATTCAACTCCACTGAGATTGTACGAACACTTGGGACTCACTGAGTTGGCTGCTTTGGTTTCGTTTCCTCCTTCAATTCACTGGACCATGAATAGAACTATTCAGTCCAGTGTAGGGACCGACGACGCGACTTGTGGCGAGTAGCAGGCCTGTGAATCCACGACAGGGACGGACGAATGGTCGCCCGTGATCGACCGCCGGACACGGGCTCCGGCAGGAAATGCCAGGAATACTGTGAAAAAATGCAGAGCCGATAGTAACAACCACAATGAATCGATCAGGGCTGTGTTTGGTTCGCGGGTTGGTGTGGGTTGGTGCGGGTTCGACCCACACCAACCTGGGGGTTGGGGTTGAACCCGGTAGGAATATACCCTTAGATGCGGTAGGGAATATACCCTTAGATGCGGGTTGGATGAATCCACATGCACGGGCGTCTCTCTCCGTCTCTCCCGCGCGGGAGCTAGCGCGACGGGCGGCCATGGCGAGCCGCAAAAAAGGGGGAGAGGGGTATCGGTGCCGCCAAGAGTGGCGGGAAGGACTCCGGCCGGAGCAGCCCGCTCCATTGACGACGCCGGCCGGGAGGGGCCCCGCCTCCATGGACGCCGCCAAGAGTGGGTGGGCCGCGCCGCCGGCGCCCACCCCGCCCGCCGGATGCACGGCGGCGCCGGCCGGCTCCCCCGGGCAGGTTCGCGCAGGACGCCCCGGGCGGCCATCGCGAGGGTGCTCGCGGGCGGCCCCGGCGCTTCTTCTTCCTTCCGCGGCCATGGCCGCCATGGCGAGCTATGGCGCCGGGCGAGCGCGCAGGCGCCGGCCGAAAGTCGCGCCGGGCCAGGTGGCGGCGGCGCGCGACCGGGCGGCGGCGGACGCGTCCAGTGGCCCGGGCAGACGCCGCGGGCGCCAAAGACAGCCCGCCCCTCCGGCTTTTTCATCCTTCCGCCCATGGCCGGGCGGCGGGCACGCGCGTCCGGCGCAAGGGCACGCTGGGGTGGCGAGGCGCGCTGACACGCGGGCGCGGCCGGTGGGCAGGAGCCATGGCGCCCGGTGGTGCGGTGCGGTGGGGTGGGCGGTGCGGATGGGCCGAGGAAGAAGATAAGGAAGAAAGAGAAAGTGATTATGACAGTGGGCCCCATTGACTGCACTCGTTAACGGTGTCAAAATGGCATTATCTCACCCCTCTTCATCCCTCCAACCAAACACAAAACCGGAATGACTCCAACCCTTCAACCAAACAAGAGATGAGTTCATTCCATCCCACAAAACTAGATTGGATCCAACCCAACCCACTTGGTTCCCAAAACCAAACACAGCCCAGGATCCTCCTTCTAGACCTGGCCTTTGTTCTAACGGACGACTGGTGATTCATCGTATATATACCTCCAGCCTCCGATTCCGATAAAAAGAGTTTGGAAAATCGGGTGATCCGTATGCCGGGGATCTGGAACAGCGACGTAGCTTTCCGGGGAGCCTAGATGCGTATCTGCATCGGCTACGCTGCGCCTGCGCTGTGGTACGCACGAGACGGCCGGAAATCTGTACCGTACGCAGCAGCTGTTCCGTTGGTGTTGCTCATCGGTCGTATCTTTTCCTGGCCCGGTCCATGAAACGCCCAGGAGGAAAACCA
This sequence comes from Hyparrhenia diplandra, assembly GCA_015847255.1. Classification (NCBI taxonomy): domain Eukaryota; kingdom Viridiplantae; phylum Streptophyta; class Magnoliopsida; order Poales; family Poaceae; genus Hyparrhenia; species Hyparrhenia diplandra. Next base: position 12,457 of record JADLZK010009801.1, read on the forward strand.
CGAAACGAGCGTCGTCCCGGACACTGAGTTTGATGCTGATTGAGCCTGGCTGTTTCTTTTTAGTAAAAATAAAAAAATATGCACCATGTTTTCTTAAACTTTTTTTTATGAATTCCCAGTTGGGTCTTTCAACCAAAAAAAAAATGACCACCTCTATCCTCAATTTTATGCTAATTTTCACTTTTGAATGAACTTAAAAAGTGGCTGCGCCAGCTAAAGTTGCAAAAAAAAAAAAAAGAAAAAATTTTGCCTCTTTATCTCTCTCCCCTTTGTAGCGCACCTCACTTTGTTTATCCATGACCATTGAGCATGTACCTCACTTTGTAGGCTAGCACGCGGGCGAATGAATGACGGGAGACAAAGGAGGGAGTGGACAGGGAGGCCAAGGTTTCCCTTTTTTTTTTTTTTTTTTTTTTTTAAGTTTCAAGGTCCAAGTAAGAATTTATGAAAAGTCTAAGACCAGACCATACATACAGCGGTCAATCTTTTTTTTTTTGCTACTAAATCTGTTCATTTGACTTTTTCAACCTCAACTTTGATCACTGCCTTATTTAAAAATTTTTGTGTAAAATATCACTTCTTTTGTTATGGATTGCTTTATTAACAAATGGTCTTTAAGAATGACATAAATTTGTCTATTTTTACATAAACTTTTTTTTTTTGAATAAGACAGTGATCAAACTAGAGGTCAAAAAAGTCAAACGAATTATAATTTAGAATGGAGAGAGTAATTTTTCTGGTTGTTGGCAACTTAGTTCGTTGACATTGAGGTGCCTTGTTAGTCTCTAAATACGACACTAGTTTCATTTGTTAACGATGTTCATCATCGGGTTAGGTACGCATACGTGAGTGTTGAAAGCATAGGTTATTTTTATTTTTTTTTTTTTTTTTTTGACATCGGTTATTCTTATTTCTTAATTAACGATGATGTTAAATGTTAAGATGAAAAAAAAAACCTAATTGTCTGGTTGGTGTTACCATATTTAAATTTAATACAGAACGGCGTCATTTTTTCCCCCCATATTCAATTTGTGTATTAGCAACTAGCGAGCAACATGAATCGCGGCGACGATGCTGATGAAAACAACTGAAACCTCAATGTCTCGGGAGACATTTGTGGTCGTTGACTCCAAGATGGACACATGGGCAGGATTAGCATGGAGAACTCCATCAATCCAGATGGTGATGATAACATTGTTGTTTTGTAAAGCATTATGTTATTCACAACAACACAGCTGTCTTGCCAGCGATCCTACGTACGCAAGGCGGATGGTGCTGTACATGAGACTGAATTTATTTCCAGTATTTGTTCCAACTATTCTCGCTCGTTTCCGCAGAACAAACTTTTTGATTATGAATGATGGGTGAATGCCCCGATCTCAGAAGAAAACAGCAGTTGTTCAAAAGAAGCAGCCATATACCTACTCCTACATTATTTTTATTAATACGGAATTGATTTGCCAACATAATTGTATCTGGGGATCAAGTAATCGTTGAGTTTTCTTTTAACAAAGTCAGATCTCTCAGATCTCATGTATATTATTTTATGAGGGTCAGGCAGTCAGATCTCAGCATTATTCAAGCAGAGCACATCTTTCCACTTTCCTCTGATGCTGCAGAAGAAAATATAGCTTCATGTGCTGCATGCGAAATGCCCAGGAAAACCCGGAAGTGTTCATGTGACTCGTGTCGGTGAGGGTACTCCGTATATAATTCGGAGGTCGAGATGCATACGTGGCCAGCCTTGGACCTTTAGCGCAAGCAATTGCCTGATCCTGATCCAGCGCACGCGTGATTGCCTGTCCCCATCTTGCAGAAGCTCACGGCACACTACCACATTTTCACGGTCGTGTGAAGATTTCCTTTTTACCTGAAAATCACTGTCATGGGATTAGCTTTACAGGCGAGCACTATCCAAAGATGATTAGTGATAAGGACTACACGCACACGCACACGCACATTAATCCGGGCAGAATTGCAGAAACTACAATGCTTGCATCTATCTGTCCTATCGAAATGTTTGTCTGCTTCATTCAGTTGGTTCAGGCATGCACTGCAACAAGCTACAGAATGCGGGATCATGCATCAGCGTCACAATTAATCATAAATATTTGATTCCGTTGAGACCAAAGAAAGATGAAAAAAGAAGTCAAGAACCCTAGAAAAACAGGGGAAAAACAACGCCAAAGCTACCCCCTCTTGTTCCCTGCACGAAGCTAGGAGCTCATTGGCCAGTGATCCGATGCGACCAAAAGATCGAGAAGGAGCTGTTACTTACGATGAACGCAGTTGCGAGTAAGCCCAAGTCGTCGGCAGTCGTTAGTTATATATATACATATATATATACATATGCTTCGTAATAAAGAATAAAATGATTCAGGAAATCACTGATGAATCCGTCAGCATGCACTGATTCAGTCGAGTAGTGACGTCCTGAGAGATTCATCTAGTCAGGCCGCATTCGCATTGGCGCATTGCTGCTTGCCGTGTTGGAAACTTGGAATGGGCATCGATGATGCGGGAGTGATTCCGATCCAACTGATTCCCAGAATTGTGGTACACTCAGCTACCATATAGACGGCGGAAAGCAATGGCGACCGCATGCACATGGTATATATGCAAAGAAAATCAGCAGCGTGATAGTAGTTTGTGTGATCTGCGTGGAATTAGATGCCGTCTCTGAAATCTGGACTGAATTTCCACGGCGAGAGATTTTGGCCATTATTCAAGATCCAGTTACAGTGAAATTGTGGACAATTCCACCGGAGGGAGGACGATTATACTCCTGCATGCACATGGTCATAATAACCTCCACTGCACGCTACACAAATCGTGATGGAAGTGTCGTATCAACATCAACTGCGGTCGGAAAAGTCGAACGAGACAAAAGTGAGGTTATTTCCCTTAGGCTATCCGCACTCGTCGTATTCTTTAAATCCATACTTTAAAAGGAATATTTCGTCCGGTCATCGAAATCTTCTCCTTTACGCCCGCTCCGCACCCATCCATACTTTATATCATCCTCCATTCCACCGTGGGACCCACACCCAGATTTTTCTATTGTTTTTTACCTCCCTCCCCGCTCTCTCTCCGTCGGCGAGGGGAAAGTCCGTCGGCCGCAAGGAATCCATGTGGCCGCCACGGCGCTATTGAGGATGGCGTAAGGCGCATCGCGCTTGACGGAGTTTGCGTGCCGCGCCGGCGGGCGCTGCCGCAAGACTTCCGCGAGAGCGCGCCGGGCGAGAAGGGCGGCCGGGCGGGCTTCCAAGTCCGCCGCCGGCACGACGGCGAAAGGGGCCCTCCCCCCGCTGCTGCTCGCGATGGTCGGCTGAGGCGCCGCCGCCGCTTGAGTCGGGGCGGCACGGTGGCGCGCTCGTCACGACCGCCCTTCCACCGCGAAGCGCGGAAGCGAAGGCGCCTCGCTCGCCGACCGCTCCTTCACCGCGGGCGGATGCAGCGGGCGGCGGGCCCCATCTACTCCCTCCTCCCGACGCCGCCGGACCTTCCCTGTTCCGCCAACGCAAGCCAGCCGCACCGCCGCCACGATAGCTAGGCCGCGGGCCGTGCTCGCCGTCCCGCGCGGCGCTGGTGCGCGCCGCCCGCACGGGAGCGAGGGAGAGAAAACGGCGGCGCCGCAAGGTCCGACGCGACTTGCCCGATCCTAGCGTGGGCTCACCGGATGTCGCCGATTCCTAGCGCTGGTCACCGGGCGTCGCCCGCCACGGCGCTGCGTGCCCGGTCGCCGAGGCGCCCGCGCGCTCTGCTCCCCGCCCCTTCCCCCGCTCCCTCCCCCACGAGCGAGGTGGGCCCGCACACGCATCGGGCGAAGCACGGGAAGGCCGCTTTGACATACCGCGGCGGGCGGGTGGAACGCGGCGCAGCGCATTGAGATAAAGTATCGCTTGGTGCGGCTGTTTTTACCGGATATCGATACTCAACTAATCGGTCCAAGATAGCAGTGCGGACAGCCTTACTACTCCACTGGTGTTCTTCTATAGGAAATAGGATGCCCTTTTCTTTTCTGCTCCTTTTTGAGTGTCCTTTTTCATGGGGCATGGGCAGTATGGCAGCTGGGCCTGCAAACTGAGGGCGTTCATTTTATGCACGTGGCCATTGGGTGGTCCACAAAAAAATGAAAACATACGAGTACATCATACATGTACATGCAACGTCTCTCTGAGAGGACATAGTCTGTGTTGTGCATTAAAGTTCATAGAAACTTCGTGGTAAAAAGACGAGATCTAAAAAATAACTTATTCTTCAGTAATCTTCAATATATATACTGCATATGCTATTCGTCAGCTCCATGCAGGTGTGAAAAAATTGAAGAAGAAAAAAATCTACATCGTGCAAAAAAAGATAGGCAACTTGTGGGCCCCGTTTGACACAGCCTAACTTCTAGTAAAGCTATTGTTTTTGAAAACAACCTCATCAACAATTATCTAGGTGAAGTTGAGTTGTTTTGAAAAAATTGTTTAGTAAAATAGTTTCACCAACAGCTTCATACATGAATATAAGAGAGAAATGAATGAGCGAGCTAGATAAGCTAATTTTTTTAGCTATCTCTCATTCCATTACTTTATGATGAGAGGTCGAAGAAAAACTACTTCTTCACATATGAAGTTGTTTTGGAAAAGAGGTTTTTGGTAAAAAAAGCTCATGAAGTTGTTGCAACCGTACAAACAGGCCCTTAGTTCGAGCACACATTCAACAGTTAAGATTCAAACTATATACTCCATCTAAAAAATAAAATTCTAGCATAATATCGAGTATATTTGAAGTTTGATACAAAAAATTATAAATATTTGCACACTAACAAGTATTTATTGAATAAAAATATTTTCATAACATATATATTTTGTGTCATAAAAACTAATACTAGTTTTTTAGATTTGTTCAAACTAATACTATTTTCATATCATGTATTTTGAATGTAGTATATCAATATTCACCACAGATGCCTCAATGTTTTTTAGAAAGGGATCGGATTTCATTAAATATAACCCCTTTTACAATCTAGACTTCAACATAAAGTAGGATTACATTGAAGTACACCACCTGGGTGTCTACCCTTTGTCTTCTTTTCAACCGGCGCCATCCACCGCTTCAGAAACTCCATCGCCATGGAACACCACCAGATTCAAACTTGGTTCTCACCAACGTAAGAATCCATGGGTGTGGAGGTCGCATAAGAGGCTTATGTGTGCTCAACCATTGAAGGGAGTAAAAGGCGCTGAAGCCACATCGACCATATCTACACACCTTTTTTTTCCTTTTTCCGTACACACCACGTGCCTTCGGGGTTCATAATTTCTTGACTTTCTTTAGCATGTCCATGTTCTCTATGCAGTTTAAGATAACAAAAACACTTGTATATGCACACAATTTTACCATTTAAATAAACACATATGTTGCATCTCCTCATTAAGACCAAGGGGATCTTAAGATCAGAGAAATCAACACATGTGACTCATAGTTGATCAGCATATCACCTACCAGAAAACATTGATAAATCTAGAAAAATACGAGCACCGACATTAATCAATGACTTAAGCTCGGTGAATAAGTTTCATTTTTGACCAGCCGGACTTAGTTCATATATTATTTAATTTGCTTCAAGAATAGGTTTCGTGTGATGGTTGTTGAGGTACGTGGATACCTTGCATGTTCAAATAAAGTTCTAGTTGAGTTTGATGGTTGTTGAGGTATCTGAGTGGCAGAGCTGAGGGGCTGGCAGGGCCATGCCCCCCATTTTCAAGTGAAATTTTTAGTAGTATAAGTCCATGTTTTTTATTTATATTAAGATGGAGAATATAACAAAATTCTTGTCACATATACCTTTTAATATCTTCTAGATAATTAAATCATACAAAACACTATTAGATAATATTACAAAGCACATTAGAAGGACTGAAACATAGATAAAATTACGAGTACTCGTGTCAAGTCAATGAATTAATAGTCACTATAAAAAATCTAACTTAACTCGTTGTGCTCATTTTTTATAAGGGTGTGTTTAGATCCCGAAAAATTGGCAATCGTGATCGAACCGGTAGCACTTTTCGTTTGTTTGTGGTAAATATTATCTTACCATGAGCTAACTAGGCTCAAAAGATTAGTCTCAAGAATGTACATCTAAATTGTGCAATTAGTATTTTATTTACTTACATTTCATACTTCATGCATGCGTCTTATTGTATATTAAATGATTCGATGAAAGGAAATTTTAGAATTTCAAGTTAGTTTCGGGTGATCTTAACTTAACCCAAGTTGGATTTGCTTGTCCCCCCTTATAAATAATTCCTAGCTCTGCCTGGCTAGCTTGCATGTTGAAACAAATTTTTTGTAGAGTTTAGGATTATAATTTATTTTATATAAGTAAAGAATATAGATATATAGATAAATATAAACATTTTTTGATAAAAACCAAAACAACAAGTATAACACTCAGTGTTTCACCAGTTTGACTAATTTTTGTGCAATTCATATATTTATGACCAATGAATTGTTGTATAATATATTCTTATAAGACGCAATATAATCTGGAATGACATTTGAATTATATCGAATTATATTGCTCATGATTTTTTTTGTTGAATATCTTAGTAGCAGAAGCACTTTATGACTACTACCACCAAACATGGCAAAACAAGCACGTACTATACCGGTATATGTGTAGGCAGGATTTAAAACTCGAGTATCTCGTTGTTTTTCCCCAGTACAATACAGTAGTACATAGCACTTGAATACTCGTGATTCTATCTACAAATTTGATTATATATTGTATATTAATACATTAACATAAATCAGAAGGCAGCCTATTTTTCAGGAGAATTTCTGCACATGAATATCCAAAGCTTGGCCGGCATGGCGGTATGGTAGTGAGATTCCCGTGGCCGTGGCTGGGTTGTGTGGTTGGTTGCGGAATGTGTCCAATCCACGCCCTGATTGCCATGCAGAGAACAAGCAGTGTGCGACTTCCAGCTGGGGTAGAGATAGATCCCTGGCCCCACCAAGATACCTCGACTCTTCAGTCCCTCCCATTGGTAGGAGCAGTAGGTCCGTGTGCACAGGTAAAAAGCTGGTGTCGATGATATCGGCTTTACTAAACATTGGTGAAATATTTTTGGTTCGGCTATCGTATTATTTTTCATTTGTATTTGGTAATTATTATTCTATCATGGACTAACTAGGTTTTAAAATATTCGGCTCGAACTTTTCAATCAAACCACGTAATTTTTTTTTTGTTTACCTATATTTAAGACCTCATTCATGCATCAATTCATGCATCAAGAGAATTAATGCGATGTGATATCGTAGAAGACTTTTTAAGGTACACTTTTTCACCGACTGAACATGGCCGTAGGAGCATGATTTCGAACCCAAAAACATTTTAAAAATCAAATTGCTTGCTGCCCCTTTATGTTCTATCTATCCCAGATATCAGAAAAGTTTTTTAAAAAATCTTTTTACACCCCACTAGTAGTACGATCGGGAGGGACTCTATAAATTAAATCAAATCAACCACTTCTAGCGATAAAAGTTGCTCCGTCGAATTCAATATTTCCCCACACCTACCGCTCCACGTCCGAGTTCCACATCTCACTGACAGGTGGCCTCTAACAGGCAGGTCCCGCATGTCAGACGTGGGGGCTGGACCCCTTCCCTGTACGCTGTGGCCCTCTCCTCGCACCTACCGCGTCGAGGAAATAACCGAATATAATAATATTTATTTATTTACGCGGAACTCCAGAGATAATACTACTATTTGCCTGGGTATTAATTTGTACGTGTATTTTATTGGGATGAAACTCTCCAAATGGGCTCGGACGCCAACTTGTTTCCCATCCTTGTCCTTGGTCGTCGCCAATATATAGCCGCCCGATCCCTTCGTCTCAATCCCACACCACCACCTCCCTCATCTTCTTCCTTGGGCCTGCCGTCGTCGCACCACAGCCGCCGCCGCCGGCCATGGCCTCCCCTCACCGACCTCGTCAACCTCACCCTCGAGGACACCACCGAGAAGATCATCGCCGAGTACATATGGTACGTACGGCGCGCGTTTCCCTCTCTCCCTGCTATTAATCTGCACGCAACAACGCTCTCTTTCTCTTTAATTTGCCCGCCTCGCTAGTCTGAAAGAATCGATCTTGCTTGGTGCCCGCCCGGCCGCCTTCTCATGGCCGGCGTTTCCCCGTCCGGGAAGGAACGGGATTCGGCCCGAGAGGGGTTTTGGGAGAGACTGTCTGTCTCATGCTGTGCCGCATCTCTTGTTTTTATTTTCGTGATCATCAATCATCAAGCGGAGGAGAGAGGCTTTATTTGTTGATTCCTCTTCATGTAAAAAATCTGTTATTTTGGCTCGTTTAATATTTGGCTTCAGTTTCGGATATGCTTCACGCGCAGTATTCGTACCCTTTTGTTTGTCCTGCTCTGCACTCTGCTGCGGGAGGATCTCCACAGCGGCAGTCTCGGCAGTCTCTGCCTCTCTGCTCACCGGGTCCCGCACCGGCCACCGCACCGCACCGCTTACACGGTGTTATTATCACTGGCCACCGCCAGATGAATCTGTTGTCTGAAAGATCTAATCGCATGTCTTACGCGTTAATTGACACCCCCTGATACCAGTATTATTAGTACTCAGAAGATGCAAGTTTTTGTTTTGTTTAAACACACACATCTTGGAGATTGCTCTACTATGAGGAATATGGTGAGCAGTTGGTCAGGCTGTTAGGCGATTTGATCCCATCTTAATGCATGCCTTTTTTTGGGTTGCAGGATCGGTGGATCTGGCATGGATCTCAGGAGCAAAGCCAGGGTAAGATAAAAAGATTCCAGCACTTGGAGGGGAGGGTACCCCGGGATACTGTTTGTGGTGACTAGTCACTCACTTATCTCTGAAGTCACCATCCGCTGAGCTGTGTTTTGTGGCTTACATACAGAGCTCTGCTAACCACTACCACTGCAATTGTTACTTTCAAAAAAAAAAAAAAAAAAAAAACTACCACTGCAATTGATTTTTTTTTTTCTATTCTACTTTGTAAAATCATACTGATCTTGTTGGTTCTGGTGCCGGTGCAGACCCTCTCCGGCCCGGTGACCGATCCCAGCAAGCTGCCCAAGTGGAACTACGACGGCTCCAGCACCGGCCAGGCCCCCGGGGAGGACAGTGAGGTCATCCTGTAGTAAGTGTCATGGCATGCCAAGCTTGGATGCAACCCTCTTTTGTTTGTTTGTTTGTTTTACTAGCAAACACGGAACCATCCTTATCTCTTGGGCATGTGCCACCCTGCAGCCCGCAGGCTATCTTCAAGGACCCATTCAGGAGGGGCAACAACATTCTTGTAAGTTTCCACTTCTATCATTCACAAATGACATGAACCACGTGTTTCTGTGTACAGTTCATTGGTTCAACTCAGATCAGTTCATCTTTGTGGGAAAAAAAACCTGTGTTTTGTTTCATCAAGTAAACTAAAAGTTTTTTTTTTGAGACCACGCCCACCTAAGTATGGCGCGTTTTTCATTAAGCAGGGGTGTTGACAACACCAAAACAAATACCAAGTAAACTAAAAGTTGTATGTACTGTATAAATAGTTTGGATTCTTTTTAGTATATGCCTGATGTATAGGTTGAACTATCTTGATGCAGCACTAATGGTTGCTGATGCAATTTCTCTCGTCTGAACTTTGTCCAGTTATGCAGTGTTGCAAGTTGTATATAACATGATGACTTGGTGTTATGAGCTTAGATATCCTTTTTTTTTTTTTTTTATTTATTAGGTTTGAGTATCAAACCATGGTTTTGGAATCCAATTGATCATTTCATCAACTCGTTTAATAATAGGGACCACTCTTAGGCGTATAATGAACTCGTTTGACTCGCAGGTCATGTGCGATTGCTACACCCCAGCTGGCGAGCCAATTCCCACCAACAAGAGGTACAACGCCGCCAAGATCTTCAGCAGCCCTGAGGTCGCCGCTGAGGAGCCCTGGTATGCAAATCTCCCCTAGATATTTGTAATGAATAAAGCCTAAACGTGTATCTATCTTTGTATGATTGATTGACCATGACTGTCCTTGCAAATGGTAGGTATGGTATTGAGCAGGAGTACACCCTTCTTCAGAAGGACACCAACTGGCCCCTCGGGTGGCCTATTGGTGGCTTCCCTGGCCCTCAGGTACACACAGGATGGCTTCATTAATATGTTTGCTTAAGACTTGCTTCATCGATTCGGTCCTACATTTGTTGAAGTGACACCTAAATGATGTCCACTGTCCGTGTCTAGGGTCCTTACTACTGTGGAATCGGTGCTGACAAATCATTCGGGCGTGACATTGTTGATGCCCACTACAAGGCTTGCTTGTATGCAGGCATCAACATCAGTGGCATCAACGGAGAGGTCATGCCAGGACAGGTGAGATACTGCTACTACTGCACTTGGCAAACTTCTTTAGTATCCCTGAAGCTACCATCTTTCTGACCATGGCGAACATTGTGGTTGGTTTCAGTGGGAGTTCCAAGTTGGACCGTCTGTCGGCATTTCTTCAGGCGATCAGGTCTGGGTTTCTCGCTACATTCTTGAGGTATGATGTCACATCTTCTCAACTCTCTATGATCAAATATAGCGCCATCTTAACCAAGCATGATTTGCAACACTTTTGTGGTAATAATCTGTGCTCCTCTTTACAGAGGATCACTGAGATCGCCGGTGTGGTGGTGTCATTTGACCCTAAGCCCATCCCAGGTGACTGGAACGGTGCCGGTGCTCACACCAACTACAGCACCAAGTCCATGAGGAACGAGGGCGGGTACGAGGTGATCAAGGCCGCCATTGAGAAGCTGAAGCTGCGGCACAAGGAGCACATCGCGGCCTACGGCGAGGGCAACGAGCGCCGGCTCACCGGCAGGCACGAGACCGCCGACATCAACACCTTCAGCTGGGTACGTTTTCCCCATTCCTTTCTTCATATGTATATTGTGCTGCTGCTGGTGCTGCTGCATCGTGGAGAAGCCATGTGCCAACTGTTTGTGTGCCTGTGCCTTGCAGGGAGTGGCCAACCGTGGCGCGTCGGTGCGCGTGGGCCGGGAGACTGAGCAGAACGGCAAGGGCTACTTCGAGGACCGCCGGCCGGCGTCCAACATGGACCCCTACGTGGTGACCTCCATGATCGCCGAGACCACCATCATCTGGAAGCCCTGAGGCGGCGTCCCGGCCCAAGCTTGCTTTCGTCCGTCCGTCCGTCCGTCCAGCTCGCCGTGTCGTGTCGGTTTGTTCCGCGGCTGTGGCCGTTGCATTGCAGGGTCCGTCCAGCGATTGCGCAACAATTGCTCCTTCCGTTCCGTTTTCTTATACTACTCTGCTACTATATACTGCATTTTAGCTAGAATTTGGGTCAGGTCGTGGTGTGCCAAAACAGAACTCAAACAACTCTGTTGCTTTGACGCTTCACACTTCCATTCCATATTTCCATGCCGTCCGTCTGTTCGCTTGGGTGGTCTCTTCTCGTCCTTCAAACCTGTGTAATCCTCCAATAATTGCCGTACCACACTTGTGGTACCTTTCAGTACTTGCTGCATTCTTGTGCATTGTAAAAGTGGTCCGTCCAAATGTTTGTGGCTCTCCTTGGTTGCTGATGCGATAAGGAAATCGTCAGTGGGTTGGCTGGCAACGTTATTGTCATAGTCGGCCATCGGCAGATCGTTTGGATGCATAAATTATTGGCCTGTTTTAGGTCAGATTCTGAACGGACGATTTGTCTTTTCCCGGAAATTCCAGCTCGGAAAGATTTGTTTGATTTGGTCGACGAACTTATCACCGTCGCACGTCGCGGATCGGCCCCATGGGATGAATACATTAGTCTGTTTAGGTCAGATTCTGAACAGACGGTTTGTTTTTAAAAGGAAAAATTCAGCATCACCGAGAAGTTTGTTTGGTTCTCGGTCGATGAACCTATCGCTGTCGGTTGAGGTGTCACGCGACACAGCTTAATTCTTGGCTGTTAGTAGCACATCAGCACATGAGAAGTGGAGAGCAAGCGAACTCGTCAGAGTTCACAAGGCCCTCGACCAAGAATTTCGTCCACAACCACGAGTAGGAGCTCGAAATTTTCGTCTCGGACTACAAGCCATCTGAGTTCCCCATGTTCATTTTGATCGGATCAGACCGTCGATTGTTCATATATACGTCTAATCGGATTGGATCAGACTGTCGAAAAAGCAGGGACTCCCAGCATGCCATCTTGCAATCGAGCTCTCACCAATCACCATTCATCAACCCAACTACTACTGCGGGAGAGGATGGGAATTGCTTTCTTGACGTTGATTCACATCGTTGAATTGTGGACACTGACCACGGCACCTTCACCAACTCCGGTGACATTGCACGGGCACAACGCAACCACTCGGCTTGAATGGCCATTGGCATTGGGCGAATTTCTCTCCAGTTTGTCCGGTCAAAGCCTGACGGCCCTCCAAGGTACGTCTCCAAACTCAACTTTATTTATGCAGCGTCTCAACTTCCACCAGCAGTTTGGTGTGCTTCCAAGTCAAAAATATTAGTGGCAACGCAGATTGGTTCCACTAGTCTTCGTCTACTGACCCAATGGCACGGTTAAGGCCAGCTCCTTTTGTTGCCGGAAAGGGCTGATTGGCCGACATGATCTGCCGCCATAGATCCACAAGGATAGGAAGCGACAACTCAGCAAGCACCACTTCGTTACGCGAAAAGCTAATCACGGCTCACTGCCTTGTAGGTGTAGCCTGGGTTAGCGATAATCTCCCTATAAACTACTCTGTTTCGTAGGAACGCAATCGGAGTAGTATATGGCAACGCCAAGAAAGCGACACAAAGGTGGTGCAGCCTAGTCACTCATGACTCTACCAGTACCAACCTGCAAAAATCGCCAAGAAAGTGCCAACCTGCCAGCTTGTCTGCTGGCCGTGTGTATCATCGCAAAGAAAGCTTAGATATTGTTTCTCGTGTACCACTGCCGGATGATGGCGCAGATTTGGAATCCTAGATGTCATATTTGCGTACATACGAAATACAGTGTAATACGTGAGAAATTCATTTATGGACGGAGACAAATACACAAGTACATAGGCACATCAAGAAACCAAGAGAACGATATGTGATGACCTTTTCCTCGAAACCAATCATTTCCCGGTTGAGCCATCAGCATATGAGTGGACCAAAACCACACTGGAAACAGAAGCTGCTGTCAACTAACAATTATTGACAATATATGAACTGATTTATTTCTTTTTCCTAATGACAAATGAAAAGCAGCTACGCTTCTGCTTGGGGAACAATGAGAGGGCCCGTTCGGCTCACAACAACTGGAAATAACCAGGACAAAAGTACAGTTTAAATCTCCAGGCATCTGAACCACTCAGAACGCCAATGCACAGGCCGTCACTTGTGCAGCTTCCTGAGGCGTTTGAAGCAAGCAGAGGAGCAAAGTCCCAGAATCTAGAGGAAACCTTCAGTGCCTTGGCCGGCGCCTGTACAGTTCCAGTGCCTCGTTCATGACACTGGCTCGCGACAGAAGCTGCGCTCTCTTCTTGCAGGACGGGTGAGTCGAGAGGTCCGAATCTCCTTCGATCTTTCCAAGTTTCTCATAGACCAAAGGGGCAACACGTGGATCGTAACCAGCAGCAGCGAGCAGCAGGAGCCCGATGTGGTCAGCCTCTATCTCCATTCTGCAGGGACATAACAATGTCAGAAGAGCTTTCAGCAGGCAACAGGGTAGATAAATGAATGCCACACAAAGTCAAGATCGATTCTTGTAATAGGATTTAGTCATCCGCCTGAGCAACCAGTTATTTCTGAATAGCAGAAGTGAAGAAGGCTTCTACTGAAGATGGACAGACAAGATTATTCAAGCATGTCATACGGCAAAAGTGCGACGTGGCTAACTAATCAATCCTAGCAATGAAGGAGCAATATTTCAATACTTCTCACATGATGCAACGTTTCAGATGTATTTAGGTAGCCAAACTACGTAACAGACGCAACGGCATCTAAAGCTAACAAAAGTAATTGTCCACTGAACCTCCTCACGATTCCAATTCACCACTATCCAAGCCTCAACATGGCATGTCATTATCAGAAGAGAAGATTGAACCTCTCTACTTGGGCTGTCTGGACCAACTTCAATCCTGGCTCAAACAGGAGAGGTATTAAAGCCTCAAACTCTTTGCTATGAGTCCAACAAATTAAAGTGATAATGTTTCGAGGACTATATGACTATCTCGTATGCGAGTTCCTGTATTCCTACTAAGGCATTAGTAGCGTAAAGTACTCTGCCCTTGCCAGGATTTTAGTAAATAAGCTTGCTTTGACCTTACCTTTCCTTCCTAGCTTTGAGAGCAATACTACCAATAACACAACACATTAAAACTATCCGACTTAGGGAATACGCACTAATCTATAGTGATAATTGAGTGGCTGTTACTTTAATGGCAAAAGCTGTCCATATTTACTCTAGTGAGCCTCCTCACATAAGATTCCCCATTCACCACTATCCAAGCCTCAACTTGGCATGTCATATTGTCATTATCAGAAGAGAAGTTTGAACCTCTCTACTTGGCATGTCTGGACCGATTAAAGTGATTAAAGTGATGATGTTTCAAGGACTATATGACTATCTCTTATGCGAGTTCCAGCATTCCTGGTAACGCACTAGGTGCGTAAAAAGTACTCTACTTGTTCCCCTTGCTAGGATTTAAGTAAATAAGCTTGCTCTGACCTTACCTTTCCTTCCTAGCTTTGAGAGCGATACTACCAATAACACAACACAATGAAACTATCCTACTTAGGGAATAGGTTGGAATAAAGGAATCCACCATGAGGTTGGCCATTTGAAATACACACTAATCTATAGTGATAATTGAGTGGCTGTTACTTTGATGGCAATAGCTTTCCATATTTACTCAAGGTAAGATCTTTCAAATAGCCATCAAAGGAAATTTTCATGGCAAGCATGGGCAATTGAGTAAAATGGAAAACTATTGCCATCAAAGTAAAAGCACTCAATTATCACTATAGATTAGTCCATCTTTCGAATGGCCATTTTTCGCACACAAAAAAATTCTGAAGCATCCAGCTACAAGAAAATTTGTGAGAAATTTAAACAGCATACTTACTTAAATTTCTGACAACTTGGGTTATAAAAAGACACTCGGCTTGCACCTATTTTTTCTTTTTCCAAACTCTGTAATAATTGGCTGTGTACATCCCCGGATGTAGAGGCCGGATTTTATTATCCATTATCTAAAAAAAAAACTTGGGTTATAAATACCTAAATGGTGAAGCTCCGGTGGTTCAGCTAAAATGATATCATTATAGTGGTTTTGTTAGATTGGCAGCAAAGCCATTCCAGGATAGGCTGCAGTACATTCTATATGCTACTTCCATGCTTATTGGATCTACTTTACCAAAGCAAAAAAAAGGGAAGGCACTCGTTTGAAGATTTGTGTGAAAAAACAATCTGAAGAAAACAAAAGTGAGAAACTTAGACACGGGTCTCTCTCCAATACCCCTGTTGGCTTATTGGGCAATAGTTATGACCTCATTTCTAATAGTGCCAGTGACAAGGAGTCATAATAATGTCAACAGTGACTGTTAGTTCATAGAAATATTAGTATGTACTGGGTCCTGAAAAAATCATCTGAATATCTTAATTTCTTATGTCAACTGCCTATCCACAAAAGGGCTAATAACCTAAAAAAGTGAGTTGCAATTTTCAGACATCTTCAAAGTTCAAAGAAGCTGTTATATCAATTGGCAACTGATAGTAATGCACCTACACAACTGGTGTCAATAACAACAAAAGGACCTGTTCTGTTTTGATACCTTTGCTTATATGTTCATTGACCTCTCATACAACCATACAATGAACTGACATATTAAGATGGCCCAGCTAGTTTGTTGTGTGTCTACTTCAAGGAAGCTGACCCAATCCATGGCACAAAGCAACATTGAGGTCTACTTACAGAGCCCAATTTTGCATTTTACTTGCTTTTTATTTAGAATATTAGTTGTGCCACATTTAGTTAACACATGAAGCTTATTGCACCAGAATGCATCACAACAATCAACATGAAATGGAGAAGCCCATACCTTCGTCTGAAGGGTGAAAAACAAGAAAAAGGAGGAGTGTTGACACCGTCTTTATCAAGTCTGGCATGTAAATAAATAAACTGCAGGATTGCCACCCAGAGGATCTTAGTGATCTGCTCAGCGGCATGCCTTGCAATAACATGCCCAACCTGCAAAAATTGGCCACAAAGTTAGTTCCAATCCTCTGCAATCACCCTAATCCACATATTAACCTGCAGACCGTGGACCGCACCTCATGCCCAAGCACAGTGGCAACCTCAGCATCGGCCCTGAACTTGTTAAGCAATCCAGTGAAGACTACAATCTTGCCACCGGGCAGGCAAAATGCATTGACGATGTCATCTTTGACAACGATCACCTCCCAATTAAGCCCGTCCTTGTCGGGGAAGCACCGAGCATCGCTGCAGTAGCGTCGGCGTCGCGGTTCCTGATGGTGAGGTCTTCGGCGATGCCGCCATACCCATACGAGGCGTCCTCTCCGTAGGAGGCGGCGTGGCGTTGGTGGCCGGAGAAGCCACGGTGGACGGCGCTGACGATCTCCGAGGCGATGAGGCGGACGCGGATGCTGTCGGGGTGGAGCGGGGGCAGGATCTTCGGGCCGAACTCCTCCTTCACCAGGGTGAACAGGATCTCGCCGAGCTGGCGCTCGAGGCTCGGCGAGAGGACAACGAGGTGGGAGCGGTTGGTGTAGGGCACGGTCTCCAAATGGCTGAAGTAGAACGCGACCGCCCCGCCGCTGGTGATGAGGACCGCCACAGTGAGCTTCCGAAGGGACCCGCCGCGGCGGCAGTTGAAGTGGACGACCTCCTGCCGCCGCGGGGAGGTGTAGTAGTGCCTAGGTCTCGGCAACTGCGGCGGCGCTGGCGGAGGAACCGGTCGGGGAGACGGCTCGCTTGTTGCGGAGGACGCGAGAGGCGTAATAGCGGTAGCGTGAGGCCGACGACTGCGGCGGCGTCGGCGGCGCGGCTACATTGGGCCTGTGGCGGAGGAGCCGCGAGAGGACGGAGCGCGAGTTCTTCAAGCAGTTCATGTTACTTTCCCCTTTTTTTTTCCCTAGAGCGTATTCGCTTGTGTTGTTTGTTTCAACTTATTTATTCTTATAGTGCGTTGCAACAAAAAAATAATAATATCTGATAATATATGTGTGAATATGTGTTGTAAACACTTTCAGCACAGATGCTCAAATATTGGGAAAAATTAATATCTAATAATATATGTATGAATATGTGTTGTAAACACTTTCAGCTATGGATGTTCAAATATTAATTAGGGCACCAAAGGTATCAACGTGTCTATGTCTATATAATTAGAGTAATAATAAGTTTTCTTTTGGAAAAAAAAAAAGCCTATCATAAGATTCAGCACAAAGGTAATGTTACATCTATCTATAGCTTATCACAACATGTACTCCCTTCATTCCACAAATAAAAATCCGTTTTTGACTTCTACAATCTTGGTTTGACCGTTCGTATTGTTCAAAAAAATTAAGAAAATTTAGTTTTTTTTTCCCCACTCCCTACTCGTGCCACGCGCGCCAATAAGATTCCTGCTCGCCACAGAGTTGATCAACCGGATAGCCGTAGCATTTTATACTTTTATTTAGCAAAATTTATATCATGTTCTCAGACAAATAAAACTGGAGTATATGGCATCGCATCAATCTGCGTCTCCGATGAGAGAAAAATGCGGCGGAAGCGACACAAAGGGGGTGCAGCCTAGTCACTCATGACTCTTACCAGTGCCAACCTACCAGCTTGTCTGCTGGCCGTGTGTATCATCGCCAAGAAAGCTCACTGCCGAATGATGGTGCAGATTTGGAATCCTGGATGTCATGTTTGCGTACATACGAAATACGGAGTAATACACGGGAATTCATTTATGGACGGAGACAAATACACAAGTACATAGGCACGTCAAGAAACCAAGAGGGAACGATATGTGATGATCTTTTTTTGCTGGAACTCAAATCATTTTCCGGTTGAGCCATCATCAGCATATGAGTGGACCAAAACCACACTGGAAACAGAAGCTGCTGTCAACCAATTATTGACAATATATGAACTGATTTATTTCTTTTTCCTAATGACAAATGAAAAGCAGCTACGCTTCTGCTTGGGGATCGACGAGGGCCCGTTCGGCTCACAACAACTGGAAATAACGAGGACAAAAGTACAGTTTAAATCTTCCAGGCATCTGAACCACTCAGAACGCCAATGCAGAGGCTCTCACTTGTGCAGCTTCGTGAGGCGTTTGAAACAAGCAGAGGAGCAAGTCCCAGAATCTAGAGGAAACCTTCAGTGCCTTGGCCGGCACTAACCTCCCTGTACAGTTCCAGTGCCTCGTTCATGACACTGGCTCGCGACAGAAGCTGCGCTCTCTTCTTGCTGGACGGGTGAGTCGAGAGGTAGTTATTCAATGCCGAATCACCTCCGATCTTTCCAAGTTTCTCATAGACTGAAGGGGCAACACGTGGATCGTAACCAGCAGCAGCAAGCAGCAGGAGCCCAATGTGGTCAGCCTCTATCTCCATTCTGCAGGGACATAACAATGTCAGGAGAGATGCTCAAAAAAAAAAAAAAAAATGTCAGGAGAGCTTCCAGGAGGCAACAAGGTAGATAAACGAATGGCACACAGTCAAATCGCTTCTTGTAATATGACTTAGTTAACCTCCTGAGAAGCCAGTTATTTCTGAATAGCAGAAGTGATGAAGGCTTCTACTGAAGATGGACAGACAGGAAGCAAATCATATGGGAAAGGTGTGAGGCGGCTGACTAACCAATCCTAGCAATGAAGAAGTTATTTTTCAATACTTCTCACCTGATGCAACATTTCAGATGTATTTAGGTAGCCAAAGTGCCAAACTATTAACAGTCATAAAGGCAACTAAAGCTAACTAAAGCATGTCTAATTGGCCACTGAGCCTCCTCACATAAGATTCCAATTCACCACTGTCCAAGCCTCAACTTGGCATGTCATATTGTAATTATCTGAAGAGAAGTTTGAACCTCTCTACTTGGCATGTCTGGACCAACATCAATCCTGGCTCAAACAGGAGAGGTATTGAACTTTCAAACTCTTTGCTAAGAGTCCAACTGATTAAAGTGATAATGTTTCAAGGACTATATGACTATCTCTCATGCGAGTTCCAGCATTCCTGGTAACACACTAGTAGCGTAAAGTACTCTACTTGTTCCCCTTGCTAGGATTTTAGTAAATAAGCTTGCTCTGACCTTACCTTTCCTTCCTAGCTTTGAGAGTGATACTACAAATAACACAACACAATGAAACTATCCTACTTAGGGAATAGGCTGGAATAAAGGAATCCAGCATGAGGTTGGCCATTTGAAATACGCACTAATCTATAGTGATAATTGAGTGGCTGTTACTTTGATGGCCATCAAAGTAAATTTTCATGGCAAGCATGGGCAATTGAGTAAAATGGAAAACTATTGCCATCAAAGTAAAAGCCACTCAATTATCACTATAGATTAGTCCATCTTTTAAATGGCCAATTTTCACATACTCAAAAAATTTCAGAAGCATCCAGCTACAAGAAATTTTGTCAGAAATTCAAACAGCATACTTCGGTTATAAATACCTAAATGGTGAAGCTCCAGTGGTTGAGCTAAAAGGATATCATTATAAGTGGTTTTGTTAGATTGGCAGCAAAGCCATTCCAAGATAGGCTGCCGAGAACATTCTATATGCTACTTCCCTGCTTATTGGATCTACTTCCCAAAGCAAAAAGGGAAGGCACTCGTTTGAAAATTTGTGTGAAAAAAAAACAATGCCAAGAAAACAAAAGCGAGAAACTTAGACACGGGTCTCTCTCCAATACCCCTGTTGGGCCTATTGGGGCCAATAGTTATGACCTCATTTCTGATAGTGCCAGTCACAAGGAGTCATAATAGTGTCAAGAGTGACTATTAGTTCATAGAAATGTAAGTAGTATGTGCTGGGTCCTGGAAAAATCATCTGAATATATTAATTTCTTATGTCAACTGCCTATCCACAGAAGGGCTAATAACCTAAAAATGTGAATGGCAATTTACAGACATCTTCAAAGTTCAAAGAAGCTGTTATGTCAATTGGCAACTGATACTAATGCACCTACACAACTGGTGTCAATAACAACAAAAGGACCTGTTCTGTTTTGATACCTTTGCTTATATGTTCATCGACCTGTGTTACAACCATACAATGAGCTGACATATTAAGATGGCCCTGCTAGTTTGTTGTGCGTCTACTTCAAGGAAGCTGAGCCAATCCGTGGCACAAAGCAACATTGAGGTCTATTTATAGAGCTCAATGTTGCATTTTACTCGCTTTTTATTTAGAATATTAGGTGTGCCTCACCATTCAGTAACACATGAAGCTTATCGTATCCAGAATGCATCACAACGAGCAACATGAAATGGAGAAGCCATACCTTCGTGAGAAGGGCAGCCTGAGGAGGAGTGTTGACACCGTATTTATCAAGTCTGGCATGTAAATAAACTGAAGGATGATAATCTGCAGGATTGCCACCCAGAGGTTCTTAGTGATCTGCTCAGCGGCGTGCCTTGCAATAGCATGCCCAACCTACAAAAAAGGGCCACAAAGTTAGTTCCAATCCTCTGCAATCACCGAAATCCACACATTAACCTGCAGACCAAGGACCCCACCTCATGCCCAAGCACAGTAGCAACCTCAGCATCGGCCCTGAACTTGTTAAGCAATCCAGTGAAGACTACAATCTTGCCACCGGGCAGGCAAAATGCATTGACGATGTCATCTTTGACAACGATCACCTCCCAATTAAGCCCGTCCAGGTGACCCGTCTGCGGCTGCGCCCCGCGTGCCTTACCACGGCTCCGGCTCTCGGTCACCCACCTGTCATCCAGAACCTCGTCGTCTCGTTGGGCCGCCACGGCAGCGCTCGCGTCCTTGTCGGGGAAGCAGCGAGCATCGCTGCAGTAGCATCGGCGTCGCGGTTCCTGATGGTGAGGTCGTCGGCGATACCGCCATACCCATACGAGGCGTCCTCTCCGTAGGAGGCGGCGTGGCGGTGGTGGCCGGAGAAGCCACGGTGGACGGCGCGGACGATCTCCGAGGCGATGAGGCGGACGCGGATGCTGTCGGGGTGGAGCGGGGGCAGGATCTTGGGGCCGAACTCCTTCTTGAGCTGGGCGAACTGGGTCTCGCCGAGCTGACGCTCGAGGCTCGGCGAGAGGACGACGAGGTGGGAGCGGTTGGTGTAGGGCACGGTCTCCAAATGGCCGAAGTAGAAGGCGACCGCCCCGCCGCTGGTGATGAGGACCGCCGCCGTGAGCTTCCGCGGGTCGTGGTACCACCGGGACCCACCGCGGCGGCGGTTGAAGTGGACGACCTCCTGCCGCCGCGGGGAGGTGTAGTAGTGCCTAGGTCTCGGCAACTGCGGCGGCGCCGGCGGAGGAACCGGTCGGGAGATGGCAGGCTTGTCGCGGAGGACGCGGGAGGCGAAGTAGTGGTACCGCGAGGCCGGCGACTGCGTCGGCGTCGGCGGCGCGGCTACATGGGGCCTGTGGCGGAGGAGCCGCGAGAGGACGGAGCGCGAGTTCTTCAAGCAGTTCATGTTGTGTGTAATTTTCCCCTTTTTTGAGGGGATTTTCTCCGGAGCGGCGGCGTTCGATCGCTACGGCAGCGCTGGAATTGGCATTTCAGATTTGCAGTAAGCTGCCAGATGGCAGCGCCGCTTGCGCCGCCGAGCGAAGTCGTGCCGCCTGGCAGTGTCTAGAACTTGCTTAGAAACGTCTTGGCTTGCCTCCCAGTTTCCTAGGCCCATAAAGGAATAGGTGTTCTTATTGGGCTTGGGCTTGCACGATAAGAAACTGGTCGAGACCCGCCCCGGGGCAACTGATGAGCACGACAGCGTGACGAAGGAAATGAATCATTGAGCATTTTTTACCGGTTACCACGCATTGAGCATTTGAGCATCAGGGAGTAGCTCATGAGCATAGATTATTTTAAATGGAAAGGAGCTTGATTTTAACTCATGCGGATTTTTGGTTCGTCTCTGTTATCAAGATAAATCTGCTGACTCAGTAGTGAAGACGCCTGTAATATGATGGAAGCTAAGTAGATTATATTTTATTCATAATAATCATATCCTCGTGCTATGTATTTCCAATATCGAGATAATGGAGAAGATCCCCGGTTCGAAAAAAAAAATCATATCCTCGTGCTCTGTATTTCAGCTCGTGCAAGTCAAAGTCATCTAGAGTCAGGATCAACACCTGATAGAGCATCTCGACGCATGATCGTTTTATTTTTGTACAATAATCAGCATTTATTATAACTTTATAATATTCGGACAACGAGAAAGAACACCTCGTGCTACAGCCATAGTTCAAATTGTTGCCTCCGATCTCCAACGGAGCTCGCATTCCGGCAGCGCAATCGCCACACAGGCATGACAACCGCCTCAAGCAGTCAAGCGCTGGAAAGCAAGAACTGTGCGTGTCGCACACCGAAGAGCAGGTTCCTCGATAGCTTGAACTAGAGGCCCCGCCCAACTCAAATTTCATGTTGCATCAAACTTGCGAACAACTGCAACAGACCAGATCCAAGAAAAGGTACAGATAACTGTACTCGAATCAAATGCTGAAGCAAATGAGCACAGGTCCTTTTTCAATGTCTTCCGTTTCTCGCAATACGCAATGTCCTTCTAACCAACAAGTTCATTGCAGCAACATTGAGATATCATTTGCCGTAACATTCAGATAAGATGCCGTAACATTCAGATAAGATCCGCAAAATGCCGAGTCTCCAGACAACAGAATGCCAACACACAAAAAAAACTATGATACATGCCGACTGGGAAACCAAAAACCCCAAGCCATATGCTTCCAGGCAGCAATATGGGAAAGAACATACGGTCTCTCATTTATAATCTCAACCTGTCAGTTTAAGGTATATCAAGACTTGCTGCATAAGAGAGGGAAAAAGAACTTTGGAGGACTCGGACAGAGTTCATCAACCGGATAACCGTAGCATTTTATATTTTTATTTAGCAGAATATATATCATGTTCTCAGACAAATAACTGTATCAAATTGTGATGCAAAGACACGAATGATAGGACTATGGAAGTAGAACACCCAATTCTTACACCTCCACTAGAAGCATCCAACTCTTACACCTCCATACAAACTGATTGCAACACTAAACCAAGGAACAAAAAGTTAAGTTGGGTTTTTGGCTCCTAACAACTAACATCCCTCTACCTCCCACGAGGTTAACACTGCTCACAACCACTGCCAACACTCGACCCTAACCCTCTGCCACCCGCCAGCCACCATCACCACCATTGCGCTAGCTGCCGCCATAGCTCTCTCTCAATAGCCCAGCACACCTCTAACCCAACCCAACCCAACCCACCCACCACACCTTCTTTCCCTTCTCTTCTTCCTTCTGGCCAAGTTGCGGATTTGTGGCATGCTCCGAGAATCCATTCAGGTCACTCATATAACCTAAATAAACATCCAGGCTCGAACCAAGAATAGCAACACAACTATACATTCAGGTGACCTGAATCACCTTTATAAGCATTCAGGTCTGGAAGAGAACAGCAACACAACTGTCCATTCAACTCACCTGATCACTAGATAAGCATCCTAGTCTAGAACATAGAACAGCTTACATGACTAGGTTTCAATTTGGAGCTCATTTTTAGATAAAAGGGTATAAAACCCAGTCTCTAATGTCAGCTTATTATGAATAAGAACAAGCTCATTACAACAAGAGCCCAATCAAGTGATAAAAACAGCCCTAGTAGCTTAATATTGGCAATTATGTCAGTGAAGGCAACTAGACCGATATCTCACATTATATATCGAGTGCCAATAAACATGGGTAAAAACGCCAATCACGATTCCATTTGTCCAAACGACCTAAACATATCATCATTTCCAAGAGTGTTGTTCTTTTTATCTGAAGACAAGGCAAAGGAAGCAGATTCCACCAGCAGGTCTCAAATTACGATCCAAGATCTAAAACATCCGCACTACAACATAAACCAGAAACACAAGGCAGGCAGAGGAAGAAGGAGACCACCGGATGGACGGATGGATGCGGATAGGAGGACGCGGGCGATCGATCCAAATCCATCAGTCGTCGCGCTTCTTGAGCTTCTCGACGCGCTGCTGCGTCTGCTCGAGCCTGACGACGAGCTGGGTGACGGAGAAGAGGATCCAGTAGAGGAGCAGCGCGGCGGCGATGAGGAGCGCGTTCCGCTGCGACTTCATGATGGACTTCTGGTGGCGGAGGTGCTCGGACGGGGTGCAGGCGTGCTCGTCGTCGCAGGTGGGGCGGGTCTCGTACTTCCAGTAGATGTCCATGAGCAGGAAGAGGCAGAAGGGCACCACCGACATCATGGGCTTGAGCGCGCTCCGCACCACGGAGATCATGCCCCGGCGAAGGCCGTCGAGGCCCGGCAGCGTCAGCAGCAGCAGCATGATCGCCTCCGCGCCCGCCGCGTACCCCAGCACCACCCACTCCAGCGCCATGGCCTACGACGAATCGAATCGAGCCCCTGGGTTTCGATCTGGGTCGGGAGGATGAGGGAGGGTTTGGGGAGATTTGATTTGGGGATCGGATGCGCGTGCGATGTGAGGAAGGGATTTTCGGCTTGCGGCTTTAGCGACGGGAGCGGAGAGGAGGGCGGTGGATCGCTGAGGCGTTGCGTGGATTGGGTCTATGGACCCGAGTCTGCGGATGGGAGGGAGGATGGGCGAGGCGCTTGTGGACGCGGCGTAGGCAGTTTGGTTGGGTGGTACACGGTCGACACGTTCGAGGAACGCGGTGGCTGAGTCATGGTGTACGGGAAGGGCCGGATGCGGAGCTGGGCACGCCAAAATTGGTGCCGACCACGACCAGTGAGATGCTCGTGGACGGGTCCGATCTCCGGTCAGAGCTCGTGCTCTCACGACGCGTGGAGGTTCCCGTTGAACAATCTGAATTCAGATAGAAAATGAAGTTTTGTTGTTCCTTTCGTATTCGTTCGAACTTCGAGATGATGATGATAGCTCGTGGAGATGAGCAAGCGAAGCAAAGAAAAAGGGAGGTTTTCTTCGCTGCTAAGGTTTGGATCGAGACACTAGCGTACCAGCTTGTAGGTAGTTTTCCATCGATACTATAGCAGTGGCAGAGCATGATTCTATTTTTGATAAGTAAAAA
Organism: Hyparrhenia diplandra; assembly: GCA_015847255.1. NCBI lineage: Eukaryota > Viridiplantae > Streptophyta > Magnoliopsida > Poales > Poaceae > Hyparrhenia > Hyparrhenia diplandra. The sequence goes on from JADLZK010009801.1 coordinate 37,774, forward strand.
TACTATAAAATATGGTGGAGCCAAAACTAAGAGGCTGTTTTACAATGTTTTAGGCTGCAATGAGTGAAAATACTATAAAATATAAATACATAAAAGCATATTGAAAGAGTTTTTTTTTTGACACAAAACATATCAAAAGAGTGGGGTATTCATGGGACTACGGGGAATACCTCTGTATCCACCGCCCATGTACTATAGGAAAGGAAACTTCTTGTTGGTTGATGGTTTGAAAAGTTGAGGCAAGAAAAGTAGAGTAAGAAGAAAAAAAAAAAGAAGTTTCAAATATTTAAGGGATGTGGCGCACGAAGCAGGCCTTTAATGGGTCTCTCGCAGTTCCCTCATACGTCCCTAAATGTTTTCTCAGAAAAACCGTATTTCCCTCACAAACACGCTTGGGATGTGGCGACACACATAAAGGGGCCGGAGGGAGTACATATGAAGCCTTCCTACGAAGGGAGGGCCCAACACCATCGTACTTGATCCGGCCCACCTAACCACGGTCCCAAGAAGTTTTGCTTGTTGTCCATTTCCTTTCTCAAATTGAAAAAGTCCACGTTCCCTCCCCCAACTATCGCGAGAAGTTCACTTTTCCTCCCTCAACTCTAAACAGGACAAATCGCCTTCCTCAACTTTTCAAACCATGCATTTTTCCTCCCTCGAGCGGTTTTGACGGCGGTTTGCTACAGTAACCGCGGGTTTGGTACAGTAACCATGGTTTGCTACAGTACCATCACCTTTGCCTTTTCCTTTTTTTAAAAAAAAATCATTTGAATCTTTAAAAAATCATAGTAAATCACACAAAAAAATTAAAAAAATAGAAAATCTAATTTTGTTAGACTCCACATGAGTAGATCTACACAGTGAACATATAATATGGTATACTTTAGTTCAACAAAATAATTATAGAAAGCTGCGACTACGAATTATTTTAATTAATTATATATTCACCGTGTAGAACTTTGTACTAAAGCATATCATATTAAATATTCACTGTGTAGATCTACTCATGTGGAGTCTAACAAAATTGGATTTTCTATTTTATGATTTTTTATGATTTTCTATGATTTTTCAAAGATTCAACCAAATAAATAAAAAAGAAAAAGACAAAACTTTCATAGCAAAAACTTTGTACTAAAGCATATCATATTATATATTCACTGTGTAGATCTACTCATGGAGTCCAACAAAACTGGATTTTTTTATTTTATGATTTTTCTATGATTTACTATGTTTTTTTTCAAAGATTCAACGTTTTTTTTTTTAAAAAGAAAAGGCAAAGGTGCTGGTACTGTAGCAAACCATGGTTCTGTGCCAAACCCGCTGTTACTGTAGCAAAACCGCCGTCAAAACCGCTCGAGGGAGGAAAAATGCATGGTTTGAAAAGTTGAGGGAAGCGATTTGTCCGGTTTTGAAGTTGAGGGAGGAAAAGTGAACTTCATGTCATAGTTGGGGAGGTAATGTGGACTTTTTCCTTCTCAAATAAAAGAAAAATACCCATTGTCAGTATGGACGCTGGGATCTGTTGGCAAACTGCAACAAGCACCGGAACTGCGAAGTGGGGAGTGCAAGCTTTTAGCCTGTCCCGGCGAGGCGGTGAAGCTGAAGCACGTCGCTAGTGCTCCTTCTTTTGACCATTTATACGGAACGCAAAAGGAGCCCAGAATGATAGTAGCAGCAACGAACGACGGTGGACAGGCAAAGCAAAGGCGGCGTCCGAGCAAAAGCCAGCCACTGCCCGGTTGATCCAATCATAGCTAACTGCCGCACTAAATCTTGCAACCAGCCTTTATCTGCAGCATTTCAAAGTAGCGGAACGATGCGGGACTACAATGATCTTCAGGAAATCGTACTTCACAATTCTGAGAAGGTCCACCGGCAGACCGCTCTTCTGATTCTGAAGGAGGCGATTCAGGTAGATGGAGCTACTACTGCCGCCATGAGACTGCTGATGATGGCGAGGACTCGCCATTACCTCGAAATTTCAACAGAAATGACAGAGAAATACGTAACTTAACTATGATGACATATGGTGGAGTTAACACTAACCTTTTACCAAAGTAGCATCAAGGTAGCCTAGTAATTAGTGAAAGAGGTCCAATGCTGCTGCAGCTGGTTAAAGCTTACAAAAGCAATCAACACGCAGCTATCGTTTTGCGTAGGGCACAGAGATATCCCTCTTGTCATTTCAAAACTCTAATCATGCAAAAGCTGAATCATTTGAATCCACTCTCAGATATACTAAAATTCAGCTGGACAAAAAAAGTGAGTCCACATCAAACAAAAGCTACATAGAAAAACAAAGCTTCGAGCAAAGATAAAGGCAGGCAAAACTAAAGCTCTTTTCATCACTCGTGATGAGCCTCCTGTCACATAGTGACTTTGAACACAGCATGGGTGATGAGCTGCTGAGACCAGGATCAGTATTGACCTTGCCCTCGAAATCAAATTATTGGCACTACTGGATTATGTAAACAAATGCACGCAGTATGCTTTCTCTATCCACTTAAATCGGTTTGAGATTTCTTAGTTCTAATTACATGCGCCAGTTATATATGGATGTTTTCAGACTCTGCTCCTTGGGGTAGTCGCAGTGCATAGTTTCCAGTATCTTAATGTTTTCAGACTCTGCTTCAGATTTGGATGTGATTAATGACAAGCAAGATTATTTGGACGCAGTGTCACCCTACATCAATGACAGTCTAACTATATATCTCCAAGAGAGATGATCTTGCCAAACTTCTTGATAGCCAAAGCAGAAGCAAATTCTGATCTGTAACGATGTTTGCAGGAGTACAATGGCATCACACCACACGAATGTTGTAGTGACAATCTATGTATACAGGATTCAGCATAGTTTGCATGCATACAACGTAAGAAATTTACAGTTACAACTTACAAGTCGATCTTGGGAGCGAGACACAGTTAAGCTGCACAAGATGAAAAACTGAAGTGCACAACACTCAAGCCCGATGATAAAACACACCATTTCCAGTCTTCAATATATGGCTATATGGAAAGTGAGACGTAAGCCAAGGAAGCAAAGAAACCGGCGACGACCACGTGGACTAGATCAAATCCATGCCGGCCGGCGCTGCTGCTGAAGCCTCCGCCCCCGTTGGCCCAGAAGCGCGCGTAACACTTGCCGAGGTAGACCTCGCCGGCCGTGGCGTAACCGCACCCGGCCTTGAGCTGTGCGGCCGCGGCCGAGACGCAGTCAGAGCAGGACTTGGCGCCGAGGTCTCCCACGCACTGCGACATGGCCTGCACGGCGCCGGACCCTCCGGCGCGGTACCCTCCGCCCGCCGGCGCCGCGGCGGGCCACCAGCGCGCCGAGCGCCGAGTCCCTCATGGCCACCCCGCTGGCGTCCCCGGGCGTGCCGCCGCACTTCTTGAACAGCACCGCCGTGTCCTGCTTCCCCAGGAACGAGTCGTTCCCGTAGCGCACGAAGCAGGCACGCAGCTGCACCGCGCCGCCGACCGCCCAGGCGCAGAGCGAGGAGAGCCTGGAGATGGCGGAGCGGACGCAGCCGCTGCAGACGGAAGCCGGGAGGTCGGAGCGGCACTGGTAGAGGCCGACCAATGACGAGTCCGCCGGCGCGGTGAAGTTGTCGTAGGGGCGTAGGGCGCGCTGTTGGCGACCGAGGTGAGCACGGAGTCCACCCCCGACGCGTACTGGGAATCGGCGCTGTAGCGCCCCTGCGAGCACCCCGCGTACACGAACGCCGAGTAGTCGTCGGCGCAGGTGGCCGTGCGCAGCAGGATCAGCAGCGACAAGACGGGGAGGACCGTTGCTGCGGTGACGCGCGTGGCCATGTCAATGTGCCCGTCCGCGCCTGCTCGGCTTGTGCTCTCTCTCGTTCAGGCTTCTGCGTCAAGTTTGAGGGAGAATTCGAGAAGGCAGCGACTAGGCGAGCGAATCGAGCAGCTGGGATTAGGATCGAGAGCACAAGAGGTTTTAGCATCAACGCGGGTAGTGGTGGTGGTGACTGGTGAGTTGGGTCTTGGGTTTAGTGGGCTGTGGCATCTTAGTCTGAGATGGGTAGAATGAGCTGGTGCTGCGTGGGCTCTCTGCAGATTAGCTAGACGCGGTATTTTCGTTAAAAGGCCCAGCATCTGACACCTGCAGTTTTTCGTTAAAATTCTGCACAGAATTTTTTATTTCGAAGTTCCATAATTTCTTTTTCCCGCAAAACTATACGGCTGTATTTAAAATTTTCAGAAATAACCTCCAGCGGTTATTGGGCGATTTTTCTTCTCGTGCACCCAAGGAGGAGCATGTGGCGCATCATGGCTTTTTCACAAGTTGAAGGGGAGACTTAAAAATCACCGGTCCAAAGGATGATTTATTTATGTTCATTAGAATGTGTAAATTAGATTAAAAAAAACTATACAATCTAAAATACAGAAAAATATATCTCTATGAGATATACAACATTGTAGTATCATTTTTTTAATTTGAGTTTGCTTGGTTTCTAAACAAATGGCCATGTTTAGAGAGTTCCATGCGGGTAAATTACATCTTTTCAACCTTAATTTCGGGACAATTACTCTAATACCAAAACAAAAGGAAGCCAAACAAGTTCAGCAGTATAGGTCTATCTGCATGCTGAATATTAGCTTCAAGATCTTTACTAAAGTCTTGGCTAGCAGGTTAATGTTGGTAGCAGATAAAGTAGTGAGGCAATTGCAAACTGCTTTCATGTCAGGTAGGAACGTCCTAGAAGGAGTGGTAGTACTCCACCTAAACTATCCATGAATTGTATAGGAAGAAAAAGAACGGGGTAATCTTAAAGTTGGACTTCAAAATGGCCTATGACAAAGATAATTGGAATTTTGTATAGCAGGTGCCTAGGATGAAGGGTTTCTCGACAATGTGGTGCAAGTGGATAGAAGAGGTAGTGTGTAGAGGAAGTGTGGGGGTTAAAGTGAATGACGAAATAGGCCATAACATTCATACTAGGAAAGGACTTAAAAGGGGGGACCCCCTCTCACCTATCCTTTTCAATCTGATACCAGACATGCTGGCTATCCTAGTGTCGAGAACAAAAGAACTGTGGCCAATTTTGTTGTAACCGCTTTGCGGAACTGTTGGGCTATGCCCCTTATTGTGACTTTGAGCTGTAATCATCCATGGAGTGGATGTGAAGGCTGGAATGAAGGTTCTTTTTTCTAAAAAAAACATTATATCCTTTTTTTTTCCACTTCTAACTGATCGAAATAAAAAAATCAATTTTACGGATCTCTTAAGAAAGAGACATGATTATTTGAGCTATGTTCCTTTACCGGCATGGTCTTTATATAAGCTCGTATGAGAAAAGATACTACCTCAATTGGAAATAGATAGTGTTCCAAACACGGGGTTCAATTAGTTCATGGCTGCCAGAGAGGGTATGAGTTTATAAAATGATATAAATCGACCGTTGAGAGGACCAAAGAGCTCTAGAATTTTTTTTAATGTCATCTATATATCATGTGACTATCATATGTCTGAATTTTTATTACTCTTTAGACAATTGTAACTTCATCATGGTTTGACTTAAAAAATTATTTCTAGTAACTCCTGTTTTTTTTCTCTTAAGCTTCAACAGGGGGAGATATCCTCACTTGAATATGTTGTGTTGCCTTTCAGCCTCAACTGTCTCCTCGCACCACAATCCATCATGGCATATCACCCCTTTCACATGATATTTATATGGATTGTGTCCTATAAATGCCCCTTAACTTGTCCCTCAAGGCCCCAAGTCTGTATCGTAGGGTGCTTGATTTTAATTTACTTAAGGGGGCCTGTTTAGAGCCCCCAAATTTCTCCCCAAATTTTACTATGCAAAAAGAAGATTCCCCATCACATCAAAAATACCGACACATATCATGAGTACTAAATGTAGGTAAAAAAAATAAACTAATTGCACAGTTTAGATGTACATTGCGAGGCGATTCTTTTGAGCCTAGTTATGCCATGGTAGGATAATATTTACCACTAACAAACGAAACGTCTTCTGATTCTTTCGATGTGGCGTGCTTCTGGGGTTTTTTGCACCAAATTTTGGTGATCTAAACACACCCAAGGTCAATTTTGAGGAACCTATGGTGATTCTTTTAGTGTCAAGACATGTGTAGTTCCAGTTTCTCGTTCATCATAGGGTCGTTTTGCTTAAAAGTAAAATAGCAAACGAGAACTAAACACGCTCTTAGGCGTTGACCGGGGATCCGATGGACATGAAAAGCAGGCGACGTGGTCGCTTTAGGGAACACATTAGTGAGTATAGGAATAAGGGAGATGATAGATACGCTACAAACAAAAAAAAAAAAAAAAAGTTTCCACACCCACGCTATGTTGATTTTGATCTGCAGTGGGCGGTGGGCCGGTATTTGATTTAATTTTACTTGGGTGTTAAGTATGCTCCATAACATAGTACTGCTCGTCAACATGGAGCTTTGTGCTTTCGGCAAATCAGGTATTCAGGTGGATCGACATGACTCATGAGTGTTGGATTGCCTGGAAGGACCTGTTGTCGCACCAAAAAAAAAACCCTCTGTTTTGAAACTTGTTTTTTTTTCCACCTTTGTTTTATTTTTTGTCAGGAGTGGTCAGCTGCATCGACCGAAGCGAATCCACCAGCGACGCTGATTAAACAAGTGCCCTGTGTAGAAGCCCCCCTCTTTGTGACATGATTAGGATTCAGGAGCTGATATTCCCTTGATGCACGGGTTCAGCCAGCTAATAGCCTAATAGGAGTACTACCAAACGCAATCAGCAGTTAACAGCGCAGCATCACAGATGATTATATGAACCAGCAATGCCACTTGAAGAAGAGACTGAACTGTGTCTACATGCGTAGCACTGCATCGAACACTGCATCGAACAGAATGGGTTTTCATTCATAAAGACAGGCATCACGGCGCTAGTGACAGGAAACGCCAAGCATTAATCCCACTGCATGTGAACATGTACTACAGCAGATTACAGAACCATCGTACTCAATCACAAGATAGAAACAAACAGAGGTGATCCACTGTCCTATCTACAGATTCTGTTCACACCTCCCTTTTTATAACCTGATCTGAACGAGTGTTCACACCACCCGTTCACACTCGTTCACACAGCTAATACATGTTGCTTTTAAAAAAAGAGAGAGACCAGAGTCGTCGTCCTAATCTTAATCGGATTTGCTTGTACCTATAAGCAATGCAAGATAAGATAAACGCAGATGGCAGGGTCCTCCCGGTTCAGTTCTCCCTGATCACGCTTAGACGCTTAGTCTCTCCTTGTCAGCAGGTTTCCAGTTGGGCGCGAGCCTGTGGAACAGCGTCCCATCGTAGACGCTTCTTGCGACGTCCTTGTGGAGGAGGCCGTTCTCGTCCTTGCCGAGGCTGTACAGGATCTTCCACTCCGCTTCTGCGCCAGCCCTTTTGATTTGTAGATGAAAGAAAACAGAGAAGTGAGAACTGACGCTGCAGGAACAGTGTTAAAACATCGTTATTTTTGGGCTGGGAAATTAATTACCATCCGCTGTAGTCCCCGGGCTGTCTGTTTGCTTGGAGCAGCTGGTCGATCTCGTCCGATGTCAGGGCGTCAGGGACAGTCTTGGCATGATTGGCGAATATCTCTTCGAACTTCGCAGGAACAAACCTGCACAGTTTCACCGTCAGCGAAGGATGATCATCTATTGTTCTTGTTCAGCAGTGGAATCAGAGATGGCCGTCAGTTGAATCGATGACCCACCTTCCTTCGGTGTCATATGAGCCTGAATCGCTTCCATGTTTCCCCTTTTGGATGTCCTCTATGTAGATGTCCAACTTCGACAACGTTGCGTTTTGCTGCATGTACGTGTGCTCGAGGACTTAACACCGATTTTTGTATCTTTTGTTACTCACAATAACGAATTAATAAATGTATAAAACAAGAATCCATAAGACAGACGGGTGTCTCCAAAGTCAGCAAATCTTGTGTAATTGTCAGCTAACCGGACTGAGATTCGGTGACATTCCCGGTGACATTGCCGGTGGCGTTAGTCATCGACGACGTGTGGGACCCACGTGGGCCCGAAAGGCGTGGGCCCCACACGTCACGTGACTCAACGTCACGGGGAATGTCACCGCAAGAATGCCACCGAATCTGCGTCCCAGCTAACCATCCCAGCAAACAACAGGCCTGTGCTGTCACAATCTGCAACAGGAGTTATCCAAAAATACCATTCCTAAGAAGGATTACCCAAGAATCTTGAGACGTTTGGTGCTGGTGGTTTGACCCGCATCTTATTAGACTCACTCCATGGTTGCTTGCGTGATACTACTACTATCGTGTCTGTAATTTTCATGGAGCCTCTACGTGATGTACTATGTTTCTTTCTCGGTGAAGCAAGGCTTTTTGTGCAAGTCAACAGCTAAACTATTATTGACTTGATTAATTTTCCTTAGCTCTGCACATATACAGAAATAAAGAGATATAACCAAAAAAAAAAAAAAAAAGGGAGGGCAAGATTGGGGGGATTCTTACAGGTCTGCACTTGCTACCAAGGGCGCCATTGATGAAGGCAGCGCTGACGCCGGACATGCCGAGTCCAAACCCGAGAGCCCGAAACGCTGCCGATGCAACGACCGAACGAACAAGGCCAGACGAATTTTATTATTATTATTATTGCTGGCGAACCATGAACGAGGCCGAAGTAACAAATGGGGAAGGAGGAGCTCGAGGGCACAAGACAAGGAGCTCACCGCCGTACGTCTCCTCGAAGGTGACGACGCCGTCGCCGTTGCGGTCGAAGAAGGACGCGTGCTTGGACAGCGCCGTCGCGCCGGGGCCTTGCGGGTCGCCGAACGCCGCCGCACGTCCCGCTTCACAGAACCAGGAACCGCACGAACGAATTCAGCAAGCCGAGTCTCGGGAGAAAGCGAATAGAACGGCGGAGAGGCAGAGTGAGTGACTCACCGAACAGAACGGCGAAGAGAAGCAGCCAAGGCACCGCCGCCGCCGCCGCCCATCGGGACGCCCGTCGTAGCGGAGCCCTGCCCATCCCCATTCTCCGGCGATTCCCCCTTGACTGGACTAGACCCTGTCGCGCGCGCGCTCAAGCTAACTGCTCTCCCCTTTCCTTTTTCTTTTTGGCTGGTTGCGTGCTTGCTCCGCGCGACGGTCGGGTCGGGGTGGTTCTTCTTGTGCTGGTTGCCGTACCCCCACGCCCCTCCGGGCCCTAAAATACTGGTGGACTGGCCGCAGACCGCAGGATAACTGAACACAAAACCCGCACGCCGAAGCGTGGCGTGCGCTCGCGCCCCAGCCGCGACCGCGAAGCGGCTCGATCGACGACGCCACGCCACTGTTCAACTATATGTGCTACTAACATATTCAGCCTTTTTTAGAACACGGAGAATGGGTGATTTTGGATATGGATTCAAATCCCTGAAATTTCTTCGGTGAAACTGAGAACAAGAAAGCGGCAATGAGTGTGAAATTTCTTCGGTGAAACTAAGAACAAGAAAGCGGCAATGAGTGAAATTTCTTCGGTGAAACTTAGAACAAGAAAGCGGCAATGAGTGCGAAAAAGGCGGAAGTTTACCCTTACCGTGCGTCTGCAATGCTTACCAAACGGGACAGATGATACTTGTTGGAGCAAATGGCAGACGTTTACCGTGCGTCTGCGATATATATACTTACCGAACGGGACAGATAATAGTTACAAGAGCAAATGTAGGATGTAATGTAACAATATTCACGCACGAGGTCTGCACATCATTTTCATTAAGAAGGAAACAAGTAAAATACAAGGTTTTGCCAGCACAGCCGGCAGCATAATTTGGAGCTACATGATTGAAACAAAAATAAAAGCAGGGCAGAAACTAGTTATGTCTATTCCCTTGCTTGCTTTGCAAGTCTGGCGGCACCCGCATCGATCCATCGGTTGCTTGCTTACGTCTTGGTGAGCTGGAGTAACTCAGACGATTGTTGCCGAAGTGTCGCAGAAACACCTGGTGTTTTTTTTTCCCAAACCTGCCAAGAGACTAACGCAAAGAGAGTGTCAAGGATCACTAAGGCCGACTTTCGTTTCTGCTTGACATGTGAGTCTTGCAGTCAAGCTCCCTTCTACCTCTGCACTCACAGACCAATTTCCGTCTGGCCTGAGGAAACCTTTGCACCTATTCGGGTTGTCCATTGGCGAATGGCAAGTGCCCAGATGTTGCGCCACTAGTCCCTGCCGGTAGCTAGAGTCCAAGAGTCCACAGAATGTGATGCTAAAGGTCTCTTGTGAACGGGCAAGCTGCGATTATGTGATCGATTCATAGCATTCAGTCAGAGCTCTTGGTCTAATTCCTGTGCACGAAGAATGAGAAACTCAGTGTTGGTGCTAATAGATGATGGCGGTCCTTGTATTTAGAAAAAATGTTTTAGCCATGTCAATCAACTAGTTAACATAGAACAATTTCAGTGTGGCTAGGATTCTCATGATTTTCTCATGACCTTCCAAACTGCAGTTCCACCAAAATTCCGAGAGTTTTCAATTTTGTGTTTTTTTGCATCTATACCCCTACAATTCTCTTCCTATGTTCCAAAGGAGCCTATAGTGGGCCAATTTCTATAGTCAAGAACTAATGTACTATCTTTGTGTCCATGGATAATCCGGTGCAGCCCAACTGCGACATGCATTCTCTCAAATGAACCAAAAACGATTCATTCATGCCACTCTGTCAAAACTCAAAGACCGAATTGCAAGCGGCTGTCGTCTTGCTCTTGCCCGCCCGTCTAGAACGGAGGCGCACGGTAACTTTGAATACTGAAGTCCCAACCCGCATTCCTGAACGACATAACGAGGCACGAGGGCGTCATGCCGTTGCCTCCGGTTCCGGCGACACCGAGAACAAGTTCGTTCGGTCGACGCTATCCTGTCTGGCGTACGCATCTGGTTTATATTTAAGCGATCATACGAACGTGGATTTCGATTTCATGAAAAATCCCTTTCACACGATGATAGAACGACCCTGAACGGGCAGAAGGCTGCGTGGCTACAGTACGTGCACAAACCAGAAACGCTCGTGCCGTTGCGAGCGGTGGAGAGGCGGTGGCAAGTTGCTGGCCAAAGCAGGCGTTGATCCTGCCTGCGTGTAGTATGTACAGACGGGCACAGCGGCGTAACCGGTTGGCTTTCCCCAGAAATTTGGGATCTAACGCAAGTTCTCAAACTGTCGGAATCCAAGGAATTTTGTGGTGGATTGACTGGATTCGTAGGGATCACGGAGCTGGGCAGGATGGAGGCTGCACTCTCGCTCTCAGGGGAAATTGATACATGCCCCTCGGTAGAAGTAGAACCGACGGGTTAAGAAAAAAACACATGATTTTTTTTGGGCCATCGGTTTCTTGTGTGCTCCGCCCGTTTCTTCTTTCCGTTGATGTCTAGGGCCCACGGCCATTTATCATTTTTAACTGTGGGTTATATTTGAATTGTGGCAGTGGCCTTATAGCATCTTTATCTATGGATTTTAATTTTACTCAAAAAAAAAAAAAAAAAAAACTATGGATTTTAATTTTGGTTTGTTTGTTTCATCCAGTGGTGCCATAATTTTTTTTCTTTTTTTGCATCCCGTAGAATTTTTGTTTTATGCAATTTTGTTATGTTTGTTTCATTTACCGTTTGTAGAATAGTTTTTGGTATCTGCAATCCATAGATTATTTTTGTTTTCTTAACATAATTTGTGTAATTCCTTGTGGATAATCTATGCTTTAGATTTCTTCTGCTTAAATCTTAATTGATATTTTTTTATATTATTACTTGTTCTTAAGTGCTTTAATTTTTTTTTTTTAGTTTCGGTTTCATGAAGTTGCACGTAGGTGTCATATAATCTGGGTGATTTCAAGTCCTATTTCACTCGAATTTTGTATGTGTTTTTTTTGAGTGATTTGTCCTTTTGTATTACTCATGTGACCATAGGACATAAATGATTCAGTTTTTGGTTTTGCTTTCATTTGTGTGATTTGCATCCTCAAATTGCTTGGGTAAACAAAGATGACCTATTACTCGACTTCCAAATTAATAGACAGATTTTAAAAAACCGATGCCTTCAATTGATAGAACCTTTTTTAGATTGACAGAACCTCATTATTATTAGGAATTCCTTATTAATACATACATGGCACTGGGTAGAACCGACGGGTTAAAATAAAAAAAACAATTGCCTGCCATTGACTCCATCGCTTTCATTCTTACAGAGCTAACCATTCAAACATGAAAAATGTCGTTGCTTGCATTACATTTCAGAAACATAAATGAATCAGGCCCTGCTCCCCTGATGCGCCGCCGCGATCTGGTAAAAGAGGCTTCCGTCGTACACGGCCCTCACGGTGTCCTTTGGCAGGCTTCCGTTCTGGTTGGCGACACTGTACAGCTGCGTCCATTCTGCCTTGGCTGCCAACCTGTGATTTGTGCAGGGCGGCAAGACCAAGAATCATCAGAGACGGTGTCAACGTACGTGCACTGATTGATGCATATCCCAATTTTTCCATCAGAAAAAAAAATCAGACTAGGATTTACCATCCTGAGATGTCATTCTTCTCCTGGTTAGCCTGGAGCATCTCGTCGATGTTGTCTTTTGTCAGGGCATTTGGTTCGGGCTTGGCGTGCAGGGTGAACATCAAATCCAACCTCGCGGGAACAAACCTGTAGATCGATGTCCATCCTAGAAATGTTAGGAAATCAACTAAATCACACACACTGCAATGGCAACTATTGCTAGTTCGGGCGGCATATATGCGCACGTGCCTTCCTTGAGCGTCGTAGGCGCCCGTGTCGCTTCCATGTTTACCCTTTTGGATGTTCTCTATGTAGATATCCATGCGCGAGTCCGAGGAGTTGGCATTGTCCTGCATCAACAATGCATTTGAAGAAAAGAGTCAGCATCTTTAGCAATGAGCCGAGGCGTGTGCGTGGGCGAGGTACAGTACGTACAGGTCTGGTCTTGGGTCCGAGAGCGCCGTTGATGAGAGCGGCAGCGGCTTTGGCCGCGACATCGCCAATTCCGATGGACACGAGACCTGCAATGCACGCCAGTCAGTCAGTCAGTCACACCACCACCGTCCAAACACACGACACCAAACCAAACACACAGCCTGGTTTGCCGAAATTAGCAGGTCCTCGATCGCAACGAACGGCGTGCCACAAACGACAGGCGAGCGAAATGCGGCAGGCACGCAGGTAGCTACCCCTCGCTCATCACGCCGGCCGCCGGCCGTCGCGCGGGCGGGCGCTCACCTTGGACGGTCTCGTCGAAGGTGATGATGCCGTCGTGGTTGCCGTCAAAGAACGCCACGTGCTTCTGCAGCTCCGTCATGCCGGGGGTGCCTGGGGCTGGGGCGACGGCTCCGGCCACCGCGCGCGCAGCCGCCGCGTGGTGACCACCCCTTCTCGATCGAAAACCACGAACAGACAACGATGAGAAAACAGTTTCTCGATCGGATCCATCGATCAAACAAACGAAGGTAACGAACGCGCGGACATACCGAAGGACACCGCCAGGAGCAGCAGGAGAGGCGCCCACGAGCACGACGGCCGTTGTCGTCGGGCCTCCATTGCCTCCCTGATGCCGCGTTGCTCCTCCTCGGAGGTGTGGTGTGCGTGAAGAGGCCGGCCGGTGTGTTGAGGTGTTGCAGGAGCCAAAAGGAGGTGTGCGTTACGTTCAAGCTGCGCGCCTCGGGTTATATAGGACAGGCTTCCGCGCCGGGCCAAATAAGGTTGGGCAAGTTTTGGCCTTGAATAAATAAACAAACAATGAGTGTGAATGCCGTGTCGTCGTATCGTATCCTTGTAACAGCATTCAAGAATGGAAGATATCCACTCACTTATTATTGTTAGCATCTCATTGCTGGACTGGATTGACTGGCATATGCTAATAATGCAATGCATGGCTGGGTTGGCGAAATTAGTTTTTTTTTTTTCCCGTGTAAACATGATGCCTGGCGAAAACTATCCACACCATGAACCGGATTTGCACAGATTTTGGGTGCCGTACCGTAACTGCTGCTAGATAGAATTGGGTGAGAAGATCAAGTGATCAACCAACCACTCGTGGGAAAGAGAGAAGCAAAGCAACCAACACAGGTGTTGCCGATGCCGATCGAGGAACAGCAGGGGCCCAGGAGGTGGCTTGTTGCTGCTACACGGGCCCCGTTGTTCAGTTCTCATTCGTGTGCCGCCGCCGCTGCTTTCCACGGTTTGGTGATGGTTTTCTTGCGTCTCAGCAAATGCAACCTGGATGCCGCACACATTTCGTGTGCAAGCGGGCACTGTTCGCGTGCGGCCTGGATATGCAGCATGACAACGCACGCACCTCTGTTTTCTGGTGATGTTGTTTCTCGCAGAGCCGTTTGCCTAGGCTTCATTCACCTCAACTTACGGAGAAATCGAAACTGAAGTGAAGCTTGTCCAATGCACTGCAAAGAGGCCGAGAGGGCCGAATTGAATCAACACTCGGACCCCCATGAGAAGAGGCCGGCCCGTTCGAAACTCATACAGGCCACAGCCCACGAAAAAAATAAAAATACACATGAGAAAGGCCCTGCCCATGACCAGCGCGATATGGTCCAGACTCCACAGGCTTCCTCCAGCCGGGGCCCATCGCTGTTACTCGTGCACCTACCGCGCAGCCGCCGTTGCCGAGGACGCCGTCCTACTCTTGTCCTGTAGCAATAGCATGAACTTGTCAAGTGGCCGGACCTGCCCCTGCCAGTAGGCAGCAGACAAGGACCAGGACCACAGGAATTGGGCAACTTTGGCCCCGTCCGGAACCAACGATACGCTGATGCCCATTGCCCAGGTAGCTGCCTTTGCTTGAAGTTGAACACTTCCAGAGTGGCAGACCAACGACGATTTCCCTGCGGATCGAATGATGAGGCCGTCAATTTGTGGGCATACTGCTGACTAAGGTCTACACCTACGCAGTATGCTGACCTGACCGCGAGTCCGCAACCACGCGAACATTTCGTGCTACGCGGGGGTGTTCAGTTGCTCTACAAGAACCCAAAAAGTCTTCTGATTCCCTATCACATCAAATCTCTTATCAAATTTTTGAAGCATTAAATATAGATAAATAAAAAAACTAATTGCGACGGTTTTGACCGAAAAGCATGGAGGACGAATCTTTTAAGCCTAGTTAATTTATGGTTGGACACTAATTACCAAATACAAACGAAAAGTCTTCAAGAATTTCAAACCCAAAATATTTCACCAACTAAATACCGCCGGCGAGCCAAGACCAAGACTGATAATGCGGACGCTTCTGCGAGCAAGTTGCTGGAGCTGCTTTTGCATCGGTTGCCGAGATGCAGCCGAAAATAGGAGTACTCATCCTCGGCAACCCAGATCCATTTTACCCCCTCTGCTACCACCAAACCCGATGATCTTTTCACCAATTTCCAGCGACGCGACCGCTTTGTCCCGTTTCTGTGCAGGGGGAAAAAATCACCGCCCAAGCTTTCACCGCCGCGAGCGACCCGTAAGCCGACGAAAATTCCGCGGGCGCTGGGGCCGTGGTGCCTTCTTTATCCGATCCGATCGACCCCATCCGACGCTGCACAGGCGAAGGCGACGACTTGTCACTGGGTTTCACGGTTCACGTCGACCTCTCCCGGGCGTCACCTAACGCTTTGACAAAACGGCGCCACCGAGCACACGTGGACACCAACTAGTGGATTCCAGAATAATCATCGCCTCCATAATACAAACGTCACTATGCCTGCCCCCACAAGGCCAAAATTGCTTCGTCAGCTTGCCGACCTGTCGCAATAATTAGTTTTTTTACCGTCCCAGAGACAAATCTGATGCTGTTACATTAGATTATTTGTCCCGGCGGTGTGGTGGTGGTGGCCGCTGGCCGGGTCAAGTCAGTCTCCACGGCAAATTAAAATCGGAGCAAAGGGGGGGCAAGTGCCATAGCATCTGCAGCGGTGATGAGATCAAAATGGAGGAGGGTCGCCGTCGGCACGTCGCGGTGTGCCGGAGTAGATTACTCATTGCGGCAACGAAACGCGGGCGCGGGCGCACCCACATGCCCCCGGCCCAGCCCGGCCAGGGCCACGCTTTAGAAAAAAATCAGCGAGCGCGACGTCCCGGCGCACAGCCAGGACACAGCTGACAGACAGCTGCGTGATGGGCGCTGCCGCCACGGCGAGCGGAGGGCCCTGGAGCTGTCGCTTGCTCGGGACCGGATCCACGACAGGTCAGTTTCTGGCACGGTGTGGTGTGGTGTGTTCGTCTGATCTGGAAATTTGAGCACTCAACGCCAGCCAAGCCAAGGATCCACTTCTTGTTGCATCTTTCCGGTAGATGGTGCGAGGAGTACCTTGACATGTTGCTGTCCCTGAACAACTAACTTTACCGCTTAATTGCCAAGTATAGCGACTACGAGTAGCAATTACTAGTAGCATAACTCCATGTGTCAAACTTTTTTCTTTCTTGAATTGAATTGAACAGCTCGTATCAATTCTACCACCGAGAAACGAGTTACTACTACAATTTACATTTTCTGCAGTTACTCGCAAGAATCGTGAATTGTTCCGCGCTGCTCGCTGTTCTCTTCCTCTAACCGAGCGTCCAGTTCGGATTTTTTGTTTACATTTCGTCCGTCCAATCATTTTGCCCTCTTCTAAAAAAAAAAAGATTAAATTTGATTTATTTGCCAACGACGACTCCGGCCTCAGGGGGTCAAGAAAGCACCGCCAGAACGCTGCACCGTCGACTCTCCGGTGAGGGCGACCAAATCCCAGCCCCGGAACGAAGCCGGGGCCGACTGGCCGGCCTGCCGCTGCACCGAGAGAGAGAGAGCCGTGGCGTGCGCGCACGCTACCGTGGGCGGCTCGCGCGCTGCCGGTCCTTTCTCCTATCCCGCCTCTTTGTCGCCCCGATCGATGATGGACGATCAGAGAGCGCACTGCAGCACGGCGTGGCGCGCGACGAGCCGCTCCAGCGCCTCGCGCATCCACCAGTGTGAGCACCCGTCCATCACCTGCTGCACCGTTGCCTGTTCCATTCAATCGCCGGCAAGCGAGCGCACGGTCAGATGACATGTGTTTCGTGCATTGGCAACGGATTGGTGTGGTGGAGAAGCAAGTGGAACTCACCCAGGTGCGCTTGCGGGACGCCATCTCGGGCCACTGGTGGAGCTCGTCGGCGACGCGGAGCGGGAACATGAACCCCTCGTAGGTCTGGTCCACGTAGCGGCGGCTCTTGTAGTGCCAGAAGCCGAGCACCGGCTCGGTGTCGCCGAGCACGCCGGCCTCCTCCAGGGCCTCGCGCCGGGCGGCCTCGTCCATGGACTCGTCCACCTCCCACCCGCCCTTGGGGAACATCATGCCGTGCCCCTTCTGGGACGTGATCACCAGCACCTCCAGCTCGCCGTCGCACGCCCGGACGCGGTACGGGATGCAACCCACCACGATGCGACCGCCGGTGCTCTGGCTGTACCGCTGCAGCTCGCGCCCCTGCCTCGCCACAAGAACCGCCATGGCTGCTGCCGCTTCGAGCTTCCTTCCTTCTCGGGCTTGCTTGCTGCGTTAGCGGCTGGCCGGGTTGGAGCTGGAGCCCGGAGACGATGGTGCTGCAGCTGCTGGTTTGGGGCCATGGCGCTGGGGATCAGGGGATTTTATAGCGTGTCAAGTCAATGGAATGCTGTTGGTGGTGTTGAGGGTGCTGAGTGATTAATCTTAACTGAGTAACATGCGTGGGCCTGGAGTATGGACGCCAGGACTGGCTGCCGACGTGGACAAGCCGAGGGGGTCGGATCTTCTGTGGCGTATGCTGATACCTACAGTACTCCAACCGGCAGCGCTGGTCTGAATCAGATATGTTCAGTTTTCGTACAAGGCTTTATTAGTTTGTTGGATATTTTTGACTTTTGTGAAAAGTAGCTATAGGCTGATTGGCATTCTAGTTTTTTCTACTAAGAGCAAGTATTATAGTACAGTCAAGAAGCAACCGTAAATTTTGTAAGGCCCCTGCGGCCTTTTCACCCACCCGTCTGATGGTTAGTTCTTCACGTTAACATATGACCCACTTGGGAACGAGCCGTAGCTTTCGGTTGGTGTGCTTTCGGTTGTGGAAGCCACAGGTCACGCGTGTTCGAGCCTCGCTCGTCGTGATTTCCCACCGGGTTTTTTCCCAAATAATGTCTGCGGCCTCTCTTTCGCGTGAAGCCACGGTGGGATTACGACGGTGCCGTCGTCACGGCCTTGGATGCTCTCGGTGATCTCAAGAAGGACGCGATCACTATCCGTGTGTAGTTGTAGGTCTACTAGTGCACAAGTGGTGTGTGTGGTGTGCGTGTGTAGCGTGGGTGTGTGTTTACGTGCATGAACAGATTCTACGGTTGTACTTTCGGATGAGAGGTTTCAAAAAAAAAAAAACATATGACCCACACTTGTCTCTCGGATAGTCTTGGTTCTTTGTGCCCCAATTTTGTAAGATTATTTAACCACTTCTCCTCTCTCTTCTCCCTTCTCTCCTCCACCTCGGCATTTAGTAGAACTACGCCCACTTATAATACTTGCTCTAATCTGGTGTTTTATTCTAATGGACCACATGTTATTATCGGTTTTATCCAGATAAAAGAGGTGAGAGTTTTCCTCGGGTAAGCCACCAATCTGACTTTGATGTTCGTACATAGAAGAATAGTAGTCAGAGTTATTTATTGCAAGAACTTAATTACGTTTCATGATTTTTTTCAACTTCTGACGTTGCCTCCACACACCCATCTAGTTTGTACTAATAGTCCTTTTAGATAATCGTCAGCCACATGAGAAACATTAATTTTACCTTTTAAAAAATGAGACTTGATATTGTATAGGGCCTGTTTTTCCAAAAAAAAAAAAATGTACAATGTATGCTGGCAAGTGGTCATCGACTTTCTGCCTCGTTGCATCAGCTCTACGCTGCAGACAGTGCTCTCCACTCGTCGCCTGAAAGCTCAGGCGACTCAAGTTGAGGAAACATGTTTAAAAATACTTACAGTAGTTAAAACGTGAAATCTAACCCATAGATAAAGTCATGCGTGAGCCCACAACTCCAGCTATGATTTCACATGTAGTAATGATTTTGTGAAGCTAGCATACATATATAAGAGATTTAACAAGACCAAAAACTACTTTGTATTTGCACACTAGTTGTAAAAGGTTGGGAACCTTTGGGTTTATCAACTTCTAGATGGTTATTGAATTGTTGGTGTTTGAATTGGTTGATATAGATCATGCTCGTTTCTATCTAGAACATAGGGGTTGGAATTTTATGAATAGCCAACGAACGGCATATACGTACTAAAAAACTCTTTCAAAGTCGTTGTTTGCTGTATTAATTAAAACACCAGCAAACACTGTTGCTTTCCACTGAAACATCACCAGCATGGACTATAGGCAGATATATAGTCAATTCATAATAGAAAACACAATAAATCAAGAGGAAATAGCAATAAGGGGGTCGAAAGTAGCCGTAGTAATTCACAAATTCAGGTCAGTGCTGATACACATCACCTATCAGGAGGATCAGTAGCTGATATGAGCCACAAGAATTCGATTGTAATAAAGCCTCTTTCCCCGTACGTTTTGTTTTGTTTTGTTTTGTGTTGTTTTGTTTTGTTTTGTTCCGTAACCTTTCGTTTTAGCCAATGAAAAAAGACACATAACCACCACCCAAATTAAAAAGGAAGCATCAGCATCACCCAATCAGGTCGACATCGCGTGTTCATATAGACCGTGTCCACCGAGTACGACGTCAGAGCACAAGATGCCCATGCCCCCAGTCCGTCCCGGCCCTGAGAGCGTGGAGCTAGATGATAGCGAACAAAGGCGCGTATCCCTCGATCTGCAGGGCAAGCGAGTATGGTTGCGCGCCTGAACGTAACGCGCCCTGGCTTCGCAGCTGCTTCTCTCGCATGGGACGTCGGCGGAGAGATAGAGCGGCCAATAAGCCGGCCACGCGCATGCACGCACACACACACGCACTCTCCGCTGCGTATCACGCAGCATGGCGGCGGCGCTAGCTTATTATTCCTTGCCGTAGTTGACAACCTGAAAGTCGTCCATGGGCGCAAGGCCAAGTCCATCTTTTCCATGGTTGCGCGGCCGGCACGCTCGATCTCTCGATCGATTACTCCATTCCTAGCTTTGTGTGTGTATCCGTGTCGTCACTGACGTCGCTGCTACGCGTGTTGCATGCCCGAGGGGATGCTAGTTTTGTTTATTATTATTAATAGTTTTGGTTTGTCATTAATTCGTGGAGGTAAACCATTTATGTTCAGTGATCATGCTTGCGAAGCAAGTTATCGTCATCGGTTCGGTTATATATGCACGCCGGCCCGTGGTGCCCACATGTATGCGTGCTCGCTCACTACTACTGTAGTTTGTGTTTGTGTTGTTTTATTGTGCAAATGTGCACGGTTTTCCTTTTGCTTACTTGCGGATGTAGAGAACTGGAACAGTTTTGTTTGAAACCAAGAGAACTAGAACAGGTGCACGTAGCCGTCTGATGACGACGAGACACCAATTCAAACGCACTGGCTGCTGCCGGCCGTTCTTCCACTTTTGTTGGAAGCCCTCTAGCTTGGATGATTACAAACTTGCATTGCTTAGCAATGGCGCGTGCAACAATTATAGTAATACACATACTGCTCGATCTACTCCTTGGTATGGTTGGCTTTTTGGCCACGTGAGGGAAATACGTACCACCGTGTGTACGTACTATCTAATACGGAGTACCCCTTAGCCGTCATTACGTACGTCTCCCGGCCAGTAGGATGCATGTGAAAAGCCGTTACGTAATACGTACCGACTACGAGATGCACGTGCGGGTAATGCATTTCCTCCATGGGTGCGATATGATCGTCTGCCGTCATTTCTGTCGTTGTCACTGACGTTCTCGAAATCTGAAATTGTGTAAAAATCGTGCACGTACAGCTCGTGTACACACGCCCACGGAAACTGGTGGCTATGTTGCAGCCAGGACGTCCTGGATAAAGCCTAAAGACGCGCGCAGCAAAGCAATCGTTGGAGTTTCCCAACAGCTAGCTAACTAGGGGTTGGTGTGTCCTCATCCGAGTCTTCCCCCTTCAATTCGGTTGGTTCCAACTGATCTCTGGCCGTAAACCAATGGCTCGGAAGTTGCAACAATAGAATTGCCAAAACCGCACCGAATTAAAAGCAAGCACGATGTGATCGATCGATCGATGGAGTGCGATGACTGCCGACCAAATAAATGCAAAATCGTTGCCGAATTCGCCGGTATTCGCCGGTGGCATGGCGCCGCAATACAGGAATGATCGAGCAGCAGACGTGACAGTGAGCTAGCAAGAGGCCTCTCTCGCGATCCATCGTCGTCGCGTCGTGCTGGGGATTCATCAGATCGATTGGTCAGGGGGACACGCCGCGCGGCGCTGCGACCCAGCGGCGCGACCGACCGACGGGGACATGCGCGCGGCCGGCTGATCCGGCATGCAGCTCCACCCACCGGAACCGAATTAAACACCTCCGTCGCCGCGGCCGGGGGTTGCGCCTTCTCGACAGGCCATGCGTGCCAACAGCTGACCCCGGCCAGGCCCGCGGCCGAGTGCCGGCCGGCAGCCATGTCGATCTGGGCCAGTTGGCGTCGTGCACGGTCTCCGCCACCGCGGGCAGAGGCTCTGATGGAGGCCATCGAGATTGATGGCAGGATAGGCCAGCCGGCCCCCGTACCTGCTAGCTGCTGCTGATAGATAAGCTAGCTAAAACCCAAGCTGGGGTCACCGTACGTGCAGCTGTCCGATCAGTTGTTGGAGGTGCACCTCCGCTTTGTTTCCTTTCTGTTTCAGCTTTCAGGTCATGTCGTCGATCGTGCCTTGGAGATGTGTCATCGTCTTGTGTGCTCTCTCGTTTATCCATTCGTTTCTTTCCATTCTCACGAAAGATGAAATCATCATGGCCACTGAGCAAAGCTTTTGCTGCTGTTTACTTTCGTTCAAGTATGCCGTCTGTCGGAATGGTAGTATGTTACCAGGTTTAGTCCTTCGATAGAAGTGGTGATGCAGTTTTATTTGTCGTGATAATCGGTACAATCAGTTGGTAGCTTTTATGTCTGCTTTCTGTCTAATCTTTGCTCAAATGTAAACTCTTGGTTTCCGTTATTTCGAGTAATGGAAATGGGGGTTCACCCTCGGTTCGAAAAAAAAAATGAAAGATGAAATCTCACGCCATGATAGATATGCTGTATTTTGTGTGTTCTGGAAGCAGGGCGTTTTGCTGTACAGGACTAGTATTTGCGTGCCAGGATAAATGACTAGAGTCTAGAGGTCGTAGTTGGGTGAAGCCGGCCTGACGCGACGAAGACCGACGAAGACACCTCGAGAGAAATTATGCAACGCAATGGCGCACGGTTGTTGGCACGTCCGTGCCGACCGCCGTGTGAACGCGACGACATGTAGGAGTATACGTGCATGGATGCGACCAGAGCTGGAATATAACCGCAGAGCGGCCATACTGATTTGCAGTCCTGCAGATATATCTGCGTTTTGTTATGACGCTCACGATTCGTCGCCAATGTCTGTCAGTTCATACTGTATGTATCGATCGAGGCAACAGAGAGTCTGAAAGTCCAGCTCGAAATTGCGCCGCATGTACAGCAGCAGTCAGCAACTCTTCGGCGCATGCATGTATGCATGCACCACACCCAGAATGTTCTTTCCCTTTTGATCACCTCGACTTGTATATCTGGGCACTGTCGTCTACTAGATATATAGCCAGGCCTCGATCTAGGGTTGTTGGCCGATCGATCCAGTGCCTTTTTACCTCTAGCTTTATCGGTTTTTCCACGGAACCTTCCATTGCCTTGAAAGTTCTCTGGACACAACACACAACAGTCAATCTTAAGTAGTCTCATCCATGCTGATTGTCGTTCTCAACGCACACACATGCAGACTACTGATCGATCAGCAGGCAACAAACAAATAAACTGACTGCTGGTGCTGGTAGGTTTTGTTCACTTATGTTTAGACGTACCCATGCATCCATGATGTTTGAACAGCAGATTTCAAAGAACGGCAGTTCCGTGGTTGGTTAGCAAGGTTAGGCGGCGCTTCATTTCCAATTGTGCTGCATGATCAGTCTTGATGAGTCTCGATGAGGGTGATTTTGCAAATCAAAGCCTTAGTTTAATCCCCACCAAATTTCGTGAGAATCTCAGCACGTAGGTCGTTAGGGAGGTATAACCACCCAAAATGCTATGCATGATACAACTAGTTTTGAAGCTGCTAATCGTCCATGATTTTTTCTTTTCTTTTCTGTGTGTGTGTGATGTATTCGCGTGAACTAACGCTCTCTGATGATGCACCAACAGTAGCCTGTATGAGTGAGATTCGGTCAGACTATCAGTTGTTAAATCATTGGTAGACGCTGGGGAACCTTAACTGCTCATCTCTCCATATATAAATAAGAAAAAATATAATATGCATACATAAATAATAATGGCGCCGATGGAGCTTGTTCAACACATCCAAGTTAAAGAAAGGAAATCTCTGCATGTTACTGACATTTTCTGAATAAGCACTGACCAGGTAGCAACTCCTGTTGTCTCACTCTCATGTATAATGTTCTAGTACATACACAGTATGCACGTGGGGTAGTAATAATCCAGGTTAACAGACGTACGTAACTTGGGCTAAGACTAGCGCACTATCTGAAAGTGGAGAATGCATAAACTATTTCAAGAACTTGGCTGAAAGCTTGGATGGTGAATTTCCATGAAACTGCGAAACTAACGATCAATCTAGCTATCATGCATGGATGATAGCAAGAATATAATGTGATTATGTGAATTGAGGTCAACGAGATATGACGTATGAATAATGATGGCGATTGATGGAGCGAGCTAGTACATATTTTATGGTTTTATGAGTAACATGCATGAGTTTCTAGTCGATCATGCATTCTGGAGTTCCTGATAATCAGATATCACAATCGGATCCAATTAATAGTTTAGCGACCCATGTGAGTTACTTGGAAGGTGATGACGGCCTGAATGCTTGATTATATTCCTTTAGTGGCCCTTAGAACCACATTGAGCTACTACATATACAACCCTCTGTATTGTACACACGGCATCAGCGTCATGCATAACATATGCAGTTCATCAGTCTTGAGATGCAAACTGTGCAGATCTTGACCGTTCTGATTCACACCGATCTGAATGAAAAGGAAAAAAAAATGGTGCCATCTATTGAATATTTTCCACACGCATTTCTAGGCGCATCTATCTCTGAATGTCTCATCGCTGACACGCATTAGGCAGTAGCAGGTTTGTTTCAGCCAAACTGGGGAGCCTCATGCACTGAAGAATCTCAGATTTATGTATGCGAGGGATTCTTTCAACTTTGTGGCCCCTTGATTTGTGGACTAGATGTAATCATTATTGGGCTCGCCCTAAGCTCTACAGTCGTCTTGCTCTTCCATGAAATATTCGGCAGTGTTAGCTATAATTAGCTACCACATCCTAACTAAAAGCTTAATTAGGAGCCATGCATGCATCTACCATCTAGAAGGTGATTGTTCAGAAAGAACTGACCACATCGATCAACGCATGCATGTTGGGAGCCACATGGATTGTTTGACAATCGCCGCTAAAGCATATGGGGACACCACTCCAATCCTCTACGAGTATTCCTCTGCTAGAGAAGAAGAGACCAACACAAACACAGCTGTGGACTGGAGCATGCATGCATCCCAGTTGCAGGCGCAGGCGCTGGAGGAGAGGACAGTGACATGCTCGTGGACATGCCTGATCATACCCGCAACCACACTTACATCGATCTGGCAGTAAAACCAGAACGGCAGCTGGTTCCCTGATCGTGATCGATCGATCGATTTGGAGCGAGCAACGCGCCCAATGCAGGACCAGACCCGTCACCGATCCTGATCCTGAAGGATGGACGACAACGACACTGACCCTCATGTTTTTGTGGGTGTCGTCATAGTTACTGCACGCCCTACCTTGACACGTCTCCACTTATATACGGAGATAAAAGAAGAAAATGACAGCAAACCGTTCTTGATACGGATAGGCGAACAGCGACCCGGTTGAAGGCTCAAAGCGAATTTTTTTTAATCGAGCAAGGAGGAGAATATTCTCCGCCGCAGCTGGTACGTTGCATATCGGGATCGGAGGAAGCTCGCCGATGACCACAGAATCGCGTGGCTCCCGGCGAGCTCACGTGGCCGCGCCGTGTTTCCACGGTCCACTCCCGCATATATGCAATGCAAGGTTGGATCTGGGCCAACGCATGTGACGGCCCCGTGGAGTCCATGTCATCTCCACGCGCGGCGCGGTGGGCCATGCATTCGCGCGCAGGCAACTACCAGCAGAATCCTCGCTGGAGAAAGGTTTCGGCTCGTTGGCGTCGAGACAAGAAGAGGCAACCAACACGTTGGGCACGTAGTATCTGGAATTCTGGGTTCTGGAGCCAGATAGGACAAGTTTTGCAACTGTGACCGTTCGGCTTGGGAATTGAGAATTTGAGATCGATAGGTTTGCTTTCTAGCTTGCCCGATCGGCTTTAATTTGCACCACTTTTCAACTCCTCAGAAGCTAGCGAAATCATCATCATTTCGTCGCGAACGGAAAGGGCTGGCGAGCGGGAGCGGGGGAATAACACCTACCGCCTCGGGACGAGCGCTTGCAGATAAAGAGATGAAGTCTGTGGACCTGTAGCGCGGATAAAGGCCGTCCCTAATGGTTATTTATTTTTTTATCTGGGATGTGACGTGGCGTGGAAAAAAGTAGGAAGAGAATAGTCATTGCCAATTTAGATTTCACGCGATTTCAGCGTACGCTGAAAACGTGTGAGAGGGCGTGTGGGCCCACCAATATAAAATAGTCTTTGTTATTGTCTTTCACCTCCACGTCCACCGACCACGTAGCTCGCTCGCTATTACCATCGCGGACGCCCTAATGGTCGGATGTGAATGAAGGTGAGTGATTCTGTTGGAGACCGGAGACGACGACAGGCGAGGCCAGCCATGCGTACGTAATGCCTTTTTTTCTCAAAAGTTTGTTTACATTTTCTGAAAAAAAGGTCTATATTTATATCTGATATTAAAATATGAGAAAATTTTCGTTCCAAGTTTATTTACATTTATATATTCTTCCATTTCTCTTTCACCGTTTTTTACATTCACGTAAGCAAACAATATTGAAAAACGACGAATCATCGAACCAGTTGAATTTGAACCAGCATTGCGTCCGGCCCAAGCGGACGGCTCACGTGGACAAGCAGGCCGGGCACATTCGTCCGTGGGGTTCCGTATTTGGGCTGGAATTTCCGGCGTGAGCAGGCTAAAAGTTCCTAGGAACAGTCCTGCCCATCTAATATGGGCTTCAAGCCCAGTTCTTCGTTTTTCCTAGTTATGTTCTTTTGATTGATGATGAAGATAGGTCTCCGTACTTTGAGCATATATTTAAGTTTGCCTAAGGTTTGTCAAAAAAATAAAACCAAAAGCTATTTCATGTTCATTTTATATGTAATAAGATTGTAAACATTTCTTGTTCATGTAACTCATCACAAGACGAGATTGCTAACTTAGCGTTGAGTTGGGACCTAGGTCGATCCTATGTGCGAAATGGGGCCCCCTCTCGGAGTCTGTAAACATTCTAGTAACTTGAGATGTCACCGAGTTACATCTATTGATGAAAGGCCTTGAGGGCCAAGTTGAGATAGAAAAATATGATCTTAATAAAAACACAAATAAGAATTTGTACATTTTTACCCGATGCTTCAACTTGAACATCCAAATATTTGTGAAATCAATCTCACAACTACATTCATTTGTACGGTTATATCTCCTCCTTTTAACAAGGGATTTGCTAACAAACCAGTGCCTATTTTTATCGTAGTTTAGGATGTTTGTTTAACAATTTGGTTCCCTGTGCTATTCACCCGTGTCAAAAAAAAAAACGACCACCAAAAATTAACTCATTCAAAACACGTTTCGTCTCAACACTAATGACGAAGAAATGAATAGATTAACTCGTCTAACACAAACGCCTTTGTGGCTTTGCCCTGTTGTGCTCGTACACCTGTGACGTCAGTGGTCGTTTCCCCGTCTGGATTACCCCGTGTTTTACTCGTGTGCCTCATGATGCTTTTGACTCGTGTCACACCATTTTCTAGACTCCTCCCCTCAGGGCCTCCGGGGGACGGGGCTCGGTGCTCCGGCTTCAGTGCTCCACCTCTCGCAGCTCACACAACCATGCATTCCATCACCCGAGAGGAGAGGATAGATGTGGCAAGCATCATGTTTGTGTGAGCTGATCAGCACCGTGTACGCCGCGGGAAATGCTCGTGGCTGGAGCGGCCCGATCGACGGTCACAGACGCGGCGACGCGACGGGGATCTGCTAGACAACGGCCGGGAGGGCACGTGTCCGCGGCTTGTGGCCCTCGGGGAACCGACCGACCCTTTCTCCTCGTAGCCCTCCCCTATTTATACGTACCTTATCGAGTTTCCCTTTCGAATCGATCGATCCCCCGATGCGCCGCGCCGGCCGCGTTCATCCATCTCCCAATCCAAATGCTACGGTAGATCTCACCTCCATTCGCCTCTCGTCTCCGATCGAAGAAGAGATTAGATCTTAGGTTCCTCCCGTCATAAATAAAAACCAAGATGATGGAGAAGCAGATCAGGGAGCACCAGCAGCAGCAGCAGGAGGAGGTGGTGGTGGTGCACAGCCGGGTGAGGCGGATCAAGCAGGAGGAGGACGAGCGGGCCAAGGTGCACGAGACGTACCAGCACCAACACGTCTCCGATACGCGCCTCGTCCTCCGGAACCAGCGCTCCCGCTCGCCGCTCGGCCGCGTCGACGCCCGCACCGCCATCTCCATCGGCGGCGACTCCTAGGGAATTCAAATCCATTTCATTCAAGCCGATCGATCGATCCCCTCGGGGAGAGGTGCAGTGGTGGTGGAGAAGACGGATCGTCGTCTTCTCGCGCCCTCGCTCTAATTCCCTCGTTAGGGTTGATTGATCGAACGGTCGTTGTTAGGATCTCTGTTTCGTTCGTCGTCGTCGTCGTCGTCGTCTTGTTGTTTTGGCATGGTCGGAGTGCTCGTTGAGATGCACAAAACATTTCTATTCTATTGTTTTTAGGGTGATGTAATGGATGCATCATGTAAATATATTTTCCTTTCTTTATCATTCCATCGAACAACAGGGTGATGAACATTTTTCTATTTGCTTAGGTTTCGGGGAGAAAATATGGAAAGATTTTTTTCTTTGAGAGCAATTGTTTCTGTTTATCTTGGGAACTTTTTTTTTTTTTTTTGGCAGTACCCGGGTAATTTCAGTTTTCTCTGGTCATCCCGTGAATACATTTATACATTTTTTACATTTATATATGAAGCACCGCAGTTAATTGGAGGAAAATATATTTTAGAATCAAGAACAGCATGGTGCTGCTTCATTTTCCGCTATTTTAAGGCTCTATATATTACTCTTCTTTCACGTAGACATCAGTTGATACTTGCGCTAAACATTAAACACCCTTTGAGACAAGAAGATGGAACTAATCCATGTTCGGCACACAGGAAGTAGGAAGAAAATAAATTTGTAGGAACATGTTCGGCACACAGGAAGTAGGAAGAAAATAAACAAAGAGTCAAAATTGGGGCTATTATTATAC
This sequence comes from Hyparrhenia diplandra, assembly GCA_015847255.1. Lineage (NCBI taxonomy): Eukaryota > Viridiplantae > Streptophyta > Magnoliopsida > Poales > Poaceae > Hyparrhenia > Hyparrhenia diplandra. Next base: position 66,440 of record JADLZK010009801.1, read on the forward strand.
GCAATAATCAGAACAGGAAAGTTGTTGATTTTTCGATGAAGACACGGCAAATCCCTTTGATTCATGCAGGTGTAACTTTTCAATATCAGGTAGTGGATGTAGGATGACAAGAGAATATCATATCGTACACAATCAAAACTGGGGCTTGTGTTATCTGCAGTAGCCAGTACCGTATGGTAACTGACTGCATGACAACAAATTAAAGAACTACGCAGTGGATTTCTGTGGCGATAACATCTTGATTCTCCTGCTGATATTCTGCATCACGTCAACGATCATGAACTTCTTCTGCAATCTAAACTGGACGGCCAGCTCTGTGGTAAGAGGTGGCCCTCCTCTTAGAATGGCCTCGTCGTCCATTATCTTAGTGTGGAAATGTTGGAGAGCAATTGCACAAAGGGCAAGAACTGTTCGGAGTGCTGATGCTTCAACAGCGGGGCCTAAGGGAACTTGCACATCAAGGGACATCAGTGTTTTCAGGTCATGCTTGTGCACAGCCTCTGGATCATCCGCAAGAAGCACCCTTAGAGCAGCTAACAAGCGTCCATCAACAATGTCTGGGCCTCCTAAGCTTACCTGAAAGAAATCACATGTACTGCCCATGTGAGACTTAGAAGACATGAATACCGCATTCAATATTAAGTAGACGTGGATTCAGCATGTACCACAAGATGTACAAGCAAATTAAGAATGTGGGGGGGGGGTAACCTTTAAAATGGCACCCTCTCCATGCAGATTTAGCTGTGACAATATATCTTGTTGCCACTTGGCTGGCGCTGAAAAGTTGGGACAAGAGACTCCTGCTGCCATGCTTGCAGCATCAAGAAGGGTTCCATCATAACTTAGTTCCACTTGATCGTAAGGATTCGGTGTTATCACAAATCCATAATCAAGAAGAAAGAAATCATTTGGATGGCAGCCATAGTTCAGTGTTATTGATGCATTTTGCTCAATCTTCTTCTCAGCGACAACCTATATAAAGCAATATAAATGTGAAGACGAAGTCAATAGACTTATCTTGCATATTACACAAACAAGGAAATTATGGACTAAAAGCAATATACTCCCGGTAAATCAGTTGACTAAATGCACTTTGACGTGCCACAACTTTGCATTTTCTTGGTACTAATCGAGAACATTAGTCACCTATAGGTTCAGAAGTGGCAAAGTTTTTATTACAGTATGGCATTGCTCACTAGACAAACAGTGGCTAGAAATGGTACAGAGATAGCTTAAAGTGGGGTGATAAGTTGATTTAAGTGTTGCATGGCTAACATGTGCATTCCAACATATGAAATTGTATATGAAAAGAGTAGAGAAGAACATGACTGATGCATGAATGATGGATATTAAACTTGTGCACAGAGAAGTAAGGAATGAGTGTATCAAATGACAAGTAGAGATTGAAGTAGAAATTTTGTGAAAGGCAAATATTTTCATAGTAATAAGAATAATCCAATAATACCATCCCCATTTGAAAAGTGGATATGAAAAAGAGGAAACAGATAGCTTGATTCTGGAACAAAATTTTTCATGAGTGTATAGATGGAAAATTTAGGAGTGCAAGAACATCACAGGATACTTACCTTTACTGACATGTCTAAGCTGTTTACACTTCCTTCCTGAACAATCCTAGCATTTGGGTTGAAACTATGGTTGCACATATCAATAAGTGGCAACAGCATTGGAATTTCACCATGCAATCGGAATGCACGTGAAGAGGCAGCTGACATAGCCCATCCAAGGGAAGATGAATTTACATCTTGTCCATAGAAAGGATGGTCTACCGAAGGCACAGTATGAAGCTTCTGTTGTATCTCTTTCTCAAACTCAAGGAGAAAACGACATCTTTTATTAACCTGAAATAGAATCAGTTAGAAAAGTAAGGGAAAAATGATAGGCCTCCCTCTAGATACAACCATATGTATTTAACAACCTGGTGGAGGAGAGGAGCATACTGCAAGTTTTTTATGTCTTCCCCAGGAAAGAATATTGGAACAGTAAATGTCTCTCTGGCAAATTGGCAATATACGGCCACCAAAATGAATCAGATTTGGCCCTTTCTTGAAGCAACCTCAAGCCCAGCTTCATAGCCCATAGTTCCTCTGTGAAAATGATTGAACTTATTCATTGTTTGAATTTACAAGTAGAAATCCCCTCATATATCTAAAAGAGGGGTTTGTGGCAAAAGAAATGGCACATTTCAGCATGCGTGACCACAACAACATTGTAGCATCAATTACACACAGAGTTTATCAAGTTTAACAATAACAGGAAAATCTCAACAAAATCTTTGTTCAAATCAATAAAATATCTCAGGAAATATATATGGATAAAGAAATATCAAAGTAAAAATGCCTGTAATTCCATTTTGAGGAATGGAAATAGTTATCCTCAACCACGTTCTAAGTACAAAAACTCAGTTGATTCATGGAAAAGACTACACACTTAAGATATAAACTACACCTACTCATATACTTACTGGGGGCCTAATTCTGACAATTTTGGGTTGACTTCAACAGTTAACATACCTCCAGGTCCCATCACATTGTTATAAGCGTGGGGATTGATTCCACAGTTGATGGCGTCGAACAACAAACAGATAAACAAAAACAGTCCAGGACAAACCCTGGAGGACATGTTCAATTTGGCATTCTTAATATATCACAACAACATTACCATACTACTGTTCGTTGCTGCCAAGTGCACAAAGTGACCAAGTAAGAAATTCAATCGTGACCAAGCGTATAAATTAGCACTAAAGCTTAATTTCAGTCACTTCAAAGTTCAAAATCAGGTTCAAAGCATCAGGAACCACTAATTTACCTAACGTTTGATGCATTCACAGGCTCACAGCTACACTGTTGCCGCACAAGCAAATCAACTGAATCAGAAAGGACATTACCCGGGACTTGTTGGGCGAGCTGCACAAGCACGTCGTCCGCGGCACCGGTAGGGCGGCGTAGTCGTAAAGGGAGCCGGCCCGGGAGCGCGATGAGGACGTCCCCAGGGGGATGTCGCCGTCGGCCGCGGCGGCAGAGACCCCGAGCCCGTGCTCCGGGTGATTCGCGACGCGGAGGGCAGGGTGGACGAATCCACCCTCGCGCTGCACCCACCGGACAAGGTCGGGCGGATGTGGCGCGAGGCGCGGGGCGGCGGCGGACGCAGCAGAGCAGGAGAGGCTGCGGTTGCGGCTGCCGGTGCTACGTGTGAGTGAGGATGAGAGGAGGGTGACTGTAGTGGTAAAGAGGGTCTTCCTCGCAGTCGCCGGCGTAGCCCCGGCGGCGGCGGCCGCCATGGGGACGCGCTGCTGGCTGGATTTGGAGCGGGCAACAGGTGCGCACTCCGCACCACTGCACCTACGATAAGAGCTTGTGGTCCGTCCAAACGTTGAGGCAACACCGAGCAACTCCAGCGGCCCTACCCGGCCCGATAAATTTAAATATAGCCTCCGGAAAAATACCAACTCCGATAGGGTCCCTTCCTTCACCCCGAAATTTGTTGGCCCAACAGATTTCACCCCTCGAGCCCGCATTTTTGTTGGGTCCAGACCGAGTTCCCGAAAAACGCCGCGACCAGAGCCACGCGCCGCCGCTGCCTTTGCTTTGCCCTCCCTATTTCCTCGCTGCCGACATGTCATGTGGCTTCCTCCGCGACGCTCCGGCGAGGTAGGACAGCAGAAGGCCAGAGGAGAGGAGCCGCCGGATGTAGGATGAGGCGGTCTCGATGGGTCTGCTCGCCGCCGCCCGCCAAGACCCGCCGGCTACGAGGAAGGTCGGCCATGCCCCTACTCCGGCCGGCGCGGGAGCAGCCGACCATGCCTCGGGCTCGACGGCCCGCCCGACCCCGCCGCGTGAGCCCGCCCCGACCCCCTCCCGCAGGCCGCGCCCCGCCTCGCCCCATCGCGCTGAAGCCGCGCCGCCCGCCGCTGAAGCTCAGCCGTCTCCCGCCGACGGGCGAAGCGGCCACCCACGCCCCGAGCGACTCCTCCGGCCGAACGGCCACCCGCCCCGCCCGTCTCCACCGACGAGCATGAGCACACCGCCGGATCTCGCGTGTGAAGAGCGGAAGAGATAGGGAAGATAGCTTATCTCAATGACAAGCGGGTCCCTCCTATCATAGTCTATTAATATGGATTTGGGGGCCTTTATTTAGGTGTTCTTTGTTGGAGTAGAATAAATTTGTTGGGCCAACAAAAGTAGGGAGAGCACCTAAATCTAAAGTAGGGGGTCCGATTTTTGTGCTATTCTTTGGAGTTGCTCTAAAGGGTTGTTTGGATTTTAGTTGATCATATGAATTATAGTGTTTATAAATATATTTATTATATAAGGATTATTAAATAGATAAAAATCGATTTTAAAATTTTTTATCCTCTATTTGCACTTTAAAGAGACATTCTCAGTTTTATATTTGACTAGCGAGGAAATAAATTAGAAATATAATAATATATCTATATTTGTACATCCAATTAGGTTGTTGTAATCTCTTTCTATAAGCTAGAAAGATTATAATGAGTCTCTTGAAATTGTTTGTACGGTTCCTTTGCAAACAGAGGGTGTTTAGGATTACTTTGTATTAATAATCTCTCCATTCTCTTTTATAAAGCATAAATTTGCATGGCATGGTCTCCCAAATTATGCCTTGACGGTCTATTTATTTTATTTTATATTACTTACATTTATAAATTTATGATAAATTGCATAGTTTATTTGATTACAAATCTAACTATATCAAATTTGCATCATAAAAATAAAAATTTTTAGTCAAGTTATTGGTCTAAGAATTTGAAATTTAAATATTGATATACGTGTGCGCCTTATAAAACAGAATGGGGATATTTTTCGTGGCCTAAAAGATAATAAAATTTTAATAGAGGAAGATAAATTAAGGGTGAAAAATATGTAAATTTGAATCTTGATATCTAGTACTTCATCTATTTCAAGATATAGATCTGACTTTTCATGGTCTCCAAATTAGTTATTTTCACCTTTAATTTCTCTTCTTCTATTAAAAACATCATAGCCATAAGAAAATGCTTTCAGATACATATAGCTCACTTGGTATGCACCGTAACAAAGGTACTTATTTTGTATTTAAAAACATTTTCTAGATAAGAAGTACCATATAACCATATTTACATAATCTGACCTTTCCTAATTGCAAAATAAGCCCCTTGTTCAAAAGAAAATGCACGAAAAACATTTATATCTCAATCTCAAGCCGACATGAGCCAAATATATTGTTCAATAACTACAACTTCAAGTTCGCTAGGCTCTATTTGGTAATTAATCCTATGACTCTTTTTTTTTTTTTAGTTCTAGGACTTAAAAAGACTCTAAAGAAGGTGGTTCTAGGGACTTTTTTTTTTTAGCAAAAAGTCCTAAAAAGTATGTTCCTATTTGATTTCCTAAAGATTTTTATAGACTTTTATTAGTCCCAACACAAAAAAGGTTCTCAAACCTAGCATGCCCTGAGACCCCATTACTGCTTGCTCGTCTAAAAGTCTTTAAATTTGTTGATACAACCTTGAAGCTAATAATCGGAAATGGGGAAAATACCGACGTTTTTGGGGTTGCTCCAAGAAAATTTCGGAGGCAAGCTTGATTGATCCAATTTCCAATTGAACGATCTGCAGTTCTATACAGAAACACTCCTATAAAAAAGAAAGGTTCTATTTAGAAAGGGGACAAAAACTATCGATGATCATGAAAGGAAATACCGACGTTACAGAAGTTACTCTAAGGAAACTTTTTATTTTAGACATATTTCGATCCTATTCCCAATCGAATAATTTGACAAGTTATTATATTATACTTAGTATATAGAGAGAAGCAGAGCCAAAAACCCTCTCAAACCCCGAATAGGCCAACAGCCCAAAACCCAGGTCACCAAAACGAGCGAAACCATCCCACGCCGACGCCGTCACGCGGCGGCAATGGGTCTCGTCGTCTCCGCCACCACCTCCTGCGACGACATCTTCGGTCGACGCCGCTCCCCAACTCCGGCTCCCCAGCTGCTACCTCCGCGGATACCACCCCATCAGCCACGGACACAACATCGTTGCCGGAGCTCGTCCGCGTGTTCCGTCACTACGACGCGAACGGCGACGGCCGAGATGTGCGAGTCCTGAGGGTGCACTGCCGAGGAGGCGGAGGAGATGGTCGCTGCCGCGGACCGCGACGGGGACGGGTTCATCAGCCTCGAGGAACTCGGTGCGCTGTTCGAGGACGGCGACCAGGCGCACACGCTGCGCGCTGCGTTCGTCGAGTATGACGAGAATAGCGACGGCGTGATCACCGCGGAGGAGCTGCGCCGCGCGCTGCGGAGGGTCGGGGAGGAGATGACGGCCGAGCGGTGCGCGGAGATCGTCGCGGCCGTGGACCGTGACGGCGACGGGGTCATCTCCGACGAGTTCAAGGCCATGATGACCACCAGACCGGCGGCGTGAGTCAAACGAGCCCGGCGCCCCCACTCCACACGTACGTGTACGTCTTCATCTTTGATTGTTCGTCGGCGACATGATGCAAGTGCGCAACTACTGTCGTAACCCCTAATTAGCAGATGTAAAGTGTGAATCCTTATTTTGCCCGGAGAAAAGTTTGATTTGATATGTGAGGGCAGTAAACTGAAAATTTGGAGGGATGCACGTTCAGCAGTTCAGGAGATCGATGTGATTTCTCTAAACAAATAGCTTTGCCCGTCCTCGACCATGATATCTAAATTAGTGCTATCTCAATTAGTGCTGTGTGCTGTGTTCGATTTATATCCTTCCATCTAACTTTTCTCCCATTTTATAATCTGTGTTGATGTCCGCGATTGATTTCGATCCTTTACCATTAATTTCTCCCATTAAACTAAAACTCTTTGAGGATCGTACATATGCTCTTTGCTCTCCTCAATTAATTTTCTCCAATACTTTGCTCTCCTCAATTATCATTTCTTTCTTGATCCCAGACCCAACATACTTTGCTCTCCTCAATTATCATTTCTTTCTTAATCTCAAACCCAACACGTATGCTCGTTGCTCGCCTCAGAACCATTTCATGGAAGAGAGCGAAACCATGAGTAATTATTCTGAAATCTGACTCTATAGCTTAAGTTACTAGGAAACTTGTCGTTAAGAACTCGCTAACGTGAGTTCAAACTTTTATGGATATTATTTGAAACTCTCTTTGTATCAGAAGTGCATCTAGGATTAGGACATGCTTAAAAGTTTTTTTTAACCGGGGAGGCCCCAATTTTCTTTTAATTAAATGAAAGAATGGGTACAACAAAATTTCAAGACAACTTCTTCCAAGAAGAAAACAAAGCTCCTATACATAACTATCTCTGGAAGAGAAGAAGAGCATCTTCAGACGGTTTGGCCTTGATACAAACCAAGCTAAATTCCTCTGAAAAGATTCTAAAACGTCTTCTGACACCGTAAAGTTGTATTTGAGATTTCAAGCTTTAGACCTATAAATCGAAGCTTTAGAAATGGAAACAGCCGCTGAAGGAGTTAAGCACTATCATTAGCATGCTCTTTTAGTTTTTTTCAGCTGATTAAGGGGTGTTTAGTTGCTCCAACAGTAACCCAAAAAAGTCTTCTGATTCTCGTCACATCGAATCTCTTAACGTATTTTTAGAAAGATTAAATGTAGGTAAATAAAAAAAACTAATTGCATAGTTTGGGCTGAAAAGTGCGAGACTAATCTTTTAAGCCTAGTTAGTCTATGGTTAGACACTAATTATTAAATACAAACGAAAAAGTCTTCAAGAAATGGCAACCCAAAATATTTCACCAACTAAACACCCCTTCCAAACATGCCTATCCATGCATGGTCCTCCATTTTCCTGGGACATGCAGCCAGAGTCATACTGTAGTTTCTGCTGCTAGCTGCCAGCGTACAGTGTCGTCAAAGCATGTCTTGGAAGTCGATTTTATTATTATTGGTCAAAGGTTCAGGGCTCAAAACCAGGGCCAGGACACAGGTCAGGAGCATCGTAGCTTGTCCTCTCGCCTGTCCCTGTCCTAACTGAGAGATTCTAGCTGAGGATCGTTCAAAGGGAGAATTTCTCGAGAGGAACACAATCTCTTCTCTCAGTGCCGCTCCCACTGTCGCCGGACGGGAAGAAGACGATGGACGGTGAGGCCGAAATGATCCCCTCCTCGCCCTCCGCCGAGACATCGCCCTCCTCGTCCGATATCGCCACTGAGGTGCCTATAATATTCTTTCACAACACTGTGCCGATGTACTGGTCCATGAGCAGAATCTTTGAAATCCTGGTTTTGGTTTCTGTTGCCAGTCCACGGGTTCCTTCTTTCGGGACCGGAGCACGACGCTGGGCACGCTGATGGGCGTGTCCTCGCCGACGAGGAGCAGGAGCAGGATAACCACCACCAGTCAGGGCGGGATGCAGTGGAGGGGACGGGGACGCCACATGCTCCAGTGCATGATGAAGAGGAGGGGAGGGGTGGAGGTGGCGCCGCAGGTGGAGGCGCCGGCACTGGCGCAACGCCGGCGGGTGGTGGAGGCTGTGCAGGGACGACGTCCGCGTGCCCACGTCGCTCGGCCACTTCCTAGACATGGAGAGGCAGCTCTCCGGCGCCGGGCTGCTGTGCGGCGGCGACGGGGCGGGGGAGCGGCCGGACGCTGCCGCGGCGGCGCCTGTGGGTGTGGCGGCGGATGAAACGGGGAGGTGGAAGCTGCGGAGGCCGGCGCAGGGGACCTCGTCGTCCTTGGCCAGGCTGCCGGTGCTGCTCACGGCAATCTGCAGCGGTGGAGCCGCATGACCTGCCCCGCGGCCGAGTCGAGCGCTTTGGGTTATTCAGTTGTTTGTCATGTTCATTAGCGATTAATTTGTCAGTTTGTCAGTGTCCGTTTCTAATCCTAAGTCGATCAGTGTCGGACCTCTGAATTTTCGATCAGTGTCGGCGCTTTGAGTACAATTCAAGAATGATGCAGTGAATGAAAATATGCAGTTGCTTGTCGCCTTTCTATGATTCAATCTTGGATGATCTAAAAGAGAGTTCACATGTTGGAAGCGGATCGTCTTTGTCAGAATGAGGCTCTAGCTTACGCATTTCGATTCGAGCGTGCGGCCGTGCTCGTGCCCTTGCACGGCAGGGGAGAGTCATTCTGTGAACTTGAGGCAGTGCAGCGACATTGCACATGTGGCCTACGGCTCTTGCCGTGCACTCGTGCCTAGCTCGTTTTTGTCAGAATGCAGGTACAGAATCACTACTAGGCAAAACACCGTACACAAAAAAGTGGCACGCAGACAGCACAACTTAACCCTACTACTAGTGTATAACCTTAATAATAGTTAACACTACTAATACAAACTTGGAGCCTACCAATTCCTCTTCCCTGATCTTTTTTGCAGGTAAGGGAGTGGCTCTGGTTAACTAGCTACTACAGCTACTACCATACGGAACTGCGGATACACGCACACCTCGTACATCACCCCAGGCAACAACAATGGCACCCCAATCGGGCCCGAGCAAGACAAATCAAAGCCCATCCAAAATACCCAGGCCCACACGTTCGTCATCTCTCACTTGTCTTCTGCTTCTAGTCGCCGCCCGACTCGGCCGGGTTGGGGTGGGCCGAGAAGTAGGCGAGGAGGCCCATGAGCGGCGCGTTGATGTACGTAGTGGGCTCGGACTGCTGGAACACGGCGCGGGCGTCGGGGAAGGCGTCGGAGGCGTCGCTGGGCCCGCCGACGACGGCTCCCACGAGCAGGTTCGGGTTGGGCGCCGGGCTGGCGTAGTAGGCGGCGCCGGCCTTGCAGCCGATCCGCGCCGGGTGCGCCGCCACGGACGGCAGCGAGCTGGCGCGGTGGTGGATCCGCCGCGGGAACCGGGCGCCGTACCCGACCATGTAGGACATCCGCAGCGGGTTGTCGCCCAGGATGTAGTCCACCTGCCGCTTGGCCACGCGGCGGAGCTGCACCGGCGACGCCGACGACGAGCCGCACGAGACGCGCCCGCCGGCGTGGCTCAGGTAGTTGAGTAGGCCAGCAGCAGGAACGACAGCTGCGTCACGTGCTGCATGTTGCTGCTCCCGACCTTGAACAGCAGCCCGCCTGCATTGCATTGCTTGGATGCGGTTAAAATTTTGTTTCCTGCCGGTCTGATGGATTCGGTGCAGTAGAATTTGAATCGGATCACGGTTAATTATCAGATGATTGTGAAGGGAAGGGACCTGGGGAGTACTGGATCTGGGGGTGATTGGAGATGCCGGGGAGGAGAGTGCACATGAAGTTGTCGGCGTTGACACGGAACGACTGGAAGTACTCGTCCTTCCCCATTAGAACCTCCTGATGAATGAGCAATAAAAACAGGCAGGATTAGTGTTTAGCATTAGCAAATCTGCATTGATCACTGACTGGCATAAACTCGAGGGCATTTTGGGACTATCGTTTCGGTACAGAACACCCGTGAAGCCTCTGAAAAGGCTTCCCCTTCGCCGGAACCCTGCTGCTCTGCTGCTACGCTACCATGGCGTCGTCGCCTGCTCTGGCATCATGCGGAGCATGGGCCTAGGAGGAGACCGAGATTGCAGCAGACAAGCATGTTCCTACTGCCCCAACAGTGAGAGCCTATAATGGGTAGGTTGATGAGTACTGATTCTATAATAATAGTAGGTTGATGCGTTGTTTAAGCTAACCAGGCACCATAGAAAAATAGAGTTCCATCCTAGATTCAGTTGCCCGCCACCGCCGTCAGAGACATGCGAGAATGTTGGCAAAATATCACGTGGATGCGTCTGAATCCAAAGTTTAAAGCTCTTTTATGTTGTAATTTCGGAAGCAAGAGGATTCAAGCTGAAGCAGTATGGGATGCTAGACATTCTCTAGTGCTAAGATAAAATAATGTCATCGAGGTTTTTTGTTAATATTGCCAAGGACGTGCAGTGGCTGACATGCCCCGAGCCCACCGAAAAGCCGATGACACCCTCGATGGGGGCGAACCATGTGCTCGCCTGTTGCCTGGCACGCAACAGAGATTTTGCAGCAGCATATGGCTTCTGTCCTTCTGACAGCAGCGGCCAAAATAAGGCACACCGCCCCGTCTTAACACTACGCCGACCAGTGCTGATGACGGTCTAATAATAGAAAGGATTTGGATGTGGCCAATACTTCTGACATCAGCGTACAGCCCTGTTAATTTGTGTGGCACTCTGTCTCCGTGACACTGGCACAGTAGTAGTAGTAGGAGACTCTACTTCTACTCAGGTATACTCACTCAGCACTCCCACACAGCTGATTTAACGTGGCAAGGCAATGGCAAATGATGAAGAAGCAGAGGCGATGGAGGATGGAGACCTTTGAGATGAGGACGTTGATGCCGGCGTGCTTGTTGTCCCAGCCGAACTCGTTGATGGCGTCGCTGGCGCCGAGGACCACCTCGTTCCTCTTGATGTACTCGCGGTACTCCCGCCGGTGCGTCGCCTTGTGCAGCCACGCCGCCCCCCACAGCAGCTCGTCCTGGTACCCGGAGTAGTCGCAGTAGCAGGGGCACACCGCTGCGTGGAGGCTGCTGCTGTAGGGGCCCCGGTACTTGTCCGCGAACTCGAACACCTACGTAGTATACAAGAATAGTTGTCATCGCCTCATCGGCCACGCCCAGAGAGTAGCGGACATTGGCAAGCGGCTCTGTCTCTTACGGCGACGGCGCGGTCGAGGAGGCGCTTGGAGTAGGCGGGGTCGGCGTCGCGGAAGACGATGGAGCCGGCGGCGAGCGCGGCGGCGGTCTCGGCGGCGAGCGCGGCGGCGGTCTCGGCGGCGACGTCGGAGCCTGGGTGGGACGGGTCCACCTTGTAGACGGTGCGCGGGGTGTCCATGTCCTCGGGCCGCTCCCAGCACGCATGGTCGCGGAACGCGTCGCCCACCTGCACGTACACCGTGTTGGGCTTGGCCGTCGCCTTGAGCAGGTAGTCCGTCGCCCACCGCACCGCCTTCCGGGCCTCCTCCCTGTGCGGGCCGAAGCTGCGACCGAAGTCGATCAGGCCCCACGACATGAGCGTCGCCGTGAACGCCATCGGGAACCCGAACTTCACGTTGTCGCCGGCGTCGTAGTACCCGCCGGTCAGGTCCACCTGTTACCAGCGACCACGTTCGTCACGACCAATGCCGGCGCAATGCTGGCATGCCTTGCTTGCTTGAATAACTAAAAGCCAAAGGCAAGTAGAGTAATCGATTTATTAGGACGGGTTGCGGTGCACGTACCCCGGCCGCGGCGCCGTCGTGGAGGCCGGAGTCGCGGCGCCAGCGGAGGCGCTGGTCGGGCGGGAGCCTCCCCGAGCGCTGCCCCTCGAAGAAGAGGATGCACTTGTGCAGCGCGTCGCCGTAGTCGTGCTGCGCGGCCGCCAGCGCCGCGGCCGAGAGCAGCATTGCCACAACGGCTGCGGCCGCCGCCATTGCCGTGGCATTCCGCACCGCCACCGGCATTGCAGCTAAAGCGCTAGTGAAAGCAAGCAAATGCAATGGCCACCCAGTAGTGAAAGCTAGCTCTGCCGACTGTCCCCGTACACACACACACACGGTTGGACGCTTCGGCAGGCGACTGAGGTGTGCGGCGGCGGCGTACTAGCTGCACTGACCGTGCTCGGCGGCAGTGGGGGGCTTTAATGGGCGGGGAGGCGAGTGAGGTGTGGCTGGCCGGCCGGCCGAACGGTAAGGAGGAGAGGGGTAAATATGGCACGTGAGCGGCCGCAGACATGGAATGATGGGTGGGGAAAGAAGGCCTAGGATGCCGGAGCTGTGGCCAATGCGGAGGCGCCGCGTGGACGTGGCGAACGTTGCGGCGCCGGAGGCCAGCTCGGCGGCTCGGCTGGGACCCGAGACACTGCGGGGTGGGGCCAGCGCATAGGGCTCTTCTGCCGTTGTTTGGTTCGTTTTGGCTGTTGGTCCTGTTCCTGTACAGAAACGGTCTCCACACTCCGTCCAGGGTGGCAACCAACGGTTTTCTTTCTTTCATCTGAGACCTCCTCATCAACGCGATAGAAAACACCGTACGCATGGCCCATGCTCGTGGTGGGTTCATCTTCATCTTACTAGTACGCTGCTGCACTTTAGCGTCCGGCTTCACCACCGTATAACCTGTTGGCGGAATGGTGGGTTCTTTTGAGCCTAATTACTTCATAATATTTACCTCTAACAAACTTAAACACGTCGCATGATGCGATGTGACGTTCGGTTCTGATTTTTAGTAATCTAAACAAGGCCGGTCTGGGTAGGCGTTGGACAAGACCACTACAAACGAACGGAGGACAGTGCACATGTACGTCTGGACGTAGTACGCAGTATCTACCAAAAGAGTACGTACCGAGCACGTACTATAGCTTTTCTACTTCATTATTAACTAAGCCAAAGATCTACTCGTACTGAATAAATACATTGTAAAGTCCTTTTCTTGCAAGTTTGGTGGCGTACGAGCGGTCAGGATTAGTGGAGTGCAGAACAAGCAGGGCAGCATAGCAGTACTCCTAGTGCTACTAGTAGCAACGCCATTTCTCCGGGTCCGTACTGAATTCGGGTCGGTATTTTTCGGTTGGGTTGGTTTCGTCTCACGTTCCCGTGCGACGCCGGCTCCCATCGCACTGGCGACTGGTCCAGTGTCCAGTAGATGACGCTGCCACACAGCCACAGGTAGCAGTAGGCACTGTAGTGTAGTGGTCCTGTGCTCGGCTCGTGCTGCGCCGGTCGCTGCTCTTCACTGAGGCCATTTGCCTTTTACAGTGTTTCCGGTGCGGGTAGTCGTTGCTTTGCTGACTGACTTCCCCGCATTTCTTCAAAAAAAAATAAAAGATAAGTACTGAGGAGGCTTTAACGGCGTACCAAATGACGTCCATAGTACATGTACATACGATGGATTCCGTGATGAACCCCCGTGCATTGCAATCTACGATACCGTCACAGATTCACAGCACGGCGATCCTGCATTCCTGCTGCGTTTCCTGTCATCAGTGCCCGGAGATCCGCCGGTTTTTGTTAAATGAGACCGTTGGGCACCGTAGCCCGTAGGGTGGTGGTGATGGGACCGGGTCCCGCCGATGGCTAGGCCGAGACTCACGGATGGCTGGATGGGATGGGACGGACGGGGAGCCGTTAAAGCGTACGGTACGATCGCCATTCAGATTCAGCAGCACGCCCACGACTCCAGGAGACGAGAGAAGCTGCGGCGTCCCAAAGCAAAGGGGGGCAAAGGGCCAAAGCCGGTGACGACGAGAACCTACCTACCCTCCTACGGTCGCTAGCTGCTGCCTGCCCTGCTTTTGCGTGACGAGAAATCAAGGGATCGATCATCCAGCAAGGTTAAACGCGCATGCCATGCCCCTCATCACACAAAAACCTTGGATCCTCGAGACCTCGGCAGACGTGGCTGATTCACGGCTGGCAGACGGCGAGCACTGTGAGTCACCACATGGCCTGTGACCCTGCGTCCGGTCCGTCTGGGCTGCGCCTCCATGCGCATGCACTCGAAAACGGTCCAAAGCTGCGACGGTGCTGCGGGAACTCCTCCACTTTGCAATGGCGCCGGCGCCACTTGGCCGGCATGCACACCCCACGGCACGGGCACCGGGCATGGACACGGCAGCCTGCTGCTACTGCTCGGGAATGGTCGCTGCGTGCGAGCGTGCGTGCTTCGCCGCTTTTCAGGTGACCGCGGTTGCAGGGCAGAGAGTGAGAGTGAGGTCGCAAAAGGCGACGACGGCCGGGTTTCTGACCGAGTAAACGCTGCCTGCTGTTGCACAGTGTTCTGTTCTGTTCTGTTCTGCACGAGACCGGTGACCACCACCCGGTGGAAGCACAACCCGCCGTTTCCGAACGTTCGAGAGCTAGACCCCTCTCTGCTCTCGTGACTGGGTTTTATTGCCACGCGCCGGATACGACCAACGGTCGGAACCAGGAGCACAAACGGCGGACGGACTGCCATTAATCCGTTCCTAGGAAACCCCGCCAACGGTAGTAGTGGCCGGCTCCCGCGGGTCCCGGAGGACGAACACACGACGACGAGTGCAGGACTCACATCCGGAACCCGTGACTTTTTCCAAGTCACGGTGCAAGTCCGTTGGACCCTTCTCACCTAGTTTGACCCATGAAAACAGCACTAAGAGGCCATAAAGAGTGACACTAAAATAAATAATAGGTTAACTTGTTGATCTAAAAAGTAAGTTGCATTGATTCAATCAATACATACGAGCATGTATTTTCCGTGATTATATTGCTTATGTCCTCGGAGATCAAGTTTTTGTGGAGCATGTATTAGAGCAACAAAGAATGTATACTACCGCACCGGTAATAGTGTGGGTCCAAAGGGGGGTGGGAGTAGTGATCAAACTGCTGCACAATGTGTATCTTGTATAAGGTGGGGGCCACAAACAAAAACTGTAGTCCTTCCTAGAGATGAAAAGAGAGGAGCTTCAAATCTTGTACTGCATAAACAGTATAAATAAGGTTGTTTATTTTCTTGCTCCTGGTAGTAGCGCCTGCTCCCGGTATTTTTGTTACTCCTAGTCTCCACAATGTATAATCCTAGGAGTAAGGCTGCATTAAATGCTTATTCCCCCCTTCCTACCTCCCATTGCCGGTGCCCTTATGCGTGATTGCTTGTGTGGGGAACATCTTCTTTGTCCTAGCAGCAGTGAATGTCTACTTCTCGGTTACATTTAGGTGAGTAAATGACTACTTTATGACAACTCTTCGCTGGACTACATGGCGGATATTTTGTTGCATCGACTGATGCCCACGACTTGTGAAAAACATTGCCATGTCGATTGTTGAGAACGACATCACAGATGCCTTTGGCCTCGATCCCACGCTAGGCTATTAGCTCTAGAATTGCATTTGTTTTCGACTTGTTTATCATCATCTTTGGCTCTTTGTACATACAAGATGACACAAAGCACATATACATATGTGATGTCACACATGCCTCCCTAGGCGGGGCGGTCCGCTTTCACGGTCGGGATCTCTTGGTCCGCGTCATGGGTGATAACATCATCATGATCAAGTAATCCCTTGCTAGGCTTCCCACCCGCTGAGGCGCGGATGACTCCAACCTCACCGGCCATGCTAACAACCTAGTGGTTCAGAGAAGTCTAGCGGGGGGGGGGGGTGGCAATTATAGGGACGTATCATTTTTTCGTGTGATGTAGGTTGAGATTGTTTGGCTTATTGTTTCTAGGGCTGATAAGACATCCATGTTATTTTTTGTGAGATAAAAACATCGTACCATGGCTGATAACTCGGGCCGTTAAGTTCAAGCGAATAGGACAACAACAAGTATGAACAATTTTGATCTACGGTCTATATAATAACTACCATAAATGATATATCGAATTCAAAAACAGAAAAGCATAGACAACACTTGCTATTAAAAAGAAACTTAGTAAGCAATAATTGAGTGAATATGTATAAAAATTGTCGAACATAGAACGGAAACATATACAACTACCAAAACATGCTCTGGAAATTTTTTTTTTAAAAAAACATGCTATGGAAACATCCGTCAGCGTTTGGCCCATGTTAGCTTCCCTGCAGCCACCACAGCCTGAACATGAAAACTGCCGGGCTGAGATTTGGCCCAAAATACTAGGCTGATGCTCCTCTACTAGTTAAAATTGGGCCAGTCCATGTTTACGCCTTCGTTCCGTGCCTCCTGCCGCTGACAACGCTGGGTGCGGGCCTGCCGCTCGCCTTCGAGGCGTTCTCGTGTCGGTGCACCCGGACGCGCGCACCGTCCACGGCCACGCGCGCCGCTGCCCACGTTACGCGCCGCGGCACCCACTCCTTCGACACCGCGCATCGCGAGTGGCGGTGCCACGGCGATTGGGTGCTGCTGTTCCATGGCCAAGGCTTCTTCGACCGCGAGCTGGACGCGTGGGTCGGCCTCGACGAGGAGCAAGGCTGCGTGTGCGCCTGCCAGGTCGCGGCCCGCAGCAGCATCGTGCCGCCGGAGTCGGACAGGATGGAGGAGAAGCTGTTCTGCGCGGCGGGCGAGAGCACGCACTCGGAGGCCACGCTCGCGTACATGGGCGACAGCAAGTTCTGCCTCGTGGACTGGAGGATGATGCTGGGCTGACCGTGTTTGGCCTCAAGTTCGATCGCAAGCGGAAGCTGCGAACTACGAGTCACCGAACTTGTAGCTCGTTTGTAGCGTCCAAATACGTGGCGTCGTTTTCTCCTGTAGCATTGTGGATGTATAGGAGCCAATATCTACGTACTTGCAGTATTTGTGGTGCAAAATTTTGGTATTTTGCCAAAAAAAAAAAAAAAAAAAATGATGCCTGCAACACTGATCTTGTTGGGGCAATCATCCAAATC
The DNA here is from genome assembly GCA_015847255.1 of Hyparrhenia diplandra. Lineage (NCBI taxonomy): Eukaryota > Viridiplantae > Streptophyta > Magnoliopsida > Poales > Poaceae > Hyparrhenia > Hyparrhenia diplandra. The sequence continues at coordinate 83,753 of JADLZK010009801.1, forward strand.
ACCGCAGCTAACAAAATCACGATCGAAAATCATTTCATTGCTTTCATTGATTCATTAGATTAAGTCCTGGGTAAATTAATTTTGAAAATATTTTAAAAGAGAGATGGACACCTGGTCTCCTTGTCACCGACGGACTCACCGGAGAAAAGAGAGATGGCAAAGTAACGATGGCGGCGGCTGCTCCTTCTCGGTGGCGAGTCCTGGGACCGAAAACCCCTACTACAACTGAGAGCCAAATCGTAGCCTCTTGATTCAAACGGCCGGAGTAGTATCAGGCCAAAAGTTATGGCAATGAATCTCATGAAATCGCTCGACATAATCGTTACCTAGTATTCATCAAATCGTATCACAATTACTCTCAGTCTCAGCTGTCTAATCTTGTTTTGATGACGACTATAATGAGCGTACAATCCAACGGTCTTGTAGTCCATGCATAGCGCTAGTACCAGTTGTCCAGTACTACAGCAGTGAAAGCACGGTACACTGGCACGGTGCAGCAGACCCCACCGCACTGCGCTGGATCGCCTCGAGCACGCGCGCGCAGCGGCGATGGCGCATCCGAGGCTCCGGTCGGTGAAAAACCGATGGCGATTGGCCTTGCTCGTGCCGTGGCGGGTGCCGCGAGCCCCGCCCGCCGCGTCGGTGATCCCACCCACGGACTCGAGGATTCCCGGGCAGAGGAAAACCATAATAAAAAAGTAGACGCGCGCTTTAACGAACCCCAACGTCCTCCTCCTCGTCCATCTCCCAGTTTCCTCCGTCCTCCCCAAAAAACAAAAACAAAAGCCGCCCGAGCCGCTGCGCAGCACGCACGACGCTAGAGGAGAACGCACTACACTACACTGGCTGTGGCTGTGGTTCCATCCAGGTCAAAGCTTTCGGCGCGGAGAGAGGTAGCATGAGGGAGCAGCAGGGTTCCGGCGACGTGGCGGGGCGCCGGGGCGGGGGTCATCAGGTCGCTGCTGGGCGTCGAGCGCCGGCTCGGGGAGGGCGACGACGCGGACGCCGAGGGGCCGGTCGGTGTCTCCTCGGGGAATAAGCAGCCGGCCGCTGCGGACAGAGGCGAGGAGAGGAAGGCCGTGGTGAGGGTGGTGGCGGCCGACATGCCGCCCGCGCTGCAGCGCCGCGCGTTCCGTTGCGCCCGCGACGAGCTCGCCGCCATGCCGCACTTCCCGCGCCGGCTCGAGCCCAAGCGCCTCGCTCGCGCGCTCAAGAAGGTAAATGTGTTTTTTCTTTTCTCCGGATTTTCTCCGGATTGCGTATTCCTATTTGCAAGTTAGAGTCTCTGAGATGATGCTTTCAGTGAGGACATCATCTTGCATCCTGATTGTTTACTGGCACTGTTCAAATTGTCCCATTACTAAATGGTTTGCTCCAGCGCCCCTAGGAATCAAGGATCCTTGGAGCGGCATTGCTGCTATAGTGTGATTTCACTTGTTTCTATACCTTCATCGTGCACCAGCGCCTCCTCAAGGGAATGCAGTCATAACTGGTATATATGATATGCCCTTTGTGGTGCCTTACCATGAGTTCATACTCCATGGCGTAGATTGCACGGTGCATTCATATCCATTCTGATTTGATTGCCCTTGGACTGTCTTCATGTGTCCAAATCCAAAATAGTCCTGTAGCTCATTTGGAAGGATTTGAGAATTGCCATCCCATCATTGGCAGTTCAAATATCAGTTTCTGAACAACCAGGCGATGGGGTCAGGCTGAATGAACTATGCTTCGTAATTGTTCTAAGCCATCCTTGTGCAATCTATGGTAGCTAACCACCAATACTAGCAATCAATACACTGCACAATCGTAAGGTTGTGTCATCATATGCTCAGGTGGTTGTCATTTCACAAAATGGTACTCATATCCAAGTTTGACTGATCATGCGGCAACTTTGAACAGATGATTGATCTTGCATTTGTTTTTTTTTTTTGTATTTATTGGTTTTGTGGTACCATTTTCCAACTTTAATCTATCATTTCGAAATTCATTTTGTACTACCCTACATGGTTCGTGCTTACATATTGTAAAGACTGCATGGATCTTTTCTCAGTTATATGAACCTGACAAAACCTCCAAGCAACCAAACAGCCGAATCTAGGACCACAGCTCACAGGATTCATCTCCATACTTGATCATACTACCAGATATGATGTATTCCAATTATTTGTCCGCAATTTCCTCATTTTGTCCAGTGCTTCTGTTCCAGATTGCAATCCTGTACCACTGTACGTACTGATAAGGTCTCATCCTTTGCTGACAGGAGTTCGATACTGCTTATGGGCCAGCTTGGCACTGCATCGTGGGGACGAGTTTCGGTTCATATGTCACGCACGCCCGGGGTGGATTCTTGTATTTTTCCGTCGATAAGGTCTACATCCTGCTCTTCAGGACAGCCGTGGAGCCCTCACCTCATTGACGGCCACCACCCTACCAGCAAGCAATGGACAAATGGTTCATGAAAATGCGCAGTTCTTGGGACAGCTCATACCAAATTCAGTTGTTGAGTCAGCTAGGCCGAAGCCTTGTAACTTGTAAATTGCATTGTTTCTTCGAAGGCAAATGGAAACTTTTCATGTTCCTGATAAAATTTCGATTTGTTGGTGTCATCTGTTTCAACTAAATCTGTTCAAGACTGCTAATGGTTTTGTTTTCATGCCAGATAGTGTACAGTAGATTTTTGACTATTCTGTGGATGGCCAGATAAGATCAAAAGTTGCACAGGGAGCAAATTTGGGTTATGTTTAGACGATCTTAACCTACAGAAAGTATCAAATCAGCTTGAACTTACCTTCTGTTGTTTTGTAAGGCAGCTATGCAGGAATTACTGCCTGTGATCATCAAAAAGTAGATGCAACACATTTGTTTCTAAAGAAATATGTAGAAATATCGATGTGGACTTATAGAAAGAAAACCTAATTAATTTTCTCGTCTAAGTTCTGATATATACATACTAACAGATTCAACATCTGTCAAGCCACGATGAAGCTTGACAATGACACTATTCAAGGAAAAAAAAAAAGTCAATAATTGATAGATTAAACCTGTTCAAATCATTGGAGGATCAGACGACCATTTCAGCCTCCTTCATACTAGAGGGAATTCCTATATCTAATCTCATAGTGGCTTTGTACTTCTCCGGAACTTTTGCACCACCCTGAATGCATATCTCAACAACAGCTGGTGCCTGACCATAGAACGTCTTTAGCTCCCTCTGCAGTTCCTCCCCTGATTCTGGCATGTGCCAGACGTATCTAGGAGGTATTAGGTCATCGAGCACTGCTGCCTGCCATCCATGTTGTCCATTCCTCTGCTGGTGCTTAAAAGCTCCACAGTTCCGTGCTTTGTGGCCAGTTGGCCCAACATGGACCTCAGGGCAGTATCCACAAACCCTCACTGCATAGCCTTTCATAAGCTTCAAGGCACCATCCCTAACGGCCTCCCATGCTTCAAGCGTCTCCTCAGCAAGAGCCGCTGTCTCCTCAGGGCTAGATGGAGCAATAATCTTATCGTAATGTAATTCCTCAAGAAGTGGCTGCTTAAATCTATCAGGCTCTGGTTCTGGTAGGTCATCTTCATTTGCATCAACAAACTCTTTTCTTCCAATTTTAATGATAGGCTTTCTTCGACGCTTTGTCGGATACTCAGGAAGGTCAACTCCAGCTTGGATGCAAAGTTCCACAAGAGCAGGAATGCGGGGTACAGAAAACCTCTGATCATGAGGGATGCGCGGCCCTAGGCGGTCCTCTAGATGATAGGATTCGACGGGTAAGAAAACAGCTTCCACTAGAGTACTTCCCCAGTCATGTTCTCCTCTACGTTGAGCTGCTGACATTCCTCGGCATGTTCGAAAAGGATGTCCAACAGATCCAACATGTATCTCACTGCAATACCTGCAACAGAAAAATATACATGAATGTACTATTATGAACCCAGGAGGAACTAGGTGGCATTTGTAATTTTGTAAATAAGAAGAAATAGGCATCCATATTCGAGTTGAAGAGGACTTGAATCTAGGTGGCATCCACACCTCCCACCAACTCAGCCTAGCACAATTCTTTTTGAACTTTGAAAGTTCACCTAGTGTGACGATGAGATTTTCTTTGTGTACAGTATGAAGACCTCACTGGGAAACAGACAGTTACTCTAGTTCTCTGATCAGACTGAATGCATAGTTCCAAAGACAAACAGCATGACTTTCATCAAACCAAATGCAGGCTGAACTGGAACAAATAATGCATGGACATGGACCAATAAATAAGTCTATCCTCTATAAGCTTCTCACCAAGATAAAAAAAGCACAGTATGCAAATAACAGAGGTGTCACTCATGATGCTATAAAGTTTGTATCGCATAATATAACATAGGCACATGCTTAAATATGTTATGCACCATAAAAATCGTGTAACTAATTATTAGCACACTCAATCAATTCAGCAGCAAACATATGTCACAGTTCGCTGCATTAATGCATCATATTATGTTACTTTGGTTACTGAAAATGAGATCCGTCCGATAAAAAAAAAAAAACAAAGAAACAATAGCGTAGTTTGTAATGAATAATCAACCCTGAAGTATGGGAAACAGGAATTACTTGCAGCCTTTTACTGGTACTACTTTCATAAGCCTCTTCAAGTTGTTGATCAGCAAAATTCTTGCATTGTACACTTTGTATGCAACTGGTATAAGTCTACGCACTAGCATTCCGTTTTTTTGGTGGAGGCATTGGTTGTTTCGGTTTCCCTTGTGCTGCCTTCATCCTCTCCTTTGCTCGTCGCCTTAACTCCAGCACTGGAATAGGGAATGGTTTCTTCTCTCTTTTGGAATATTTTCGTGGAAAGTCAGCATTTTGAGCATGTTCGTTTCTAATGACAACAGCCCTTTGACGAGATTGACAAACATTTAAAGTAGGTACTCTGCCAAAAAATAGAGAGGAGTGTGAGTAAATTCATAAGTAAATCAGAACAAGGCTAGCAAGACTGGCATTCAACCAACTTCAGTAAAGAAATGAAGAATCAATGTGACTTGGTCTAAAATCCCCATCACTACTCTGTTACTTAATCAATATATCCTCAGAAACATTTTGACAAATTTCACCAAAATAAATCACTAGGATCTTCAATACAGATTGCACTGCTTGCTCTAATTAACCTATGATGATATGCAAAGGGGTTTGGCAACTAGGGTGATATCATGTGTGTTCGACTGTTCATGTGGTTACTTTTTATGGCTGCTGGTCGAGTGTGCATCTCTTTTTTTTTCATTTTGGGGTTCATTTGTACTTATTTCTTTCTTATTAAATGAAACGACATGCGACTGTCCTGCATATTAGCAGAAAAAAGGAGTTGGGTAACTGATAAATTTCCAGGATGAACAAGCATACATCAACATATATTGAATTTTAGATAACAACCGAAGTACTATGATTTCCAGTGTGATGAGGAATTGAGGATAGCTATTCATCAATACACTGGGCAGCTCCACCCTCCATTTACTTTCACATGATGTTTGACACAACAAAATTAAAGTACATGCATGCCAACTTGCTGTCTGAAAACGTCATGTAAACCTGACAGGAGGGAGTGCTTCGCATGAAATTAATTATGTGGCACAAAGCCAGAAACAGTTTGCCGCCCACAAGTCGCTAATAGTCCTGCCTGACAAAACTGCCAGCACTCTCGATTGCTTATTGCGGTTTGGAGATTAGCATGATTATCGAGCAAACAGAACTCAGAGCTACCAAAAGAATAGGACTAACCCGAGTCTGAAGCTGCATCCCCGCTTGCCATTGACAACAGCTACGGACGCACCGGATCGCTCCCTAGCCTGCGGTAAACAGGAACGCAGCTGAGCAACTGGCAAGAACCACACGAGTCGGAGATGTGATTTCTCTGGAAACACGGGGCTAAGAGTGACAGGTACCTGGAAACGGGGAGCAGACCACCGGAGACCGATGAAGCTGTGGAGCGGGAAAAGACGGGAAGAGCAGGTAGGCGGAGGGAGGATAGCAGAGGGAGCCGTTGAGGGCCGCATGGCCAGAGCTTCTCCCGTGGCCGTTGCTGTGGCCGGAGCGGAGACTGCTCAGTGCGGCCGTGCCTCTCCGTCTCTGTCCCTATCCTGGAGGAGGCTGGAGGTTGGGAACACAAACTCCGGTTGGGACATGAGATTTTTCGCTGTTCTCTTATGGGCTGGCGATTGTTGGGCCGAGTTTAAGTGGGCTGCCGTGACTGGCGCGCTTCGGCAGGTCTTGGCGGCGTGTGGGGCCGGAGGCGCGCTGGGTGCGCTTGTGTGTGGGGCGGGCGCGCTGGTCGAAGCTGCGCGTGCGCTGCGAAGTTTGGGCAGATCGACGCCGACCGGCGCCGGAGAGGCGCAGGCACGGCGTCGGCCGCTGCATGCCGTGGAGGCCGAGGAGGTGGGGCTGGTCGGCTGCGAGATGGGGATCGGCGGAGGTCGTCCGACGCCGGAATGGACGAGCGGCGGTAGGTCGAGCAGCGCTGCATCCGTCGCGAGGGGGACTACTAGGCGCCGACCCGGCGGCCCACCCTAGTGGCCCACCAAGACCCGTCCCATCGTCTTCTCCTCCTTCTTCTTGGCGCCCGACGCCCCCGCCCCGCCGCCTTTGCCGCCCGGCGCCTAGGGGGCTCGCGGGACTCCGCCTCCCCTAGGGCGCGCGGCCGCCCGCTCCTCCCATCCCCTCTTTTCTTCTTCCCAGGAAAACCTAGCGCCATTGTCGTAGCCTCGAGCTCGAACCAAGCCGCCATGGACGACCTCCGGCTCCCACCGCCTACCCGTACCCGACCGGATGAGGCCGGCCTTGGCCTTCCGGCGGCGCCCGCCGCCGAACTCACCACCCGGCGAATCCGCCACCACCCGCCGGGTGTCGACGGGCCGCGGCCAAGCGCCGACGACCAGAATCGACCCGGTCGGGTCACAAGAGAGGGAGGGGGGTAACGCGGGACACTAACTCGCCTAACGCTCGTCGGCGTCGGCGTCGTCTTGAGCTCCGGCGTTGTTGTGGCGTCGCCCCAGTCGTCGCCGGGGGCTTCGTGAGCCGAGGCCGTGGGCCATGCGCCTTTTAAGGGTGGTCGGCGCGACGTTTGGCGTCAAGCGGTCGGCACCGACGATTCCGCCGTCGCGGCCACGCTCTTCTCTTTTGAGCGCTCTTCTCTTTTCACGAGCGTGAAGGTATGGATAAGGTTTGAGAGTGTGGGTCCCACCATATTTTGCCAATAATTTGTAATTACTCTAAAAATTTGTGAATAACTTAACTTATATTTCTCTTGTATCGGAATTCATACAAATAATTTATAAATTTATTTTAAAATTTTTGGCATAGTTTGACATATTTGACATGTATTTCTCTAATATTTGCAATTTATAGAAATAATTTGTTAATTTGGCATATATTTATTTGAAATCTCTTTAATTTCGGAATGCATAGAAATAATTTGTTCTAAAATTTATGAAAAAATTTAAAGAATTTGACATATTTGGCTTCCAATTCATAGAAATAATTTGTAAATTTGGCATATATTTTTTGAAATATGTTACTATGCCTATATGTATATTTGTCTTTCTGCCTCTCTGCCTATGTGGCCATGTGTCTATCTGGTGTCTTCCTATCTGGCCATTTGACTATCTGCTTATAGTGGGGGGGGGGGGGATATATATTCAAATGAATTTGGCATATATTTATTTGAGACATACAATTATACCTAAATGAACCACTCTATTCAATAAATTATACCGACGAATTCAGTGTAAATATAATAATAGAACGGTGTAAATATAGCTAGAGAACATATCATGTGCACACCGAACTTATATACAACTATACACACTTCTAATTTGGGTCATGGGGACGTAGATCCAAGGGGCACGAGGAAAGACCTTTTAGTACGTGATATATTAAATAGACATATCTGGCTTCGATTTTTTTTATGGATATTTGGTAAATATTTATTTATCTGGAAGTATTTCTCTTTTGTATTTTTTGTAGTATGTGATATATTTCTATTTGATATTTGTATTCCATAGAAATATTTGGATATCTTTTATGAAGAATTTGGTATATGTTTGTTTGACATTTTGTTTGTGCATGGATGTTGGTTGGTTGCTCCATTTTTTAGATGTCATGTCAATAGTCCAAGTCACCAAGGGGCTGTTTGGTTCCCTACATCAGGGTGCTAGTAGAAATAAGTTGTTTTCTGGTCATCCATCAACCGACTGATATTTGAAGCCAAAACAACCGAAAGTTGTATAGACAAGTCCACAAATTGAAATAGTAGTCTAATTCAACTTCTTTTTCACTAAAAAGAACATAATTTTTTTTCTAAGAATAAGAAAATAAAATTCAACTCCCGAGCAGTCCTCTGATATCCCTTAGTAAACTATACAAAACAGATTCTAAAAAGGGTAATCTACAAAACAAGTTTTTATGTCCCTCAACTTTCAAAACTGTTTGGTTTTGGATTTTTTGGGTGATTTTACTGATGTAGTGCCACGTCAGAACGGGATAGTTCTGAGAGATAAATCAAACTAGAAATATTTTTAAAATATCTCAAAAATCATAAAAGTAAATTTTCAGAAAATTATCCAAATATTTTTTACTTGGAACACAGTGTAATTTTAAAACCTAAAATCGGGTTTAATCTAGATAATTTGTTGTACCTTAGAAAATTGTAGAACTAGTTTTATTTATTCGAAAACCATAATCTATCTTATGGTGGATAGCTTGAAATTGTTTGAATCTTAAATCTTAATAAACTTATTTTAGTGCTTACGTATTTGCTAGTACTAGTAGTCGTTCTAAGTCAAGCTCTGGCCATGCGGACCTCTTGCTATCTTCCAGAGCTTCTTGGACATGTAAATGGTTTCCTGGGCTGGTTCTCCAAATTGTAGATTTCCCATATGCCCATAACCGACCGCTGAAGCACTGATATCATTTCTATTTATCTATTTACCAGATTAAACAATGAAAGCTGTTCATGCAAGAATGCCACAAGTTCTTCAACTACCCTCAGCTACCAGGCAAGTTTACATGCCAATTGCCAATTTGTCTCTCCCTTTCGTACACCGCACCTCACACGGATAGCTGTAGCGACAGATGGTCACTACACTCAAGCCGGAAACTTAAACCGTTAATCTGAATTAACCCAAACTTGCAAAAGATGACACGACTAGATGCAACCACGCCTAGCTATAAAAACAACACCTCGCCACTCCTCATCCAGCAACCCAAGCCATCAGCTAGCAGCAGCAATCGAATATAGCACACAACACCAACATATACAGAGAAAAGACGTACACACAGTCTTCACTCTTGAGAGACCACCAAAGCAACAATGGCAGCTCTCGCCATTGTCTTCGCCATTGCCACCGTTATCGCGCATTCAGTCGTCAGCGCCACAGTGGCGGCGGCTGACGATGCTTCTTCTACGGCCACTAGAAACTTGACCATAGCTTCTCCTCCCTCGCCGACGACTAGTGGTCCGGTGACATACGTGTTCGGCGACTCGATGTCGGACGTGGGCAACAACAACTTCTTCCCCATGTCCCTCGCCAAGTCCAACTACCCCTGGTACGGCATCGACTACCCCAACCGCGAGGCCACCGGGAGGTTCACCAATGGAAAGACCATCGGAGACTACATGGGTGAGTTTCAGACTTTCATTGAGGCACTGTTGCTGTTATTTGAATCAATGTGGTGCTGGCGCGATCGATCAAACAGAAAGCATGACCTATATGATGTGGTGCAGCCGAGAAGTTCGGCGTCCCACCCCCGCCGCCGTTTCTGTCGCTGAGAATGACAGGCAAGGACGTGCTCGGCGGCGTCAACTTCGCTTCCGGTGGTGCCGGCATTCTGAACGAGACCGGCATGTACTTCGTAAGACGCGCTATTGCTCTTCGGATTCTGCAGCTAGTATAAGGAATACGACGATGATGCTACTAGTGATTTGTCTCTGTCTCTGTAATGACAACGACGAATGCGGCGTTGCAGGTTCAGTACCTCTCATTCGACGAGCAGATATCGAGCTTCGAGACCCTCAAGAAGGCGATGATTGCCAAGATCGGCAAGGAGGCGGCGGAGGCCGCTGTCAATGCGGCATTGTTCCAAATTGGACTCGGTGAGGGCCAGATTCTCTTCATCTTACATACAACTTGTACTTCTCCTACCTGCTGGCGTATAAAATGTCTTGGCGTTCGGCAGGGAGCAACGACTACATCAACAACTTCCTGCAGCCATTCATGGCGGACGGCACCACGTACACGCACGAGCAGTTCATCCGCCTCCTCATCACCACCCTCGACCGGCAGCTCAAGGCAAGACCACCGAACCGACACTGTCCACGCACGGCACTGCCCACGCAGAGGCGGGCTCCTCTAATCTGTTCTGCTTCCGCACGCAGCGTCTGTACGGGCTCGGCGCACGGAAGGTCGCGTTCAACGGGCTGGCCCCGCTGGGTTGCATCCCGTCGCAGCGCGTCCGCTCCAAGGACGGCAAGTGCCTCTCTCACGTGAACGACTACGCCCTGCAGTTCAACGCGGCCGCCAAGAAGCTGCTCGACGGCTTGAACGCCAAGCTGCCCGGCGCGCAGATGGGCCTCGCCGACAGCTACTCCGTCGTCATGGAGCTCATCGAACACCCCGAGAAGAACGGTAACGTGTCCCGCGAGCGCACGGCGCCGAGGCGGCGAGCGTACATGTATAGTACACATCTTCTTCCTAATTTCTCACGGCGCATATACGCGCGCAGGGTTCACGACGGCGCACACGTCGTGCTGCAACGTGGACACGGAGGTCGGAGGGCTGTGCCTGCCCAACACGAGGCCCTGCAGCGACCGCAGCGCGTTCGTGTTCTGGGACGCCTACCACACCTCCGACGCCGCCAACAAGGTGATCGCCGACCGCCTCTGGGCCGACATGATGAGCGCCGGGCAAGGGGGCGCTTCGGCTCCACCTCGCGTCGTCGGCGCGTCTAGCCCCAGCGCGGCGCCGTCTCCGTGAGGACTACCGAGGAACCGACCGTGCCGGTCGATGCACAGTGTTGCCAGCGCCAGCAGAGCGTTTTTGGCAATTGGATCTGCAGATGTTTATAATTCACATTATACGTGTTCACAGAATCACATAGGAGCATACATGTTGTGTGTTTGCGTTGTGTCATACACAGAGATTTGAGAATGCAAAATTATGTGTGTTTGTAATTTTGTATACACTTTTTTAATACACTCGTGTGTTGGGCTTGGAGCCTGTTCACGATTTGGTCCCAGACCAGCCACTACTAAAGAGCGTGTCCACCTTGGTGTGGGCATGTCATGACCCGGCCTTGTGTGTGCACTGGGTCTGCAAGCCAATGTGTGTATTGGGCCTGCGAGCTCATGTGCTGGCCCATTTGGTTGAGTCCAGTAGGTAGTGGGTGAGGATATATATGCTAAGGCGCCTCCTGTAACTCCGAATGGCAACGGGTACCCGAAACCCGCTAACCCGACAGGTTTTACCTGTTAAGAAGGCGGGTATGGAACGAGTTTTGCACCCGTGGGTACGTTAATGGGTGGAATCCTTTACCCATCGAGATGCACGCTGGTACGGGTGTGGGAGTATAGTACCCATACCCGCCTACCCGGGTAAGACACACCCGCAAATGCACCCGACCTGTGGTGATTTTAGCCCAACATGGCCCATCAATTTGGCCCAAATTCTACTTGGTATATATATCTTCTCTCAAACCCTAACCCCTTTCCTCACTTCACTCCCTCTCCCGGGAAGCGCCCGCTAGGAGGCCTCAAGGCCGCACATCAGCTTGGCGCGGCGAGTCGAAGTCCGCGTCCACGAGCGAACCCGGCGGCCCCTCGGCGGTCGAGCCACCGTGACCGCAAGTCATCACGACGCGAGCGGCGAGCCGGGTCGGCCCTCTTCCACCCCACGCCACCGCCCGGCCTCCCTCCTCTTCCTCTCTCCTTTTCGCCGCCGGCCGGTAGCCATGGTGGAGAGCGGCGCCGTTCTCGCACCATCCTCCACTCCTACATCCGTCGGCCGGGGAGGGCGACGGACCGGGTGGTGCTCCTCTGAGGGCGGCTCGACGAAGTTGGCGCGACGGAGCTCCCTCTCCCGATCGGGCGGCCGGCGGCGGTCCCCGCATCGGCCGCACCGGCGCCGGCCGCGAAGAATTTTTCGGGTACGGGTTACCCGTCGGGTAAGAAATACCCGCGCGGGTGCGGGTATGGAATAAATCCATACCCGTCTGCGTTTGCGGGTGCGGGTGCGGGTACGGGTGCAACCTGGCGGGTGCGGGTATGGGCGGCTAGTACCCGTCGGGTACGTACCCGTTGCCATCTTGACCTGTAACAATCATTGATGAATTGAACCTTGAACCTGTAACCGCTCTGTTGCTTCGTCTAGAATCTACCTTGAGCTCTTTTCTGCTCTTCGTCCCGAATTCCTGTCGTTCTTCCCCAAATTCTCTTCCAATCCAGTTATCTCATAGCAACCCAATTCGGGTCGTTATAGTGCACGAGGCCGCTGCTGTAAAAGCGAATGACAATCGTGGCTACCTAACCTAGCTCACCACGGATCCGTGTTAACATATTTATACACGTTTACAAGACTTACTTTACAAGCCAAGGCATCGGTTGCATAGATTACAATCTCAACTAATCTAATCTAGTGCTAAGTACGATCTCAACCGAATGCCTTGTAATCTATGTGTACACCGCTAGGTCATGCCTTGGCACATACGTGTCAAACATTACAAGATTTGTCACGTTATATTGTTTAACATCTCTCTCAATCTATACTTGTCTTTTGTACAAGATTTAGATTGCTCTTAAATTCTTGAAACTTGTGAAACAATAATGCCTTCGTGAACCCATCTGCAACCTGATCTTCAGTTGACACGAGTCTCGCCTCAACAGCAATGCCTTGCACATACGTCGTGCTGCAACGTGGACACGGAGGTCGGAGGACTGTGCCTGCCCAACACGAGGCCCTGCAGCGACCGCAACGCGTACGTGTTCTGGGGACGCCTACCACACCTTCGACGCCGCCAACAAGGTGATCGCTGACCGCCTCTGGGCTGAAATGATGAGCGCGGGCATGGGGTGCTTCTCTCCACCTCGCGTCGTCATTGACGCGTCTAGCCCCGTCGCGCCAATGTCTCCGTGAGGACTACCGAGGATCCAACCATGTCGGTCTATGCACGGTGTTGCCAGCGCCAGTAGAATTTTTTTTGGCAATTGAATCTGTATATGTTTATAATTCACTTTATACGTGTTCACAGAGGAGCATACATATTGCGTGTTTGCGTTATGTCATACACAGAGATTTGAGAATGCAAAATTATGTGTTTGTAATTTTGTATACACTTTTTTTTATACACTCATGTGTTGGGCTTGGAGCCTGTTCACGATTTGGTCCCAGACCAGCCACTACTAAAGAGCTTGTCCACCCTGTTGTGGGCACGAGGCCGAGCGGATCCACTCTGACGCTCATACCGCTCGATGGCTTCTCAAGTCTTGCCCCCTTCTGGCCTCCCCATGGAATCAATGTCTCCCTTGTTTGAATCAATTTTTGGTTGAGTTAATTGTGATACATTGAACCCTTCTCCTCTGTGGTGTACAAATCAATTTCAATGTGTTATGAAAGTTGTAGATTTCAAAATTTTCAAACTTTGTAATTTATAACTTTTTCGTTTGAAATTATCTTGTGGGCCATATGAGGTAAACAAAGCTTTTAAGAGACCAAGGGCCGACGGGCCCTAGATGACCTCAGATGGAGAAACTCCCTAAAGCAAAACTGTAGATCTCGAAAAGTTATGAAACTTTGTAGTTGATGGCTTTTCGATTTGAGTTTGTTTATGGTCTCAAAATACCAATTTGCACTCAATTTGGAGCCTAGAGTGAATCAAGACACAAATGATAGTGTAGTGAAGTGTTAGAAGAGGCACACGTGAGAGGGAGGTCGCGGGTTTGAATCTGGCCTGCCGCAAAGGGCGTGATTTTTGCGCGAAAAATACCGCGACTTTTCCTTTACAATTATCTTGTCATATAAAAGCACGTTTGAATTCTTTAATTTTGAAATTAAACTTTTCATAACATCCTCGGATGTATAAAATACCGGATCTTGAAAAGTTCGTAAACTTTGTAATTCATAACTTTTTTGTTTGAAATTATCTTGTGGAGCATTTTTAGGCAAACATAGCTTTTAAGAGACTAGGGGCTGACGGGCTCTAGATGATCTTGAATGGAGAAACTTCTTAAAGAGAAATTGTAGATCTAGAAAAAAGCTATGAAACTCCAAAAGTTGACGCCTTTGAGTTTGTTTGGGCCTCAACATACCAATTTAGACCTGTTAGACATGCCACGTGTCTTCATTTAGATGGCCAGTCTTGTACCTTTTTTTTTTCTGAGTCTTTGCTGGCCCAACAGAATTTCTCACCACTGTCCGCTTCTGTTGGCCCAACATACACTTTGAGGCCCGCGCTCGCCGACCCACGCCCGCGCGCGGTCCTTCCCGGCCGCCGCGAAAGCTCACCGCCGGGCCCTTCCTGGACCTCCTCGGCGGCGACTCCAAGCCGACCGCGGACGGATCCGGCATCGCGCCCGTCTTCCCCGCCGTATCGAAGCCGGTCGCGCCTCCAAGGCTGTGAGGTTGGTTGCTCTTGTCTTGCTCCTCCCTCTTGTAGTTGGAGCGTTCAGGGCTGGCCCACTTGGCAGCCCAGTCCAAGACACTGCTCTGACTAGTACCCTCTCCCCTCTCCGGTAACCTCTCCGGTATAGGATTTGGACAACATCGCTCGCCGGCAACGAGCGCGGCACGGCGGCGGCGATGGACGGCGGACACGGGATGAGGCAACCGATGTCTCCAGCGATCTCGGCCTCGGCTGTGATGCCGCAGCAGCGGCAGATGCAGCCCCACCACCACCCGGCGCGGCCGGCAATCGCCGATCTCTTCACCCTATACCTCGGCGTGCGTGCATCCTTCGCCCCTAAATTCGTAATCTCCAGCCGAGTGGGCGTTTCTATGCTAGTATTTACCCTGGGTCTTGTTGGCTTGCAGATGAACTCGAAGCAGCGTGCGGAGGACCCACTGAGAGAGAGCTCGTAAGCTGCTTCAGTTTCGATTTTTTCAACTTTGCAATTTCGTTACTATATAGTTCAGGGACAAGGCTGCAACGGTGATTGCACATCCTGGTCATTTAAATTCATATGCTGTAGTCCTGTTGCTCAATCACACAAATTGAATAAATTTATTCAAAATTACGATGCTCTGTAAAAATTTAATTATTCAGGAACAAGCTGCAGAAGAGAGTGACTGCTCTGAACAGAGACCTGCCTCCCCGTGATGAGCAGTTCATTTCAGATTATGAGCAGTTGTGCATGCCGTTCCCTGTAAGCAGAAGAATTATATAAGTATTTTATTTGTCTTAGGAGGTCTACAGAAGTTTAATTCATATCTTTCTGTAGGACGTGGAGCAGTTGCACGCAGTCACAGAATCAGTTCTCATCTCCTTTGTGCTGCAGTGCAGCAGCCATGCACCGCAATCTGAGTTCTTGCTCTTTGCTACACGGTGCCTATGTGCTCGAGGCCACCTTAGATGGGATAGCCTCCTTCCATCTCTGCTTAATACTGTTTCCTCCATAGAGGCACCTATGATGCAAGGAGTTTCTGTGACTGGTGGTGGTCCTGCAACCCCTTCGTCAGCTATTATGCCAAATGCTCCAAGCTTTCACCCATCAAATCCTGCCTCACCTTTGTCAGTAATGAACACCATAGGATCTCCTACTCAGTCTGGTATTGACCAACCTGTAGGTGCAAATGTGTCACCAATTAAGGCAACTGAATTCCCCAGCTCTGCACAAATTGGTACTGCAGCAAGAGGTGACCAGTCTCGCAGGGGAGCAGAAGCTAGCTATCTGCATCATCTGTCCTGCAGGATAATTCTAGCAGGGCTGGAGTTTAATTTGAAGCCAGCTACCCATGCTGTGATTTTCCAGCATATGGTAAATTGGCTAGTTAACTGGGACCAGAGGCCCCATGGCATGGATGAAGCTGATGCAGTGCAAACTTGCAGGCTAGAAAAACCTTTGCATGAATGGATGCATCTATGCTTGGATGTTATATGGATTTTAGTTAATGAAGATAAATGCCGCATTCCATTTTATGAGCTTGTACGCTGCAACTTGCAGTTTCTTGAAAACATTCCTGATGATGAAGCACTAGTTAGTATAATTATGGAGATTCATAGGAGGAGAGACATGGTGTGTATGCACATGCAAATGTTGGATCAACACCTTCATTGTCCAACATTTGGAACACATCGTTTCTTATCACAATCATATCCAAGCATAGCTGGAGAATCTGTTACTAATCTGCGTTATTCTCCCATTACTTACCCTAGTGTATTGGGAGAGCCACTACATGGAGAGGTAATGTTGCATTTATCTTAATTAGCGATTCCTCCCCTATTATGTTTCTCATGTTCTTTTTTTGGTACATGTGTCAATGTGTTCGTCATTGATGAACATGGAAACTCCTGGACAGTTTCAGTGGTATTCATCATTCACTATTCCCTATAATGTTTTGAAGGTCATAGATCAAACAAAAGAAAAGGAATGAGGACATTGTAAATGACTTGGCTTAATCCAGGAAGTAGGTGGTTGATCATGAATAAATGTGTAGGTCTAGTTAGGGAAATAGATTATGGCAAACTGTGAATAGCATTTTTTTTTTTTGAGCTTATTGTATTTCTTCTGTACAGGACAGCCCGCGTATAATTATATTAAGAAAAAAAAAAAAAGGGAAAAAAAAAAACTCATACAAAGCCACACCAACACACACCACTAGGATTTAGATCATATTGTATTTCTTAAGAATGTTGATTTTTTTTTGGCACTTTATTTGCCATGCATGGATTAAAATTTAAATCTCTTTATTTGCTTCTCATCGCCTCGCCATCTGCAACTTTGACCACACGTTGTTTTCCATAATACAATCTTATGGAGATGTCTTGGAGGATAAGTAATGTGCTCCTTTTAGAGACCTATATTGGTGTCAAAGTTATAACACTTTATGTGCATGCAGTAGAACTACAAAAGGACTTGTGTATATAAGAACAAATAAAGCAAATTCTGTGCTGCTGTTACTATTTAATTGCTTAAGATAAGACAAAGTTATTAGTTAAAGGGCATGTTTCATGTTATGGAGGTAATATTCATCATCCCCTCAATGGAATATGGATTTATGGCTCTTGTTGCAACATTGTTGATTTCATGTGTGTTACACGTACACGCTTACTGGTAATATACAAGCAGCATGAATTTTATATGGAAAAAGTGAAAATGAGAACTATTCACATCTGTTAGCCATAAGTGGATACAGATTTATTATTCCTGGAGTGCTATCAAACCTGATATTATTTTGTTGTTTAGGATCTTGCAAACTCCATTCCTAAGGGTGGTTTAGACTGGGAACGTGCTCTTCGTTGCTTGAGGCATGCTCTCCGCACAACCCCATCACCAGACTGGTGGAGACGTGTTCTTCTTGTTGCCCCTTGTTACAGATCACAGTCTCAGCAATCATCAACTCCTGGAGCTGTTTTCTCACCTGATATGATTGGTGAGGCAGTTGCTGACAGGACAATTGAACTACTGAGGCTCACTAACTCAGGTTAGTATCTGAAGCTTCATCTTTCGTCCATTCAATGTAGAGCTGGTAGGAATCATATGTTTCATCCATGGGTACACCCCTCTCTCCAATAGTTAGGTATGGCACTTTTTTTCTGCAAAAACATTAAGATCCAGAGATAGCATCCTCACAAAAGCTGTTACCTACTGTGTGTCTTTACTCTAACAAATCTTTGCATACTATTGCAGAAACTCAATGCTGGCAAGATTGGCTTTTGTTTGCTGACATCTTTTTCTTCCTAATGAAAAGTGGATGCATTGACTTTCTTGATTTTGTGGACAAGCTTGCTTCTCGAGTAACAAATAGTGATCAGCAGATTCTCCGGAGTAATCATGTCACTTGGTTGCTTGCACAGATTATCCGCATTGAGATTGTGATGAACACTCTTAGTTCAGACCCAAGGAAGGTGCTGTACATTTGTATGACTCCTTTTAAATTTTACAGTTCCTGTAATTCAATGCAATTGATGATTTCCTTGTGAAACATTCAAGGAGCTTTAGCTCTATGTTTTCAATCAGATGAGGTAACCCCACATCTAAGGCGAGAGCTATTAAAATCTAAAAGCATAGAGATGTTTTTTTGGGTAGTACTTCCATGCTTCCTGTTCTTACTGACTTGTCATCACTCTGACCATTTCTTGTGCTATCAGGTTGAGACCACAAGAAAGATAATTTCATTCCACAAAGAAGACAAAAGCCTTGAAGCCAATAATATTGGCCCTCAAAGTATTCTTCTTGATTTCATTAGTAGCAGTCAGACTCTGCGCATTTGGTCTTTCAACACATCGATTAGAGAACATTTGAACAGTGATCAGCTTCAGAAAAGGAAAACAGATTGATGAATGGTGGAAACAGATGACCAAAGGTACTTGCTTACTCTGGAAATACCATTGTGGTTTTGGTATATAGATTACCTTGTAGATCTAGAATTCATGGAAGAAAATTTGATGTCGTAGATAGGCAATATGTGACCAATCGATTGCAGAAAAGAATCTTACTCCTTTTTTCAAGTAGAAAAATTCTTGCTCTTTTCTCGCATAGTAATACTAGAGTTTAGAGTCCATTTGGTGCTTTTGCATTTTCTGGAGAGACTTATGGTCACACAAAATGTTACGCTTTGCATTCTTTCGTGTGTCTATGATTAATATATGAAAGTTACCATTTCTTCCTTCAAATAATAGCTTCTGGTGAGAGGATGATAGACTTTACGAACTTGGATGAACGAGCAACGGGCATGTTCTGGGTTCTCTCCTTCACCATGGCTCAACCAGCTTGCGAAGCAGTAATGAATTGGTTTACGTCAGCTGGAATGGCAGATTTAATTCAAGGGCCTAATATGCATCCAAGTGAAAGAATAATGATGATGCGTGAAACTTACCCTCTGTCAATGTCATTGCTTTCTGGTTTGTCTATCAATCTTTGTCTGAAGCTTGCTTTCCAGCTTGAAGAGACCATATTTCTTGGCCAGGTAGAAACACCAAACATGAACTGCTGCTAAGACCTAAGTTATTTCTTCTATTTATCTATTTTTAACCCATGCCATGCTTTTAGTGCTCATGTGGATCTAAGTAACATGCACTTATTTCAATATTTACAACCAGGTCATGATCTGATATGGTTGCTATATCACATGATAGTATCAAATAATATCTATTTATTTTATGTTATATCTAAATCGTCATGTGTTTTCCTTTACATTATATAAAGTGAATGTTTATCGTTATGAAATCATCCATAGTCTTCAGTAAGTAGATTTTCTAGTAGTATCTACACCTTGACAACTATATGTTTGTCAGCAAATATTGACCTTTCTTTTTTTTTTTGGTAGGCTGTTCCTAGCATTGCTATGGTGGAAACCTATGTGAGATTACTGCTTATAGCACCCCATTCATTGTTCCGTCCCATTTTACGGTAAGTTCTTATGTTCTCCTGCATTGAACTATGCTACTGGTACAGCAACATGGCATTATGCAACCCTGAATATTCATTTTTGTCTGGTTTCTGAATTCTGACCTTCTGTAATGTAAAAGTGTCATGTTCAAAATTACATACAGGACACAATAATGAAAATTCTGATGTCCACCCCTTATTTTATCAAACTTTTGCAGACATTAACTCAAAGATCTCCATCTATCTTGAGCAAATCTGGTGTGTCTTTGCTCCTACTTGAGATACTGAATTACAGATTGCTGCCTTTGTATAGGTAAATCTATAATTTACTGTATAGTTTTTCCCACTTTGTCAAATGGGAAATTTTATTTTTCAAACATATCATCAGATTCCCACCCCTCCATGAGTATTTCCTTTTCCCTTGGGGAGGAGGGACACCATGTTTTGCACTTCTTACACATGAAAATGAGGGAGACCTTGTTTGCTATTTGTTTTTGTTGAAAATTTGCAATCTTTCCTCCTAGAACAACAACAAACAAATCCTTTTTGGTTCAAGAACATTGGGGTATGCTAATGTTCCTTCCTTCTATTAATTATTATCATGCATAATTTTCTGTGCACCAATGTGTTGTTCAGGTATCATGGAAAAAGCAAGGCGTTGATGTATGATGTCACAAAGATAATATCAATGATTAAGGGTAAACGTGGAGAGCATCGGCTTTTTAGATTAGCAGAAAATTTGTGCATGAATTTGATTCTCTCACTGAAAGACTTCTTTTTTGTGAAAAAAAGGAATTGAAGGTAATGAGTGTACTTTCTTGCCTTTGGAAATTTGACAGTCACAGTCACCAGATATTATTAAATTGAGCTTTTACTTTTACATGCATTTAATGCAGGGTCCGACTGAGTTTTTACTGAAACTCTAAACCGCATAACAATAATAAGTCTTGCGATCACTATCAAGACACGTGGAATTGCTGAGGTTGAACACATGATTTATCTTCAACCATTGTTAGAGCAAATTATGGCAACCAGCCAGCATACCTGGTCAGATAAGACACTACGTTATTTCCCTCCTCTCATTCGTGATTTTTAATGGGAAGAATGGATAAGAGGGGTCAAGCTATTCAAGCATGGCAGCAGGTATTGTTTTCTTATCTTTAGGACTGCGTGTTGGCCATTTATATGTTTTTTTCAACACTTCTACCATCTATGTATTCCACATACATTTGAGTAGTGTTTAGTTGCTTGGACAAAGATGGATGGAATGGAATTGTCTTGGATAGACCATTCAAGACTTGATGGTCCTGAATGAGATGGTTCAGCTTAACACGTTTGGCTGAATGTTTGTGATGGCACAAGATTTTGTTTGGTTGGATGTATAGGATAGAAATATAGGATGCCACATGAATGGTTTCAATAGCTACCAAGACAAGCATTATATCCATGTAAGTTCATTATTTACCCTCCAAAAAAAGTCAAAACGAAAATTAATACTTTTATAACTGTGATTATCAATAAACTACTCTAATCAGTACTAACATTTGCTAATTAAGTTCTTATTGTATTAGCAATCATCAGTAGTCACCCACAGCAATATCTTATCATTAATAACATCTAATTTTAACAAATGTACAGCTAATATTTCTTAGTATTGACTAACAATGTTTACAAATCACCTAGTCATAAGGAAGCGATCAGATGACTGATCATGGTTAGTTGTTGATCTCCTCGATTAGTTGACCTTATCCCCAGGATGTATATGTGTGTCCTATCTCACTCGATACATCCATCGACTATATGAAGAAGGTCCCTGCTGGACTGTTGGCAAGAAAGTCGAAGCATACTAGTAGAACCCTAAGGCATAGTGTGAGCAGAGCATCAAACAGAGCAAAAGCAAGCCATTGTGAACAGACTAGCAGAGCAGAGCAGAGAGCAATTTACTGTGAACAGTCTGGCAGTGCAGAGCAAGGATATGGAGCGCCACAGCATACACTCACCATCGGAGCTAGAGCCACGCAAATGTGGAAGGGAAGGGAGCCACTGAGCCAGCGGTGCTTGACAGCTTGAGGGACAGGGGATGAGATCCCGCAGGTTTCAGGAACAGCACTGGGCGGAGACAGGGATGGAAGCCTATGCGGGCTTGAGGAAGGGACCCAACTGTGGCTTGAAGGGATCACAGATGGGTGGTGGTGGAAGTGCGAACTAGAGTTTTGGTGGCTGGCGCCTCCCTTTTGGATTGGGCATCATGGAGAGTCACCAGTGCAGCAGGGTATCCTAAACCTAATAATAGACCAAATTGCCAACAAATTGAAAGTACCTCAATTGTCAGCTCAATATCCTGACGCCATAGTTTGTCACTCATTAATTTTTATTATGCCATAGTCTGAAACCTAATTGCGATAGTTTGAAAATACCTCTTCAATATCCTGACGGCATAGTTTGAAAATACCTCTAGTGCCCACACAAGCGGCGTCTTCCAGCAAGCAGCCTAGTTGTTACTCTTACCTTTTCGGACAACTAATTGCGATAAGTCGGCGACTTGAAACCTAATCAGACTAATTGGGTCGGTGGATTTGATAATTGGTGTCAATGGGAGGGTGGGTGGGAGGTTTAAAACTTATCAGATCTCCAAAAATATTGAATATTTCATTTATCACTATAGTACTCTTTATAGTGTCCTTAAATCGCTACCACGTTTATCAGTGAAGTTTTGGGAAAGGCTGCATCATTCTTTTGCCTTTCGTATTGATAACTTCCATTTTTTCTTCAGGCAGAAACAACTGTTATTAACCAATCCAATATTGATTTTTCATTTATTACTTATAGTACTCTTTATAGTGCCCTTACGTTTATCAGTGAAGTTTTGGGAAAGGCCGCATCATTCTTTGCCTTTCTTATTGATAAATGATAACTTCCATTTTTCTTCAGGCAGAAACAACTGTTATTAACCAATGTAATCAGCTGCTCTCGCCATCTGCTGAGCCAAACTATGTCATGACTTATTTGAGCCACAGTTTCCCTCAGCATCGTCAATATCTTTGCGCTGGTGCTTGGATGCTGATGAATGGACATCTTGAGATCAACAGTGCAAATCTTGTATGTTTTAATTATTCTTTTAATTTAACTGTTATTTGTTTCTCTCTCTCTATGTGTTTATCTCATGATCTTTGTGCAGGCTCGTGTCTTAAGAGAGTTTTCACCTGAGGAAGTTACAGCAAATATCTATACAATGGTTGATGTGCTTCTGCATCATATCCAATTTGAGGTGCAAAGAGGTCATCTAGCACAGGTCTGCTTTCCCAGAACAAGGACTATTTTATTTATCTTACTGGTGTATTAGATAAACTCCTATTTCTCTATGGGCTCTTTTCAGAAGCTACCATCTAAAATTTCTGATTATTTATTTTATGCAGGACTTGCTATCCAAAGCAATCACAAATCTTTTCTTTCTTTATATGGACACATGAACTCCTTCCGCTGGATATTCTATTGCTAGCTCTTATTGACAGGGATGATGATCCTTATGCTTTTACGCCTTGTGGTAAAGACTCTTGAAACTTTCAATAAATTCCATTTTTCTGAAATCATGTTGAACCATATTTTTTCTTTTAGAGTATATCAATTTTGTTCCAATGCAAAATAATTTAGCTCTACAAAGTCTATTACTCTTCTGCTTTCAAATGTAAGTCATTTAGGACACTGAGAAGGTCCAGAACTGTGCTTTTTTATTTCCTAAAAAAACATTGATAATTATAGTAGCATCAACCTTATGTTTTACGGTGATGGTCAAAGCTCATGAAATGTCAGACAAATCCCAAAACGATCATATTTCTGATAGAGGGCGTAGCCAATCTATATAACTACTTTAATCCTGGTGACCCAAACCCACTGTACATTAACAGTCCCCAGCCAGTGCCCTACCGTCCGATGTCCAAAATCAACTCAATCGCTGTCGTTCATTCCCACGCCCAGAGCTCTCCCCACTTCCGTTCGTTCCTGGATCCCACGGCGTTTTTCTGGAACCCACCCGACGCATCCACGCACCACGCCCGCCCTCTACAGCCCGACACCGCAGCGGCGCAGCCCGTACGACACGTCCACCTCGGCTCCACGCCGCCGACGCCCCCAACCGCGGCGCAGGACTTGGCCTCCCCGCCAGCTGCACCCCCTGATGCCCCTCTCCGTCTTCGCCGACCCGGTGTACCGGCGACGACATGACGGCGACGACGAGCCGTCGATGAGGCCTGATGGCAGGGACGTCTCAAAGCAGAAGGACTGGCGCGTCCTCTGCCTTCGCCAACCCAGTGTACTGGCGGCAACTTGAACAATGACGGACGACGGAGCCCAACACACTGGAGACCGCATCGCCGATGAGGCCCGATGCAGGGGACGTCTCGAAGCAGTAGGATAGGACTGCGCGTCCTCTGCCTTCGCCAACCCAGTGTACTGGCGGCGACTTGAACAACGGCGACACGAGCCCAACGCACTGGAGACCGCGCATCGTCGATGAGGCCCGATGCAGGGGCGTCTCGAAGCAGTAGGATAGGACTGCGCGTCCTGCGCCCGGCGCCCCTTCCTACAGCAAACGCCCGGTCGTCAAAATCAACGACTCCGTCTCCGATGTGTTGGTTCGTTTGCATCTTCTAAGGTTCTACTCAACTCATGGATGCTGCACACCATGTGCTCGATAATTTGCCCCTTAGGGAAACCCACGATGACCGATCTTGATGTCCTATGTTACGGTTCTACTCCGTCATGTATGTTGGTCACCGTTTGATCCATGATTTGCCCCTGTAGTATATATTTTTTTTTTGCCGGCACCTATCGGTCTCATCGTCCTCACAGTGACTCCACCTTTGCTTGGCTCTCTGCGCATCTTCACTCCTGGACTGCCTCGCCTTCCCACACAACACTAGACAACACATACTACCATCCCTCATGGCCCCAGGGGGCTCCGGCTAGTTTAACTGATGTTCTTGGTCACATTTTAAAAGCTGTACTTATATTCTGTTCACAGATCTTGAATCTAGTGCACAGTGTGACCATCAAATATTCTCAATAGTGATGTCCATTTTTTTACTGTAGTCTGTATCTGCGTAGATTCTGTATTGCTTGCATCACGGTTCCTAAAATGGATTCACTGTGCTAAATTTAAATATATTACTAGTTGCTTCAGCCGTGCATGCGCATGATTAATGTTGATCATCAATTTACCATCACAGATAAGTCTGCTTGAAAAGCCAGAACTTCAGCAAAGAGTCAAGAATTTCTGTAGTACTCGTTCTCCAGAGCATTGGCTTAAAAATCAACATCCAAAAAGAGCTGAGCTCCAGAAAGCTCTTGGCAGCCATCTCTCATGGAAGGACCGGTAATTGGAATCCTTTAGTATATATTACTTACTAAAGTGCTTTATACATTAGTAAAGTAATGGCATTAAGTAATTATGCAATTACATTTCTCATGTTTGATATTTGTGTGGCATGGCACCCATATAATAAATAAGTTCCATTCAAAAGCTGTGTTCTGTTGAATAACAATTTCATCTATTTATTGCATAGTTATGTTTTTATATTATTGTTGCCTGATACAATTTGATATTTTGGATGTGCTGGTCATGTTTTTGGCCAGTATGCTGTTTCATTAGGACTATTTATTTATAGTCAGTGATTGTTTGTGCATTTATATCCCAGCCTAAACTAAATTTTGTAAGATATGCTGCATCTATTCCAAAAAATAAAAGGCTACTTTTGGCTATCAATTTACCAAACAGAATGTGAGGTTTTCTTCTGAGATACAATACATATTGTTGGTACCTCAGGTGGTATTCTACTTCAGCACAGTCTACCTTTTTTATGCTTGTTCTTTTCTTTTGATATTTCTTTCATTCTGTTCCTACTGAAGCTTTTAGGATAATGTATCATTTAAATTGGAGGCATTTCCATATTTGACTTTGGTTTTTAACTGTAGTGTTCACTGTTTTTGTTTTCAATGGTGGTCATAGAATCTTGATGTACTCTTGTGTTAATGCAGCTATCCACCCTTCTTCGATGACATTGCTGCGCGCTTGCTTCCTGTTATCCCACTGATTATTTATAGGCTTATTGAGAATGATGCAACGGACATTGCAGACAGAGTTCTAGCATTTTATTCTTCCTTGCTTGCATTCCACCCGCTAAGATTTACATTTGTACGTGATATTCTTGCATATTTCTATGGTCATCTTCCCATCAAACTAATTGGTAGGATCCTCAACCTACTGGGTGTTAGCACTAAGGTAAACCTATTTATTCTTTTTAGTTGTAATACTTTTTTTTTAGTTGTAATACTTTGTACCTGACACTTGCTAACTGTGAGCTTTTTTCCAGACCCCCTTTTCAGAATCTTTTGCTAAATATTTAGTGTCATCAAATTCTTCAACATGTCCACCACCGAATACTTTGCCAACCTGTTGCTAAACCTGGTTAATAATGTTATACCTCCTTTAAGTAGCAAATCCAAATCAAACCCAGCAGACACAACACGCTCGACTTTCAACAAGCATCATGCATCTTCCCAACCTGGTGGAGTCGGTAACACTGATGGCCAGAGGGCATTTTATCAGAATCAGGATCCTGGGTCGTATACACAGCTTGTTTTGGAAACAGCAGCTATTGAGATTCTCTCACTTCCTGTGCCTGCTGCTCAAATAGTGGCCTCATTGGTTCAAATAATAGCACATATACAAGCAATGCTTATACAGTCAAATAGCGGCCAAGGAATGTCAGGTTTGGGGCAAAGTTCTGGGCTGCCAACGTCTCCTTCAGGAGCTGCTGAATCCTCAGGTCCCAACCAAGCAAACAGTGCAGCAAGTGGGATCAATGCCACTAACTTTGTTTCTAGGAGTGGCTACTCTTGCCAACAATTGTCTGTTTTGATGATTCAAGCATGTGGTCTTTTGTTGGCACAACTCCCACCAGAATTCCACATGCAGCTATACTCAGAAGCAGCTCGAGTCATAAAAGACTGCTGGTGGCTTGCTGATAGTTCCAGGCCTGTTAAAGAGCTTGACTCTGCTGTTGGCTATGCACTGCTGGATCCTACATGGGCTTCCCAAGACAATACATCAACAGCCATAGGTAGAACATTTTTCTTTAGTCTTATGAACTGGATCAAATCAGAGTTAACTTAATGGAAAAATTATATGACGCCCTCGTTAGCTAAAATACCATGTTGAAGTGTTCAAAAATCATCACAAAATTATGTATGCATGTATTACACCTAAAGTTAAGTGTAGCTGCAATAGTTGAGTTTGAAATTCATCTTTGATGTTGAGATTGAAAAAAAAAAAAAAAAAAACAGAAGTGTGACTGTCAACACATGATGAACGGTTCAGGGTTGACTGCTTTTCTATTTTATATCTTGGCATCTAGGATGAATTTCAAACTAAATTGTTGTAGCTATACTTAGCTTTATGTGTATTACATACATGATTTTGTGACTTTTTTGAAACATTGCAACATGGTGTTTTTAGCTATCGAGGGGCTTCAGCCAGCCCACCAGGGTGCCAAAACTGCGCTCTAACTTAATATGCTGGTGCCTCACTTAGTCACTTAATGTCTTGTGTTGTCTGTGCTTTAGATTTGCAGGTAACATTGTCGCCCTTTGCATTCATTTTTTAGCAATCTTCCTCAAGAATGGCTGGAATCTACCCATACTGTCATTAAACACCTTCGCCAGTCAATTCAGTTGCCATGTTAAGAATCGCCTTCCGCATATTGGGTCCCTTGTTACCTCGTCTAGCTTTTGCTCGGCCTTTGTTCATGAAGGTATATACTTGTTTTTCCCTTTGTGGTTACCCCAAAATTTAAAATCTCTGCTATATATTTATTTTTTTTTTCTTTAAACTTTAATAAATAGTTATGAAATATGCACCAAATTTTCCTCAACAAGCACTTGAACTTGAGTGGTCCAGGCATACGTTCACTGTCGAGCTAGGCTCAGTTCATTGCTTTAGATTTACATTATAAGGTAGCAAGTGGTCTGAAGTTAAAGTCAACAGCTTTTATGGCATGGTGTAAGTCTCTTGAATTGGATCAGCATATGCTGTACTACCTGCAACGCAACCTCAATAGCTGCTGCAAGTTTATGTTTCACCATTTAGCATCCTTCCAGCATTTTCTGTCAGAAATTACATATATTTTAAACAAGTTTGTTTTTGCTTGAGTGTCTTTTGACATGATCAAGCTTTTAGTGATACTTTCAAATTTACTTGATTTTTACATCATGTGATTCCCTATCATTTTGATTGAGCTGATTTTTTATATATATAGTTTTAACTAGCTAGCCTGGTGCAATATTTTGTTTAATTATTTATAGACTACACTATCTTGCTTGCACTACTAATTAGTTTCATTGTTTGGTTTTTGCAGACCTTGGCTTTACTCTTCAATGTCTTGGGTGATGTGTTTGGTAAGAACCCTCCGTCTCAAATCCAAATCCGGTGGAGGCATCAGAAATTGCAGACATAATTGACTTCTTGTAAGATATATTTTTTTCTTCCCTGACATGCACTTTTCTCATCCCGTGTCAAAGTGTTACTGCATATAGTCATCTCCGTATCCATCTCAATACCATGGTTTCCTTCTCATGCTAAACAGGCATCATGCGGTGATGTATGAAGGCCAAGGGGGTCCTGTTCAGAGCACAAGCAAACCCAAGCTGGAGATATTGACATTATGCGGGAAAGTAATAGAAATTTTGAGGCCAGACGTGCAACATCTTCTTTCCCACCTAAAGATTGATCCCACATCTTCAATCTATGCTGCAACGCATCCAAAGCTTGTTCAAAATTCATCATAATGTTATAGTATACAACTATACAAGTGTATTCGAATGATACGAGACGCTTGGAAGTTGGAACCACTGCAGAAGTCTCAACCTGTGATGCGGTAGGAGTAGGATCAGTAGAATTGCAATAACCGTAACATGTATCCTCATCGAACCAGAATCTAGAGCTCCCCGTAATGACTGGGCATATTCGGTGTTGTAAGTTGTATCCTTTAGCTATAATGTTGTAAATACTCTCCAAGTGCATATTAGGAAATGCATAATTACATTGTGTGAGCAGTAATCATGGAGGTTATCTAGCCAGGCAAAGAACTTTGGCTGCCTTGCCTGTGAACAATGCGACATTGTATCCTGTCACGTTACGGATTAAGTGACAACCGTCACAGTCAGCATGTTGCAAGATTTTTGTAACGGTTGGTCGATTGTCACCGTGCAGATCTCTTCGTAACAGTGCTGCATGTGTGGAAGGTTTATCCGTTGAGTGACTGCATCACTAGTTAATAGTGTACCATACTCTGCACATCTTACGCAATGAATTGACAACGGCTTCCTCGGAGTCACGGACCACAGGGCGGTCTCCTAGTTTCTTTTGTCGAGATCATCGGTCGTTTTCCAGGTCGATCTATAGTCGAGTGACTTTCATTTCTCTCCGTACTCTTAAAGTTCTGCGATCCTCTCAATCATCTGATAGAACTGATATCTAGATTGTATCAATTGCATGAAGCCTCTAAATTAGGTCAGATTTAGCTTACCATTCTAGGCCGATTCTGTACGACCCTTTGAGTAGGTGACCTAGAGAAATTCTTACAGAGTTAATAAATTGGATAAGGAAAAATGAATCTGTAACATAAGTTTTTCAATTAATAAATGTTCTCTTATAAGGACAATCAGGTCTTTTTATTAAGTAGCTTTCAGCTGTACACGAAGATAAGCCAGAGCCTCTTTGGTTTGCATCTAGGCAAATCCGTCTGCTCGCCCAGGTGTTGGATTTCCAGAGCACCTGGTGCTGAGACGCATGATTGAGCAGAGGTTGCTTGGGGACACCAACCAAAACAACCCCTAGAATTGAATTGAGTTTTTGAAATGTTAACTTACCTTAAATAAGTTTTATAGAGATCATTATTACATTATCATGAGTTTTTTTTTTTTTTTAAGGAAGCAGGGCCTTACATTATCATGAGTTAGTCAGTATTTATCTAGTTGTCCATGTTTTCATGTTAATGTAATACATCATTTCAGAACATGTAGAATGGAAATGTGTACAATCTGTTCCATAAAAAAAATTGTAGAATCTGAGAAGATTAAGGTCCAGGTGATGTGTTTGAAGAGGAAGTCACTGTTGTTCCAAAAGCTGAGGAGACTAACCCTGAACACACCTAAAGCCCCGTTTTAATCGCAAATTAGGGACTATAAGAATCCAAATAATAGACAGAGATTTTGTAAATCTAGGTTAGAATGGAAAGAATCCAAATAATAGACAGAGATTTTGGAAATCTAGGTTAGAATGGAAATAATCTGATCCGTTTGAATTCCATATTATACTCTTGATAGTGAATCCGTTTGGGGCTGTTCGGTTGATTGTTTCTAGCATGGATAAGCCGGTTGATGTTATTTTGTGGTGAGAGAAAAGCGTTGTATCATTGTTATTAAGCCGAGCTGATAATTTCAAGTGAACAAATCCTATCAAGCATGTCTTTTCATGTGTATTGTCAAGTCAAATGTGTAATGGCACAATGGATATTTCATATCTTTTATCCAATCAGAGAAGCACCTTTTCTAGAGGACTGTTTTGAATGGAGCAGAAGCCTTGCCAAATTGATCCTAAGCTCTTGATGTAGATACAACTTTTTATTTTATCTAAATCAATAGATCATGTGTAAACCAACCTCTCCGTGCAAACTTCTAATAGGATGTTAATCTTATAGGGCACACGGGTGAGGTGGAAGGGAGATTTGCAAAAGTGTGATAAGGTGGGACGGTTAAGTATAAAATTAGCCCTCGTGACCCATATTAAAAGTTTGCAGGTTTGCACGGAGAGGTTGGTTTTCATCTGATCTGTTCCGAATAATAATATGATTAAAGCTTGCTCACAATTGTTACCATTGGAAGCATCTATGTGATAGATATCTCTGTTATCCATAGATGCTTTAATCAACCAAGCTCACAAATATTATGCTGAATCATGCTGATCGATTGGGAAGACCCACGTGAGCTGGATTCAACCAAGCTCCTCCAGGCTCCATAGCAGTAGCAGGTCCATCCAGTGCAGGCAAAGCCAGGACCCGCCGTTCAGCTGAGCTGAGGACTGAGGCTGAGGCCAGTCAGTCAGTCAGAAGTAGGCTCACACGTGCGACTCACCCCGCCCCAGCTCCCCGCCACGTGGGCACGGCCCTTTCCACTTCGGGCCGTGTCTATTAATCCCCCGCGGCGCGCCTCCTCTCCAAATTAAGGCTTCTGCTTGCTCGCGCGAGTCCGTCCTCAGCCTTCACTCGAGTGAGTGTGTGTGTGTGCATCACCCGCAATCGAGTCAAGCACGCTCTATCTCTTCGGCTCTGTCGACGGCGGGAGAGAGAGAGAGAGAGATGGGCAGGCAGCCGTGCTGCGAGAAGGTCGGTCTCAAGAAGGGGCCATGGACCGCGGAGGAGGACCAGAAGCTGGTCACCTTCCTCCTGTCTCACGGCCATTGCTGCTGGCGCCTCGTCCCCAAGCTCGCGGGTGCATACGCATGATCACCGTCTCCTTAATCTGACACAACAAATGCATGCAGATGGACAGTTTTCCTCACATCAATCTCTTCGTTCGTCGCCGCTCGCAGGGCTGCTGAGGTGCGGGGAAGAGCTGCCGGCTGCGGTGGACCAACTACCTGCGGCCGGACCTCAAGAGGGGCCTCCTGTCGGAGGAGGAGGAGGCGCTGGTCATCGACCTCCACGCGCAGCTCGGCAACCGGTGGTCCAAGATCGCCGCGCGGCTCCCCGGGAGGACGGACAACGAGATCAAGAACCACTGGAACACCCACATCAAGAAGAAGCTCAAGAAGATGGGCATCGACCCCGTCACCCACCGCCCGCTCGCTCAACCCCCTGGCGCCGCTGACGCAGCAGCGCGATCCTCCGCAGGTGAGAGAAGGAGAACGCTGTGACGAGCCCAGCAAGCAGCAGGCGTCGTCGCAAGTGCCGCCGCCGGCGGGCGCGGAAGACGACGAGGACGAGGAGGAGACGGCGGCGAGCGCCGCCCAGCAGCACGGAGCCGGCGCCGGCGCCGGCGCGACGACCTCCTCCCCTGCCTCCGCAGCGGCTGGAGCCGTCTCGCCGTCCTGCTCCTCCTCGTCCGCCTCGGCCTCCGCCGCGACCCCTGGCGCCGACGTGGCGGCCTGGCCTGACCCCATCGACATCTTCTTCGAAGTGGACGGCATCATGGACATGGACTGGGCGGGCATCCTATCCGGCTGCGGCGATGACGCGGCCGCGGACATAGGCGTCGATCTGTTCGACCATTACCCCGGCGATGGCTTCGATGAACAAGTCTGGATGTGACGCTTCCTGATATGATCGATAGCAGTACACTGCCGAGTAGGATGATTAGAACTGCTTTTACGCGTGATCATATCTCTGTTCTTGCATTGCGTTGCTGTCCTGTTTCCTCCCTCCCTCTCTTGCTCTTTGGTTTCTTGGGTCAATTTCAAGTTCGTCCGTGTCCATGCATGCATGGTTGCTGCTGGTGTGGAGAGAAGCCGGGTCAGGTGTGTGTGGTTCGTGAAAATGGAGGAATGAATTGTGATTGCGTCAACCTGTTGGATCATTCTCTGTTCAAGAGCAACTGCCAATGAAACCCTTGTCACCACTTGTGTACAGTCCAGTTCAGGAATGTCAAGTTTCTGATGATGTAGCGTGCTACCTTCCAATGGTACTACCATCTTCAAGTACAGGTTAGGCTTGGGAGGACAAGGTCAAAACACAGAAATTGATTGGTTTCATAAACCCCTATCCAAATCAGATTTATTGAGATCATGCCTGCCGCACTGCAAAGACTGGACAGTACCAAAGCTCTGTAAATTTGATTCCTGAACAAACTTTTCCTGTTGACCAAACATTCCTCTGTACTGCGTTGACCCTTGAAACATATATATATAAAGAAAATCTCGAGTCGACCTTTTATTGTACTATCCTAGGCAGCTCTGAATCTGTGATGTCCGAGGTAGTAGTTTATATATTAGTGTAAAAAAAAGTAAGCAGGGCACAAAGTCACCGTGGGCTTGGCTAGCTTATGATGATCAGGTTGTGAACTTCAGCACGTTGTTTGAACTGAAAAATGTGTCTTGACTCTTGACTAAGTAGCTCATACATACAAACTGCCGATTTCTAGTGCCTGGGGCTGGATCGACCTGTCTCGCTGGACGAGATTTTCAGGCCTAATCACAAAGCAAACAATAGCGTGGAGCTAGTTCCTACTCATCAGTCACGGACTCACGGTATAAGCACCAGGAGTACAATAGCGTACTACTACACATGAGCGCTGAGTGAAGTGCAGTTACATCGATATATCAGCTTGGTGTCAGGTGAGGCACGGTTGGTGGCCGGTCGCTGGTCGGCGTCCCAGTCCCAGGACGCTCCGATTGGGCTCGCCGGCTTCCATTGGGTACGCTACAGCTACCTCGTGCCTGAAGTCCGGCTGCTAAGTGGTGGTGATCGATGTGCCCGAAGCCGATCGCCCGGGCGGGCGGCGAGACAGGGACACTTTGCCGAAAGCGACGCGGCGCGGCCGTTCCATCGGCCTCGATCGATCTGCAAAAGCCAAAGCCAAAGCTAACTGCTGCAACTGGCCGGCCCGCCATTAGCTGCTGCTGGCCGGCCACCACAAACGCAAAGCCTGTAGTATCTCTGTGCGTGTAGTGTATAGTCGCCGCGGGAATGTTTCCGCCTGGATCGCCCCTGTCTCCCCCGCGGTGGGCGTGACCTCAGCATCGCGTCATGGCTGCGTCACAGGTTTCAGCTCCAACTAACCCTAGGACGACGGGTAGGAGAGAGGTCCACTCGATCGTGTCACCAGTGATCCGGCCATTAATATTCCCCCACTTCTGTTCAACAAAACATTCACCGGCAGGGGGAATACAAGCTGGCCGGGGTTGCACCTATGGAAGCACGACACGTCACTACTTCTCTTGCGATCATGTTTCGATATCAACATACGTACGTATGTACATGGTGCATTATCATAACGCCTAATTATAGTACTCGGACTAGCTTGCGTGCGTGCAAATCTCGTATCTGTAAAGAGCTAATTAAAGAGTAGGCGCATAATTCGTAGGCCGAGAATAGAAAATAGAGAAACAGTAAAGACGGATGGTAATTAATTAAAGCACACATCTCATCACTACTCATCAGTGCAACCGCATCTACATACGGCCAGGCCAGCAGCATGCATGTATCATCAGAACGCTGTACGTACGCGTCGGAGGCTACCCCGCGCGCTACGTACGTACTATGATGGCGGCAAAAATCGTTACGCCCAAAAGGTAGCTAGCAAGCTAGCTAGGCCGCTCATCGTCATCATCATCATCCACGACGACGACCCCGATCGACACATGATGCGGTGCAGCTAGCACAGGCACAGCAGAGCGTCCGCACGCCGCGGACGCGAGTCAGCGGCGGATCGGTCGGAGTCGGTGGTGGCGCCGGCGGGCGACGAGCGGGCAGCAGAGCCCCAAAGTGTGTCGCCGCGCCCGCGGGTACGAACGTGTGGACCTCGGCGCGCTTTTTTTCCTTTTCAGGTCTGGGACGACGGGGATGAAAAGGCTCGGGCCGATCGTGCCGGAATGGCCCGAAATGACGGTGCCTTTTTTCCGGCCGGGGAGGGGGCTGCGAATTACAATGATGGGACAACGAACTCGGATCTCGCCGTGCCCGGACCCACGTCCAGGTCCACGTACGCCGAGGGCGACGAGAGGTGGTGGTGTGGTGCCTTGAGTGGAAGCGTGCGCTGTTGCATGCGTCGCGGCCATCCCGTCCGGCGCCCCCAGAGAAAGAAAGGTGCCGTCACCGCCATCTTATTCTTTGGTGGCGCGGTGGTGGCCCGCCAGCGCCACGCTCATGACTATAGATGTACAACGGCGTGCGGCCGGCCCGACGCGATGCGGCCACGTCGGGCCGCGGGCCGACCGTGCGGGCCACCACCGTCTACTGGCCGAGGGTGCGGCCCACGGCAAGACGGACCCGGCCGGCCGTCGAGAGCCCGGCGGGCCCCGGCGAGCACGGCAGACGCCGCCGGGCCGCCGCCGCGGCTACTTCCCGCCGCCGCCGCTGCCCGGGCGCCCCGGGCCGCCCATGGCGCCGCCGCCCACGTTACGCTGGCCGCGCTCTTCTTTGCGCCGGCCAGCGCCGCTTAACCGGCCCCCGCCCTACGTGGCGCGCCCGCGCTGCCCAGCGTTAGGCGCAAGGCTTCTTCTTCGCCGCCGAACGCGGCTTTCTGGGCGAAACGGCGAAGGAGGAAACGAGGAGTGCGGCGCACGGCGAAAACGAGAACGAAGATAGGGTTCGCGGTTCGGTGGGCGGGGCGGTGGGATGGGGTTTTCTTTCTTTTTTTATAGTGGAAATTATCACCGGGCCACGGGCCGACTGCCGTGCCTCGGGGCGGCGGCGACGCTCATGGCCGATCCCGTACGGCCGGGCCGCCGTGGCCCGACATGTCGGGCCGGACCGTGCCGCGGACCGGGTAAAAAGGCGGGCCACGGACGGGCCAAAAGGCCGGCCACGGACCGGGCCAAAAATACCGGGCCAAATGTACATCTTTACTCATGACCCATGGCCAAATCTCTTCTATTCTAATCCTGGCCGCGGTCGTGTATAATGCCAGTTTTATTAAATAAACCAGGTGAAGATTTGCTGTGAAAGAGGACTAAAACAAAGATCGATCCTCGGGCAAGCGTGCGTGCGTTGGAGCCTTTTGAGGTAGTATATACAATTTCCACCAAATCGATGATGGAATCTACTAGCTTTCACCTGAGCCGTCCACGGCAGCGTACCACCACCGAGCGGCACTGTGGTCGACGGATGTGACGGTCGGCAATTAAGCTAGGGCCCGATCGAGTTTGGTAGCAGATGGAAGCACCACAAGACTCCGACCCCGAGCCGGCCGGCGCGTGGAATCTCGGAGCAGCATGCAATGGCCCGCCGCGCGGCCCGGCCAAAAACAATGCAATCGCCATCGTACGACAACTGTGTGTGCCTGGGCACTGCCCACTGGCCCCTGCTGCGTGCGCGCGATGTACGTACGTGGCTGCAAAGCGAAGCCGATGGAGGATTAGCTTAGCAAAAGCGTGTGTGCGTCCTATCATTTGCAGCCAAGCGGCAGGCATCATCATCATGTCATGGGTCATGGCGCCATTCGTTCACCGCTCGATCGATCGATCCGCTACTGCTGCTAGTGGTAGTGGGTTTAGGTGCGATCAGATCCATCTGCCGGGACAGGGCCCGTGCTCCATTTCTGATGATTAAGTATACCTTATCCTCTCCACCCATCGATCCTAGCATTCCATTTCCATTTCCATGCTCCTACTCCAGCAGCTTGCCACACTCTGTGCTATAGTGCTTAGCTTCTTGCATCTTCTAAAGGCCAGCAGAAGCCACACGTACGTACGTACGCCAATGCCGTGCCGTGCATGGCCATAGGTAGGCCATGATGATTTTGCGTATAATGTAACGTGCCGCCAGCACGACGCGTGCGCGGCGACCGTGATGCGCATGACGATGACACCCACGTACGTTGACGACCCGCCAGCCGCGCGCATCCCGATCTGGCATGCTGTGTCTGTAGTGTGCGTGTGCGTCTCAAGCAAATTAAAGTTACGTCAGTTGTCGCTGGCGACGTAGGAACGAATGAATAGTGCTGTCGCGTCGCCACCGCCTGACCGTCGCACGCCAGTGCCGCCGGCCGTGCCGTGCGCATCAGCGCATGCCCTCACGTCACGTACTGCAAAGACACTTTTTTTAGAAAAAAAAAAATCGCAAAGACACGTTACATGGGTTGCGGAAGGGCCAGTTACTACTGGATCGATATGTGTTGCCCGGCCCACATACATATGGGTGCCATCCGATTAGCATCTCACGGGCCTCTTCATGGCCCATTTAGTAACCCAAGAATGGTGTCGTGAACGTGTCTCTCTACTAAAGAGGTTCTACACTTCTACTCATGTGCACGGTACACTTCTACTCATGTGCACGGCAGTCTTCTCTGAAAGAAAAGAAAAAGAGAGGGAAAGTGCACATCCATACGATATGCCTGCCTTCTTAGCGTCAGCTACGGATCACCCTGAAGTCTGGAAACGGCAACGGTGCCTTGACCCCTTCAGCCCCAGCCCATTCAATTCGTCATGAAAATCGCTCGCTGATGATAAGTGTTGGAGTTTGGAGGTTCAGGTTTAGGCTCCCCTTATCACAAGCCCAGGCCGGCACAAGCACAAGACAAAAGGGAAGCGAAGACGTGTACCGAGCCACGTTCCCCACCGCCACTGGATTGATATAACCGAGTCCACGCCCACAAGAATCCACGCCCAATGACGTCCAAAACGACCGATCTGTCATCTGTGTCCATCTTCTCCCCGCAACCGCAACGGATCGCATCGCAGCATCTCGTTACGCCACGCCACGCCACGCCACGGCCCCGCGCCCCCGCCACACGCCACGGCCAGCCTGAGCCAGCCGTCTTCGTCTCCCTAGTCCCGGTCTGCCCGTTCCCATACCCCTGCTCCGCACCCGCACCGCCCACGGCCCGGTCCCGTGTCGCTTCGTAGTTCGTCGCCTTCCCGGCGCCCCAGCAGCAACAGCCGATTCCCCTCCCTCGAGAGATCCGGCCCTTCTCGCGGTCGCCGGAGAGAGCGGCATGGGGCTCTGGGACTCGCTCCTCAACTGGCTCCGGAGGTTCGTGCTGCCAGCCTTACTCTCTTCCTCCCCCCTCTCTCCCGTCCTCCTCTGCCCTCGCGCTTTCCGCTCCAATCCATTCACTTGGTGGCGGAAACCCTTCCCGCCCCTCTGTTTCGCTCAACAGCTTCTGGGACCAGGAGTTCTCTTGGGATTGGGTTGGACTGGGATTCCCTTCGCGGACGGCGATGTTATGCGCCTCGGTTGCGGATTCAAGTGGGTCGCGTGCTCTGCGCAGTTAGATCCGCGCTAGTAACAGTTACCACACACACGCAATCGTCAGTTGTATACTAGCCTTGGTAGATCTTCGTGCTGTCAGGATAGTTGTTGTACAAGGGTAAAGAGAATTGATCGGAGTGCCCGGTTTGAAATTGTCGTGTTCACTCGTACTCACGATTGTTGAGCGAAGAATGAGTAGATACACGATCAAGCTTCAGAAGAAGCGTAAAGGGGGTGCCTGGAAGAAGTTCAAATTTGATTTTCAGAAAGAGTACCTACACTCTGCAGTGTGGATGGAGACTTTCATTGTTTTTTTTTTTTGAATTTTCACCGGGGGGGAGACTTTCATTGTTAGGATCTGTCCCTGCCCTTTAGGAAGTCCTTGATCGTGTATGGATGATTGGTTGCTCCTACTCATGTTTGGTGAATTTTGGTTCTTAAACATGCCTCTGTGACAGATCATTTTATTCCTCTCTTTACTCTTGGTTCTGCATGTGATAAATGAGACCCTTTCTCTGCTAGACCGGTGTGTACATTTTGTTGGCTTTTAAGCATTGCATATTGATTTGTCGCAACTGGACTCATGGCAGTAATTAATATTTTTTATTTTCAGCTTGTTTTTCAAGCAAGAAATGGAACTCTCCCTGGTTGGGTTGCAGAATGCTGGGAAGACATCGCTAGTCAATGCTGTTGCTGTATGCATCAACGCACTCTCAACTTAAGATACATTACCATGTTTGATGTGGTGTTCTGATTTCATGGCTGCTGTGCTTTGCAGACAGGTGGCTACAGCGAGGACATGATTCCAACCGTATGTACCTACAAACACTTTTTTTATGATGTCCTGAACAAATATTTGGTTTTCTAAGTGATCTGAAATGCTCATCTGCTAAAACAGGTAGGCTTCAATATGCGGAAAGTAACCAAGGAAATGTCACAATTAAACTTTGGGATCTTGGTGGCCAGCGGAGATTCCGCGACGATGTGGGAGCGCTACTGCCGTGGAGTTTCTGCTATTCTGTAATCCCTTCTCTTCTAAAATATTCAATATTGTATATTTGATATTCAGTTTTTTTTTGTTACTGAGATAGGATTATAACATAACAACCTAGCATTCCATGTAGCAAGAAGATATTAAACTATAGATGACTTAACTTTATATTCATTTTCATACCCTGACTAAGAATGTTTTTTTCTTCACTTACGAGCAGTGTTGATATACTCATTATGAATTCTGTTTACCCCTGTATGCAAACATGCAGTACATCTTTAAGGATCATCATAACTGTAATTTAGGAACTTTTATATATATAAAAAACTTTAATTTAGTAAGTGACACATACAGAGAGAGGGCAGGACCGCAGGAGGGCGGGGGCTGTTGAGTGACGCTATATCAATTACTCCTTCTGTCCTTTTTTTATCTATCGTTCTCACTTCCCGACAAGTCAAACATACTCAACTTTGACCAAATATATACAAGAAAATATTAATATTTTATGGTACATAATTAGTATCATTAGATAGATCGTTGGATCTACTCGTTGAATCTATTGTCATAATAGACTTATTTGGAGATACCATTGTTGCTAACATTTTCTACAAATCAGTCAACACAGCCATAGAGACAGATAAAAAGGGACAGAGAGAGTAAATAACAATAAAGGGACTGAAGTACATTACAGAGAATATCATCTAATGCATAAATTCATTTTCTTCATTCTCTTTGAACATAGAAAGATAAACCATTATGTTTGTTCCTGTATTTATCATGTTATCTTGTGTGTGTGTATGACTGTTGTTACCCAGATATTTTTCAGATATCTAGCCTTACTGGATATCCTTGATGGATCATGATTTAATAATTTTGTGATTAATTCCAGATATGTTGTGGACGCTGCTGACAGAGATAGTGTCCCAATAGCTTAAAAGTGAATTGCATGATCTGCTGACAAAGCAGTCTTTAGCAGGGATTCCCTTGCTTGTCCTTGGCAACAAAATTGACAAGTCAGAAGCACTTTCGAAGCAGGCATTGGTTGATCAACTGTGAGCCCAATCTTCTTCATTTGCCTACTCATCATTTTATTTTCTGCATGATAGTTCAGCTGAAGCTCTCTTCCTTTTTTGTTTTCAGTGGACTGGAATTGATAAAAGACCGTGAAGTTTGTTGCTACATGATCTCCTGTAAGGATTCTGTGAACATAGATGTTGTCATCGACTGGCTTATCAAGCACTCTAGAACAGCAAAGTAGTCTTTCTGTGTGTTTGTATCACTTGATGCACGGTGATTTGAGTTTGTCTTTGTGAATCAGCACTTCCCAGAATCCTGGTTTCTTGGCCCAGATGTTTAAAGCGGCCACCTTGTAATTTATGATCCCTTTGGTGTCATATGGTATCTAGAAGACTAGAACCTTGTATTCCCTTTGTAAATCCCTTGAATCTTTGATTATTCTTACTGTGAATGCCATCCAGTGTTCTTATTCTGCACATACCAAGCCAAACCTTATGCTCATGCAAAAAGATTCAGAGATTATGGGAGAGGAGTGCAAATCCTGTTTTTTTTTTTCCTCTAGTCTTTATAGAAATCCCAAATCGAATTGTCAATAAATATGGTTCAGTAGAGCATCTTCAAAAGTTTGCCAAATTGGTTTGTCATCCTTTTTTTTTTTTGGCAAAAACAATAAAAACATGTCTACAATAGTTTGGCATATCACTTAGCAAACTTTGGCAACTTGAGATTTTGGCACATCACTTGGGAAAATTTTGGCAACTTGAGATTCTGGCACATCACTTAGGCAAATTTTGGCAACTTGACAAATAGAGGTTCTGGACGGAGACAGGCGATGAGGTTATCGAAGCCTACCTGACAACAGCTCGCACTCGATTGTGTATAAATATAATTACACTGTATATCTTTTACGTTCTTTACAAGTAAAAATGGTTCACAATTGTAACGGAAGAGAAAACCAAAACGATTTACTAAAATCTACGTTGCACGGATACTTCCTGGGACCTCCTATCGCGTATATCGGGATAATACGCGTTCGATACACTGCCCTAACTTTGGAGTATCGGATTTTTTTCTATTTTCTCTAATATTAGATAAGTTTTTTTTTTTTTTTTTTTTTTTTTTTTTTGGAGAAACGCGAATATTGGATAATTTTTTTTTAGAAACGCGAATATTGGATAAGTGGGCCGATAATAATCTGCATTGCCGATACGGCCCAACCCAACGAGTATCCCTCTGTCCTGAGTCCTGACGCCCTAGCTTCCAATGCCCGCACGCACGCCCGCGCCGCATCCCTGCTCGGTGACGCCGCATTCCAGCTCACCGGCGGCCGGCCACCTGCGACGAGTTTCCTCCCCAACTAACATCCCTCACTTTCAGGCAACATCGGCAACTCCTCACAACCCTCGCCGCCGCCAGCTGCTCCACCGCCGTCATCGCCATGGGGAAAATTCCGCAAGCTTGGCCGCGGTTACTCCCACCGCCTCTCCATGCTCAGGTCTTTCTTTTCTCCCACTTCAACGCCCCTATCCTATGGGTCTATGCCGCCTTGCCGCTGACATCTGGATTTGTCTCCTTGGCAGGACGATGGTGTCGCAGCTAGTGAAGCACGAGCGAATCGAGACCACCGTTGCCAAGGTACTTTCTTTCGCATACCGGCGTTTCTTCGAGCAGGGGGGTGTGTGGTGGGCGGGCAGGATTTGTGTTCCAGGAGGGGTCTGAATTCATTTCCTTTGCCGTGGTTGCTTTCAGGCGAAGGAGGTCCGGCGTAAGGCGGATCAGATGGTGCAGCTAGGGAAGGAGGTAATTGGAACACAAGTCCCCCTGATGCTAATTAAATTCCAACGTGAAATATTGGGGCATTTCGAGGTATCCATGAATCTATGCAGGGCAGTGGTAATAAACAACCTAGCGAACATTTTGTGAAGTATGCTCATAGGTTAGGAGTATTTGTAAGAAAGAAATTAGTTTTTCCTATATTTGGTAGGATTCACCTCTGCATTCAGATTGCTTATCCACATGGCCTGTATGCATTGCTACCTGAATTGGAGTTGGACACTATTGGCGCTGATTGTCTGATTACCACTTCAGAAACAATGCTTCCTGTCTATTTGTTTGACATTCTGCTTCATTGAAATTTCAATTAGACACGCATAAGAAG
This sequence comes from Hyparrhenia diplandra, assembly GCA_015847255.1. Lineage (NCBI taxonomy): Eukaryota > Viridiplantae > Streptophyta > Magnoliopsida > Poales > Poaceae > Hyparrhenia > Hyparrhenia diplandra. The sequence goes on from JADLZK010009801.1 coordinate 125,450, forward strand.
ATGCTTTTCCAGCTCTTTGTAAGTAAAACAACTTTTAAGCAATCAGACCAACACCTTTGTTTTCTCGAAGCACGCAGACCAGCATCTTTGTTTCTGCCTCTCTGGCATACAAGCATGTTGTGTTGTCAATGCTAATTTTTGATATAAGATCCAATAACCCTAATATCCTAGGACCCATCTGCCGTCTGGCATTGCTCCAGATTCTGGTTCACTTTGGAAGTGATTCAATTCACCCTAAAAGTGCTAATTCAGCTGTGAAATTGTTTGAATAGCTGGTTGGGTTCTAATTCTTAAAAGAGAGGATAAATCAACTGTATTCCCTCTCCATCTGTTCAAAGGGTGGCAACAAATTGAATTGATTCACTGGTTACATGGGAAACCCATTGGGCAGCAGGGTTCCTCATTGTGAAGGTCAAGCTCGGCTTGGAAGGGAAATCAGTGCAAAGGGCAAGCCCGCCATGCATGGGAGCTCATCGTGGAGGGCAAGCTCGCCGTGGAAGAGAGATCAGTGTGGAGGGAAAGCTTGCTGTGAAAGAGAGCTCAGCATGTAGGGAAAGCTTGCGATCAAGGAGGAGCTTGGCACGGAGGGGAGATGGGATCGGGAGCTCAGCAGGAAGGGAGAGCTTGATCCTGATTGGGAGCTCACATCTGAGGATGAGCTTCCCACCACTGGGGAGCTTGGCGCCAAGGAGAGCCAACCGTAGTGACAGGGGATAGTATGGTCGGTGAAACAGGTGGGTTAGTCGCGCATGAAATGTGGTTTTGACTGACTGGCCTCACGTATGCAAAATGGCGAATCAATTCACTGTGATTCCCACATGGAGCTGATGGAAGAAAAGACATTTGATGGGGATTTGCTGGTTTCTCAAAGGAATCAGTGGCAATAATATATGTCAAAGAAGCCCTTATTCATGGATTAAACTTTTCTTTGTGGACACCTAGTAGTCCTAGATATGTTATTCTTTTGTCAGAACCTGAAAAACATTGTCCCAGAGGTGTATGCAATAGACTTATGATTTAGAGGCCTTTATTTGCCACTCAAACTTATTTTTATCTGGCCTGGGTCTTTGTTCTGATTTTTGGTGACTTGATGTCTTGAAGCAAACAATGCAGAAACTTATATGATATATTGGCACAATATATAGGGTACTGAGCATGCGGCAAGACGTGCTGCTGCCTTTGTACGGGGTGATGATGTCGTTCATAAGCTATTCACTGAGCTGGCCTACCGCTACAGGTAATCTGTTTTACCTACACATGGATTCACTCAGATTATTGTATCTGCATTGGATTTGTTACTAGCTCTAATTCAGAATTGGTGTGATGTTGTCATTTTGGTATCTGAAATAAGCAATAAGGCATAAGGAAAACAACTATAGTACAGTATCTAGAGTTTGTTTTGTTACAAGAGCTAATTGCTAGCTAGCTAAAAGTTAGCTCAAATAAGCTGTAGTGTATCCAAACAGGAAAGCTAATAGGTGGCCTAATTTGTTAGCCAAATCTTCAACTAGCTGTTAGTCAACTAGCTAGCCCACTAGCTAATTTGGGCTAATTTAGCCCCAACTAGTAACTGGCCATGTGTATCCAAACATAGTTCTAGCACTAATATGAAGAATTTGGCATAAAAAACTTACTATTCATCTTAAAGGTGATTTGTATGAAAACTCAAATGTGAAAAGTAGAATGGAATGCCATGTATTTGAAAGCAGAGTGGATTGGAACTAATTGTATTCTTATATTCCAGAGATCGAGCTGGTGGATACACAAGAATGTTAAGGAGCAGGATACGTGTTGGTGACGCTGCACCAATGGCATACATCGAGTAACATTCTTTATCAATACTCCTATTAGAGGTTGTTTTTGGAAAAGGTTTGGGGCAAACGTTGGGAACATAAATCATCCTTAAGTTTGGAAATGTGAAAATCGTATCAATAGGTTTTTCTTGAAAATCACTTTCATAAAAATACATATATATAACTTTTCAATAAATATTTTATAGAAAAAAAAGAAGTCAAAGTTGTGCTTTGGAGACCGTGTCGCTGTCCTAAACGACTTCTAATAGTGATATGGAGGGAGTATTTCTTGGAGACCAATTTTGCCCATACAGCTTCTCACAAGGTGTTAGTTTGGTGCACAATGCAAGTTCATTGTTCCTTGGTACCTCCTTTGTTTCTAGCCAAGTACACCCTCTGTTTTTAAATATATGATGTTCAAGCTAATTAGTTTGTTTTATTCTTAGCATGTCCTAAACGTCATATATATTTGAAAAATGGGAGGAGTAATTGGGTTTGCTTGACATTGTTACATAGTTACATTCAAATAGTTCAATATGTATCAGACTGCGGTAACCTGTCAAATGACATAGCGGATTCCCTGTAGACATGTATTTATCTGTTGTCATATGCAGGTTCGTGGACAGGGAGAATGAGCTTCGAGAGGCCAAACCTGCAACACCGCCGCCTCCTCAACGAACCCCTCTTGATCCATGGACCAAGTCACGTGCTAGCCAACAGTGGGCAGGACCAAAAAATCACCAAGACCTCAGAACCAGACGGCTTATGAGCTATCTATCTACGTTCCATAAAAAGTTTCAGTTATTTTGCTTAAGTGGCAGGAGCTTTTTTTTCACTGTAGGTAACTGCCGATAGAACAATTTAAACTTTATTATCATATAGAATAATTTAAACTTTATTATCATTTTGTATGCTTCTAATTCGCCAATTGAAGATTACAAGGCTGCCCACACTGGAAGTTGGAACGAGAGAGATGCATCTCTGTTTTGCTTATTGCAGTTGTAACAGATGGATTCAAGACCATGGATTTAGATGTTCATTATAGTGTGCTGTATCAAAGATTTGCTGTAACAGCTTCCTCCTTCCATATTATTTCCCCATCTTAACAACTGTGACACCTTATCAAAGATTTCTATGTATCAAGAAATCTAGAAAGAATGGTAAGTTGCTGTAATTCTAAAAAATGAACAAGCACAAGCAAGTCTAAAATTAGAATTACTACTTCCACCTTTCTAAATGGTAAGTTGCTTTGACTTTTCTAGGTGCATTGCTTTGCTACGTATCTAGAGAGATATACATTATGTCTAGATGTATATTAAAAAAATATATCTAGAAAAACAAAAAACGATTTACAATTTGGAATGACTGGAGATACACTCTTTCTAGCATCAACAAAAACATGCAGGTCTAAATTAAAACTACTACATTCTTTCTAGCATGAAAATGAGCCCCAAAAGATTTTACATCCCAAAGGTTTTTTATTTGTCGATTGGACAAAGTGGAAATGGGCTCTGATGCCTGAATCCATGAACCCAAGAATGTGGTCAGGAAACGAATGAAGTCAGAGTAAATAGAAGATTATGATATATAATAAGGCCGGTCTTGCATCCAGTGCGTGCTCATCAACTTATTAACCCACCATAGCAAATCCATGGTTTGGGCGCCCGAGTCAGAAGCTTTCATTTGAACCGGTGGCTGCTGTGCCCCACCCAGGACCAGCTAGATCTTGAGCTCAGTGCTGAGTGCCTCTGCCTCCTCGGCGTGATTTGCTTTCATTCTCTTGGGATGATCTTGGGAGGCCCGTGGCCGCCGATCCATGCCGCCAAGGGAGGCGCTGGTTCTCATGGCAGCTGGAGCGTCGTCCATTATTTGTGCAGGGAACCATTCCTCTCTGCGAGGAGGGTGATGATGCATTGTCGCTGCACTACTCCCTGCCCTGCAAGAAGCAAATCAAAAGCGCAACAGCGAACAATACCTGAGTCAGATAGATTCTGCACGCTGCAAACCGCAGTCCGACCATCCTCGTTCATCGGGATATATACGGCCCTCTGAGATCGATTAGGGAGGAGTAGGTTTGCATGATAGACAGTAGAGACCCCAAGCCATAGCTCTCGATCTTGTGATGTGAAGATATATGTGCTTAGCTTGCTTGCATTAGGAGCAGGCATGTGTTAAAATGTACGGTGTATATAGATTGAGAAATTCTGAAAAAGAGAATAATGGCATTGAGAGTTTGCTCCTGCCTTTGCCGCTTGCGTTTATCCAGGAAGCGGGCGAGCGATGCCGCCCTCTTAAGACCTAAAGCAATATAATGCAAGGCACAACTAATTAAGAGGCACATGGATCACTCAATCACTGCAATGCAGTTTTCAGGAGGAGGGAGGGAGTCCTTACTATCGTTGACATGATGATGAGCCAATCCCCAATGAGCCGTAGGTGCAGCAACTAGTTGTAACTGCGGCTCTGCCTGTTGGATTCCAATTCCTGCAGCATGAGCCTCCTTTGCTACCTTTGCCAGGATCTTCTCGGCCTGCAACTGCATGGCATGTATATGGATCCCTGATTTGTTCAGTGTTTTCGCTCGGGGTCATTGGCGTGGATATTCTTACGTGTTCCATCGTAACCCCGGCATCCGCACGCACAGAGCCCGCGTAGATCATCGTCATCGGCGCGGTCGCGGTGGAATCGTCATGGGTGGCGACCATCAGTCCTGCGGCGGGGCAGAAGGGAGCGCGTTGCATCAGCGGCGTGGGCGTGGCCACGGCGTCGGCGTCGGCGTCGGCGTGCGCCCTGCCCTGGCCGTTAAGATTTGTCAGAGAACGAAGATAGATGTCAACTTCCCAGGACTGAGAGGGCCGGGCCCCCACCGGAACACAAACCTTCGGGGGCGACGTGGCATGATCTGGCCACCGTGCCGTCGACGACGCGGGCTTGAGCATGCTCGCCGGGGGTGCAGCAGGGACGACGTCGTCGTTGTCGCCGTCCACGTCAACCGGCAGCCGGCGCGTCGCTGAAGCGGTCTCGGCGGCAGCGGCGAAACTTAGGGGCTCATCGTCGAAGCCCGTCTTCCCGTAAGGACGCCGCGCCGCTGAACCACCTCCGTGGCCGCCTGATGCGGCCATTGTCGGCGGCAGCAAGCCAAGTCCCAGCAGGAGGTCCAGCTCCGTCTCTTCTTGCTCTCTCGTCTCCTCGTCCCCACCGCCGCGGGGAACATCTTCGTGTTCGCCTCTTCTGTCTTAGGTGCGCGGCGAATCGGATGCGCGCCTGCTCGGTGGTGGTGTGGCTTGGCTGCCTGCGCTCGCGGCGAGTGAACGAACGTCGTTCGTCCCGCTTAGTTCGGGGACGGAGTGCGATCGGCGATCGCTCCCAGCGACGCGGGCCGCGGATTGTTATTGCGAGGCTGGCCGGAGTCCGTGGGAAGGCCCAGATAGATCGCAGAGGGGGGTTGAATCGGGAGGCGACAATAGAGTGGCCGCAAATAGTATGGCGCCATGGCTACATGAGCACCGTCGTTGCCAAGAAATTTTCTGGGACAGTGAAAATTTTTCATGCTTCATCCACTTTTATTTAAAAGAGATGAATAAGTCCACTTCTGGGATTCATTTCGAAATGACCAAATTTCAGCGAAATACACCCATTTCGGTGAGGACCAAAAACAACATCATACCAGTGGAATTTGAATTTTTAGTCTAAGTCTAGAGCTGAGACAAACCTACAAGTTCTTCTCTAAAATAGAAATGCAAACTTATCAAACTATAATTCCTCTTGATCAAATTTTATCCAAATATTAGCTACAACTAAGCATTTTGCCCGGTCAAAACAAGTGAATCCTTTTGATGTGCCTTTTGATCTGGGTGATTGTCAGCTGATGTCTTGGCATGAACGGCTGGTTTTGTTAGCTCGTTACTACTTTCTGGTATACTCTGTTTCGTTAAACCTATGATAGCCAGGTTGGCTCCTTGCGTGATGTAGCTAGATGTAGCTGCCGTTTATCGCGGTTTAACCTTGTTTCTGTCTTGTCTAAGTATGTTACCAGCTACATTGTATTTCCGTTTACTATAATGGAAATGGGGTCTCCTCGGTTTAAAAAAAAAAAGTGAATCCTGATCCACAATTACTGAAATTTCCAAGATTCGACAATTCCGGCTATATCCATTGTTTTTTTTAGCATTTGAATCCCATAACACTAATAGTAGTAGCTAACGCTCCTCAATAGTCAAGCATAAGCAAAAAAACACAAGAAATTGCTGTGCATCGATCGTCGACCAATCCAATAAATAAAGGGCCACCAAGAAGTCGGCACATGATGTTTCAGTTCTTCACTTCGTATCCCGTATCGACTATAGTAAATTCACACTAGGTATACTAGATAGGAGTAGTTAGATACGCTTGCTGTAGGATGCTAATTCGTTCATAGGTACACCGATTTTTCAGAATTGCACAGATCGGATTCAGGTGAATATGAAGCATGAACACTAATTTGGTTTTTGTTTTTTCAAATCTGAACAACTGCAATGTGTGGAAAGAGTTTATTATCCATTTGTAACGGCAAGCACTGGTAATGGCAAACGAAACTGTTCCTTAAGGTCAACAAATACAAATCATATATGATTCATGAATAGCCCTGCTTGACTAGAAGCTCTGGCTTTATGTGCGGTACAACGAACTATGCATTGTGAGGGCTGCAACGGCAAGTGAGGTTCAGAGAACATCCCTGACCCTGAGCCCCATGAGGACAGAAGCGATCGCACGGAGTCCAGAAGATGTTTGAGATCGCCTCGTTCGTTCAAGAAGCGAGACGCGCATCTTATTCTGACTTCCGCGAATTGTATATACGAACGGTAGGTCTAGGTCAGATCCTACCGCATGTGCCGGTTTACTGGTGATTGGCGGCAATATCTTTATCCAAATCCGCGTGATCGGTGGCGATCAGAAATGCTTAAGGTGCAGCAATGCACGACTTTTGCAAATGATGCTCTTGCATGTGCTGATGAGGAATTCAGTTGAGCAACAACGCCTCCCAATAATTCCTTCAACAGACGATCGACCAGTTCAACTCAAGGAAACATTCAGCGTAGAGCAACTGTTTGTATGTGCATTATACACTCTTTTTAAATTTTCATCATTCCATTCCAAAATCATGCAGGAACGGATGAGATAATGCAGAGAACGGAACCAGATTGGCATCCCTGACCCGTGCAGAGATGAGATTGAGATGAGATGTGTGTGTATAGATGGAGATGCACATGCGCCTCTTCCTAAGACGAAGCTACCCAATGGCATGGCAACCAGAGTTGACCTGAATAGTTTGGCCTTGCACTGTTGCACATGAATGCATCACAGTAGTGGCCTGGTGGGCTAATAATAAACCACGGACCAGAAGCCAACAAAGGCACACACAGATTGGAAACTTACTGACAGTCTAACACGGTGTGAGATCAGTGGATCAAGGTGAATCGGAAGCCATCGGCGGCTTCTCATCTTCAAACCATACTTGTTTCGCTCAAACGAGCAACGGAGGAAGTACAACGCCGCCTGAAGATAAGTTTACAATTCCTTATCTCCTGGTCTGACGATCACCATTACAATTCCTTATCTCCTGGTCTGACGATCACCAAACATGCTTTGCGACAGTAAATAAAAAAGAAGAGTTAACTCGCTTCGGGGAAGTACAGACAGAGTCATGCTATTAGCTCGTCCGGCAACTCCACGAACCGTGCCTTTTTCTGAAACATCAAAATGGAACCTGAATTAGCCATGAGGGGGGAAAATAGTCAACTATGTACTAGAAAGCAGTCTCATTTGCAAAGAGGCGTAACAACCATCAACTTCATTTAGATTAATTACTCCAAGCTCAAGATATTCAGCTATTGTAGCAAAAAATATGACGAAGCCATTTCGTTTTTCGTTGTACAATCGTATAATCACTGTTCGTCCAAACAGTCATTTTAGAGACCGTTTAAACGCTGCAGTGGTACGCCGTTTCCATTTAAACGCCCATCTTAAACAGCGGTTTTGCCTGTTACACTGATTTTATCCTACTTTTTGTCAAAACTTCTCCGGATGCCACTCGAGAAGTCTATCATGTTCCTGCATCGGCGCACTTTGTTCCCCGCAATGAGCGGAACGGCAGTTTCGCGTCCACTTTTCTACACAGGGTGTGTTTAGAAGCCAAAATTTTGGCTGAAAATTCCCGAAGCGTCGCCACATCTGATGTCAGCGTGTTTCGTTTGTTAGTGGTAAATGTTATCCTATTATGGCGTAACTAGGCTCAAAAGAATAGATCTCGCAATGTACATCTAAAACTGTGCAATTAGTTTTTTTATTTACCTAAATTTTATAGTGGCGAAGCAGCGTCTTTGGGTGCATTGAATGTTTCGATGTGATAGGATGTGATAGGATGTGATGGGAATGCGAGAAATTTTGGAGGAAATTTGGGCTTCTAAACACAGGGGTGTGTTAGGCCAAAATTTTGGGCCAAAATTCTGAAATTTGGTCCAAAATGCGAATTTCAATCTGGCACTGATTTAACTGAAAATCTTGTAAACATTTCGTTTGTTTGTGGTAAATATTATCCTACCATGGGGTAACTAGGCTCAAAAGAATCGTCTCATGAATGTACATCTAAACTGTGTAATTAGTTTATTTTTTTACCTACATTTCATACTCGAAAAATGCGTCCCTTTAGTGCATTTATTGTTTCGATGTGATGGGATGTGATGGGAGTGCAGAGGAAATTTTGGAGGAATCTTTGGCCTCTAAACACACCCACACCCACAAACCAGCTTAGTGCCCCACTGAAACTGAGACAGGCTACATGTTCTCTGCAACGACAAAGGAAACTGCATCTAAAATGCAATGCTGTCATGTAACCTCAGTCCGTGCTTTCACACCAGTAGATTAGAAGAACCAGTGCGATCGTTCTAATAAAACGAGTAACCAAGGCGATCTTAAAGCATACATACAGTACAGAATGGGCATTCTACAATTTTAGTCATAATTTTAATAAGGGGCGACTAATATAATCACAAGGAAAGAGATCGAACGGATCCCAAATCACGTTTCTGTGTCGCAGGGTGCAAATCTTACTGTGTTCACGTCTGATGGGAACAAACAATAATGCAATGCACGTGGGGGGGATGGGGGTTAAATCTAGATACGGACGAATTACCTCGGTGGTGCGTGGCAGCGTGGGCCACCGCTGCGGCGTCTTGGCCGGCGCCGGCGGCGGTAGCATGAACCCGGAGCCCCACTCGGGCGTCCTGGCGAACCTAGGGCTCCGCAGTATCCCTTGCGGGCGCTCCGGGGTGACGCGGGCGCTGGCGTGCGCGCCGCAGAGCTCCATGATCTTGGCGGCGGCCTCGGCGGGGTCCTTGCTCTCTCCCATGAGCTTCTCCACCTGCGCCCTGGGGAGCCGCATCTTGAGGCGCAAGGGCGTGGAGCCGCCGCCGCTGCCGCTGCCGACGGGGAGAGGGGAGGCGGCGCCGCTGGGGAGCGGGGAGGTGGGTGCGGACGCGGAGGCGGCGTGGGCGGGGAGCGAGGAGAGGTCGGAGGTGGAGCGGCGCGCGAGCTTGAGCGACTCGAGCCGCTCGCGTGCCCCGACGTTGAGGTTGCCCGACCAGGCGCGGCGCATGGGGCCCGCGGGCGAGCGGCGCGGCAGCGCGACGAGGAAGTAGAGCCGGCCCCGGCGGAGCGGCGCGTCGGGGGCGAGGCCTCGCGCGGGCGCCCAGCAGCTTGACCTCCTCCGACTCGAGCAGCTGGAAGCCCGGGTGGTCCCGCAGCACGTCGGCCGCGGCCGCCGGGGGCTTGACGCGGAACGAGGTGCCGTCCAGCTGCATCACCTTGGCGCTCTTTGCGCTTGCCCCCGATGCTGTTCCCCATTGTCGTGGTCGGTCGGGGGTGTGCGGTGGCGCCGCTGCCGCTGCGTTGCGACTTGCGAGGAGGCGAGAGGGTGCGGGTCCTTGTAGTAGTGCGCGGTGCGTGCGGGGGGCTGCGGGGCGCGGCGGCGAGGGAATTTAAAAAAAGGAGGGTCAGAGGGGAGAGGGAGGCTCGAGGACGGAGATGCCCTCCCTCCCGAGGTACAGTAGTGGGTGTTTTCTCTTTGCTTTTGTGGGTGTTTTTTTTTTTCACCTTTTTTTTTTTTTCGGTCAAGACGCAGCAGGCAGAGAGGTTGTTGTAGGGTGCGTGATTTGGGTTGGGGTGGCCGGGTGGGTGGTAAAGCACGAAAAGCTTCCCATATCAGTGAGATCTGAGTGTCGAGCTGCCTGCGCCCATGGCCATGGACCAGTGACAACAAGCCTATGGGGCGTGCTTTCTGTGTCTTGTTAACACCGACGGGTAGCGCGGCCAAAGTTGGTCAGGATCTCAATGATCCTGGTACGATCTTGCCGATTTAAGACCTCAGATTGACCAGATTTGTTTTATGATTCTACTAGTAATTACGATTCTTTAATTTTTTTTATCCGATCATTTAATGAGAATGTTTTTTACAGCAATGAAACGTACAATTTTAGCAAGTTTTAATCCATTTTATTGTTTTTTAAATCCATGGACTGCACATGTATCTTCTTTCATTTCTAATGGGTGGGAATGTATGCATGTGAAAATGGGAGGGTGAACGGAATCTAGGGGAGGAATCTCACTAGTTTATACGGGTCCAAACAAGCAGTCCGATCGATTAGCGTGGCTTTCATACGGTGGACTTATGGTTTCCAATTAGAAGCTTGCAACTATCCTCAAACGTTGCTAGAGTTTCAGTAAACTCTTCGCCTAATTAACCGCAAGAATTCAGAGCAAGCCTAGCGTAACTTTGGAATTCACAAAAGAATTCACACACTCCATTGTTGGGTCATGCATGTTTCGGCTAGAGATTTTGGGGAGGAAAAAAAAACAAATATATTTCATATATATTTAGTGTGAAACTTATCAATCAGCAAAACTACAAGGATGACTTTATAATGGAAATTTTGAATGTGCGCCTTAGCAAACTCTAGAGGGTTATAGAGTGTTTTCAAACCCTTATCATCCACTTCAGATACAGTACATTGCCATCAACAAATATGTAGTTAATTTTGAACATCACATTATATGAAAATAATATTTTACTAAACAAACAAAAGTTGCAAAACCAACAAAAATGGAAATATGCCAAAATAATGCAAGACATTTAATCATAATATCTATTTGTATTAGGAAACATTTATATCTCTTTATTTGAACAACAACCAAAATTTGACACCAACGTCCTAGCTGGTTTATGAATAATTAGAGTCCAAAGCTGATACGTAACGTAAGTGTTTGGCAGCATGTGAACACTACATTAGTTGGTTTGGCTTACGTTTTGCACCCTGTCGGGGCAAAGTTTGAATCCTCTGAGGGATTTGTTGATTAGAGAAGACCGGCCAGAGTTCGAATCCTCTTTGGGACGGCACTACACTAGTTGGTTTGGCTTACGTTTTGCACCTTGTCGGGCCAAAGTTTGAATCCTCTGAGGGATTTGTTGATCAGAGAAGACCGGCCAGAGTTCAAATCCTCTTTGGGACAGATTTATTGATCAGAGAAGACACAGTTTATCTAGACCGGCCAGAGTTCAAATCCTCTTTGGGACGGATTTATTGATCAGAGAAGACATAGTTTATCTAGACCGGCCAGAGTTCAAATCCTCTTTGGGACGGATTTATTGATCAGAGAAGACATAGTTTATCTAGACCGGCCAGAGTTCAAATCCTCTTTGGGACGGATTTATTGATCAGAGAAGACTATATCTCATGCCAAAGCACAGTTCTAAGGTCAATCTTGTCTCACATGAGTTGCTTGTAAGGCCTTCTTTAAGAAAATGGCTTGGGTTGTCTTTACTTCGTAATGATGTCATTTTGCTATTAGCTTTTGTAATAATTTTTTAGCTTCTAAGCACACTAAAGACTTAAAAAGCTTCTCAGAACGTATCTTATATATTTTCAATTTTTCTAAAGCCAACTCAATCGTCTCTAGTTTTACGAAGGCGGTCACTCTCACTCTCACCTTTGTGGTATAGAGGCAACACCAGGTGCGTTAAGGAAAAAAGACTAAAACTTACTTTTCATTTCACATGTATTTCTTTCATTCAGTCTTCGTATTTAGAGTGGAATCAAATCATCCGCACTTTGAATTTTGAGCCTAAACAAAGTGTCCGGCCGAAGAGGATCCCATTCCACAGTTCATACAACCGCCACCGCAGCCTCCATAACCATTTTTTTTAATTACACAGTATAACGCAGACGCTCAACACGCACGACACTCATCCCTATGAACACACGACGCCAAACCCTACCCCTATGAGCACCTTCGGGGGCGATCGCCGAGGCGGCAAATCTTGAAGTTCAAGTCACCACAGCGTCTCGCTATCGAGCAGGGGGACGTCGCCACCACTTAATGCATAAGCGAAAAAATCCGAAATAAATCCGGGATAAAGTGTCGCACCCGGGATTTGAACCCCGGTGAGGCCCTAACCAATGGCCTTTACCATTTGAGACATGAGCCCCTTGACCTCCATAACCATTATTAATATTAACACAGGGACTTACTATCATTTGATCCACGGAAGAGCCACGCAATCTTGATTTAAACAGGGACTACTACTAGACAAGACGTGCGTTGGTGTGAACATTCAGTTATCCCTCTATTGGTTGCTTGAGGTCGCTGGCGTCTGCAGTTGCACACGGCGTTTTGTTTTATGTGTCCCTCGGAACGGGTGTGGTGTAAACACGGTCAAATTCCATAGATCTCCTCTCGCCACGCGTGACAAGACGTGCGTTAGGTCAATGGATCCTGAGTAGGTAAACGGATGGAGCATTGGAGACTGCATCCATCTCCTGTGCTGCTCTGCTCGCCTGCTCACGAAAGGGCTCTCGTGTCGGTAGCGTGGCCTAAAGCTAGCGCACGATCTTGACAACTCCGGGCATCAAATGGTTCGCTCTTTTTGTCAGTTTGCTTGGAACCCCTAGTCATTCCTGTGCCTATCCAGTTTGCTCGGCACCTTCGTGACTAGTATGATGATGACCTGCGAAAGTGCCTTTGTTTTTTATTTTGTGAAACTAAATTATTGCGAGGATTACGTTGATAATGTCCAGATAATCAGGTGTGATCGTCTTTTTCTCCTCCCCGGACCATTGTTTGGTACAGCACTACAGTACGGCTACGCCTACCACAAAATTATAATAATACACTCTTGGAGCTCCTAATGCTGTCCATGGCCATACACACCACAATGAAGAGCATCTGGCACACGTAGTGACAACTGACGAGACAAAGTTTACGAGTGGTGTGCACACGTGTTTTTGGTCTCTTGTGAACTCTCAAGACATCATCGCATGAAAGCGAATCGCTAACTCACCAGCAGTACAGAACGTACTTATCTCCTCGCATCAGAGTCGCTGTATCATTTGATTCCTGAGTCCTCTCATGATATGGTCCACATCTGATGCAAGCAGATGCGCTCTGAGCAGTTCAGTGTTCAAACAAAAACACATGGCATTGATTTTTAATTCATTTGTTTTTCGAAAACTGGTACATTTTCTGAATCAGTCTAAGCTTTTGCCAATACCCTGGAATCGAAGTAACAAGACGCAACCACGCAGGAAGGAGTAAGAAAGCATAGAACCATCATTACCGTGTTGCTTTTTCTATCAGGTCGCCTTGCTAATCATGTCCATGGGAGAGCATTTTGGTCCCAACAAATTAATGCTCAAGGTAAAGATGGTGACTGCACTCAAGCTCTCCAAAACTTCAGAAGGGGTGCGCGAGAGGAATGAAGTGCTGAGGGTATCAGGTTTATGTCAGTTTGATATCTTGAAGACAAAGAAGTCATAAGTAGATATTTCGATGGTGACCGGGGTAACTTCACACCACCATGAGCTTAAAAGCTCAAATCAAACTACATGCAGACATGAGCAACAGAATATCTCAGATTCAGGTGCACCAACCAATTTATGGCGTGATTCGATTAACACGCGTATGGTCCTGACTGAAACAAACTAATCACCAACCCACTAAATTCACACTCAATGACAGATGATGTTGCAATTCTCCCGTATGTATACATACAAGTGAAAAGTTTTTTTTTTTTTTTTTGGACAAAAAACAAGTGAAAAGTTGAAAACACACGCGCACGCACAAAATGGTGTGCGGTGGACAGTGGGATCAGAGCACCTGCAACTTACTGAGATGCTCTAGGAGTGAAGTTGCCTTGCGCTTAGCTCGGTCTGTGCCAGTCTTCGCCAGCTCAGTTAGTGGTATCTGAGCACCCAGCCTCCCTATACAGGCGAGGTTCTCAGCATCTTTCTTGCAAAGTGCAAGTAAAATAGCAGCAGCATTCTCCTTGTTACGGGCCTGGCCTGACCGTAGCAAATCTATCAAGAAGGGTATGGCGTGAGCCTTGGATATAGCAGTTTTACACTCATGATGGCTCACTAGAACTGACAGGATTGTCAGTGCTTCATCGATAGCTCCATTTCTGGATGAATCCTGCAGCATCCGAATAAGTGGCACCAGAATCCCTGCTCGAACAGCCCTGACCTTGTTAGCTTGGTATATGCAGAGATTGAACAGTGCTGTTGCTGCATCCTTTTGCCCCCTTGAGCTACCACTCTGCAACAACTCAACCAATGCTTCAATAGCCCCTGGGGTGCTTCCTATCATTATCTTGTTATCGTCTATTAGTGACAAACTGAAAATAGCTGCAGCTGCATTTTCTCTTGCTTCCATGCTACCCATCCTGAGCACTTGTACGATTGGGGCAATGGCACCAGCAACCACTATCAGTTCCTTGTTCTGATCATATATGGAGAGGTTCAGAAGAGCTGTAACTGCATGTTCTTGGGTTTTCAGGTCCTTCGATGACAGAAGTTTCACTAGAGCTGGTATAGCACTAGATTCTGCTAGAAGTATACGGTTATCTGTACTTTTCTTGGCCAAAGATCTTATTTCGGCTGCAGCAGATTTCCGTTCATCTAATGAACTGCTAGAGAGGCTGCGAACTAATGCTTCAATTGCTAATCTGTTGCCACCAACCTCAAGAGGAGAACCATCACTTTTAGATCTGCTAGGTGGTTCAATCCCCTTTTCTTCGCACCACTGCAATATTAAACTTCTAAGCACATAGTTTGGGGTCAATGAAAGATTCTGGAGCTTCTGCTGAGTTTTTGGGCAGGCAATACGGTTTCCACAGTCGATCCACCTTTGAATGAAAGCACGCTCATAGGTCTACAGAATTTGTGAGCAACTTGTCAGCAGCTGGCAAATTATACATGACAGTTCAAAAGAAAGATTTTGTAGTGCATGACCGATAAAAGGGTGATAATGTGAAGCCTCACCTGTCCTGTTGACACAATTACTGGATCTCTCATTAGCTCGAGAGATATTGGGCAACGGAAATCTTCAGGAATAGCTACAGAGTCAGGCTTCTTAACTTCCCGGATGAGCTTTTTTGTTTCATCACTTGATTCGCTATCAACATTGTCTGGTTTTGGAGATTCAGGAGTTTCAACATTTTGAAGTCCTTCAATTAGCTCTGATGTTATCTTTGTCATGTCAGATTGGGATAACCCGCTTATTTCAGAAACTAGCGAAGCGACATTTTGCAACTCCAGGTGATCATTACTGAATTTCTCTATCTGTGTATGCTCTAGTTGTTCATGGGATTGTTGAGATTGTGGTGCAGCATTGTCAATTTGGGCTAAGATATCATGAACTTTTATAAATACGGTTACATCAAAGCCTCCCTTCTTTTCCATTTCTCTTCTAAGCTGAGCTCGCACTAAGTCAACCTACAAATAAATTTTAAAAAAGTTCAAAAAGCTATAATTGAAAAATAAGGATTTATGTCCACAATGAACCAACTTTACTATACCTCTTCTTGAACTTCATCTGATATCTGAAAACAGCTATGTGGCATGTTTGCTAGAGCAACTTGCAACTGCCAGGTCACATACTTGAACTGGAGAGCAGTATTCTTGCAGATGGCATCCTTTACAAAGGGAGAAAAAGGGAGATCAGAACAAATGGTACTAACATTACTAAAAGATGCAAATGTCAGAAAATGGGGCATGCCTAATGACAAAACATTAATGCAACCAAATCTGAGGGCTGCAATACTGTGGAACACAATCATAAATTCTTAGGCAAAACATAAATTTATGAAGTGACATACAGTTATGAGAACAAAAAGGCAAGTATTAGTGACACCAAGATTGCAATACCATGAAGTATTAACAAACATCCAGCTCAAATAGCATACACGTTCTTCTGTTAGACTTGGACCTATTCTCTAACTTAGATCTGGTTGACTAGTAGTCTGTTAGCTTCATGATGCGCTGTTGTAAATGCAGTATAAACTCTAGAAATCAATCCAGCAGGTATGATAGCTATTGTGTTTTCTCTTCTGAGCTCTATGTCTCTCATTTCATCCTCCTCCATGAAAGATGAGGAAGCAATACGAACCAGAACAGATGTCCAAATGCCAGCACCTATATATTTGGCATTAAAATGTTTCAGATTCCCTTTCATGTCCGCAGCTCCTATATATATATATATATCATGTTTTACATTATCATGCTCCACTTCCATTTTTAGGAAATTAGACAGAAAAGGACCTCAGGTCACTTTTTATATAACATGTTGATTAGATCCACATGCCCCATATTGCCAGATCTAAACGATTTCGAATGAACTCAGTAGATTGCTTAAAGGATAGGCCTGTTTACAAACCCAGATTAAGTAGCAGACTAATGAAAAATATGCTAGAGGAGCTTATTTGAAATCCCATAAGTGAGAAGCAAAGGTGATTGAACCTGAAAATGTTCCTCCTAAAAATTTTAAAACTAAAAACAACTTGCAATCGCACAAATCTAATCCAAGTAAGTTTAGTAAACAGTTTAATTCATTGAGGTGCTATCGAGGGACCTATGACTTCATCTGCTCCATAGCACAAATACAACTACCTCAATGTAGGTTCAAGAAACAAAACTTTATCTTGAAAGAGCAAAAGTATGCAACTTGACAAGTGACAAATTTTAATATCTTTTAGTTATGCTGCATAAGAACCATGAGCGTGTCCTTTTGGACGCTAACCATTAATACATTTGAGTGAATACATATAATGGATGAAAAATACATCATTGCTAAGACGATGAATTCGTAGGAGGGATCGTAGTTGTTAAAATAGCGATTCTATGGTGCGATGTTACGATTTTACAATCTTAGTTTATTGGTTGGTTCTATGATTCTGTTAACGTGATTATACCATCTTACAATTTTAGTAGTTAGCAACTTAACATTGAGCTATCATAGTAGTCGACATAGAACCTATGATTTTACGCTAACATTGGAGTTCGATCCAATTTAGAATCACGATTTCAACAAACTTGGGAAGGATACATGATTGTTAACTGGAATAAAATAGGAAGTCTATGATGAGCATAATTTCAATAATCAGCGAAAACAAAAACACGACAATCAAACTTTTTAGATGCAGGCCAAGCAAGATGGAACCAGATTGAGGTCCAATCTCTGATCCTTGAAGATGCTAGACATCGTCCACTGACACCGATTCATATTATTCGCAAGTCTTAGAAACAAGTTCATGGGGCCTTTGTAGCAATTATTAGTCAGCTTAAAGTGGGATTCAATTGAAGGAAAACATTCAAATTAGACGCGAACATCACGAGTTTGACGGAATGCCACAAAAGTAGCGCAGCGGGTACAGAACAACGCTCAGGTAGACTAGTTGCTGGTAAATCCATAGCAGAAACCAAACGGAAGGAGATAGTTGCAAGCAGACGAACAGAACTACTATTTTCGAACACACGCACGAGGCGTTCGACAAAATCCCGCGAAGGGGAACGCACCAACTAGTGAACAATGCAGCTTGAACGGAAGGCTCCATGTAACCATACGAGTCCATCCCAGCATCACCTCACCTGATCTGACGCCCCCCCGCCGCGGCCGGCGCCGGCGCCGGCGTTCGTCCGAGCGCGACAAACCTCCTGGCAGCCTCGAGCGCCCTGACGAGCTCGCGCACCCACGTCGCCGCCACCGCCGTCGCATCGACCTCCCCGGCATCGGCGACCTCGGCTACGAGGTGCGACAGGAGGGACACCTTCCGCGCGAGGCGGAGGCAGTCCGTGCGCAGCGGCTCGGCGGCGTTGGCCAGGTCGGCGGCGCCCACCGCCGCGATCTCCCGCACGATCTCCGCCGCCGCCTCCGCCGTCGCCATTGCGACGAGACTCCCCCTCGTGAGCTCTCCCAGAGGGGCGAGCGACAGGACAGCTCACCACTCCGCGTGGAGCGGAGGGGAGGAAGTGGACGACGAGGTGGTGATGGTGGCGGTGGTGGGGAGGGAGGGGCCATGTCAATGTCAACGACGCGATGCAGTGTAGTGCGGGGGGGAGCTCAGGGCCGGGGTCCCGGATTAAAGAAAAGGCAAGTGTCGTGCCGGCCGCTGCTCGATGGGCTCCAGCTCTCCAGCCGTCTCCGGCGCGGCGCGGGGATGGAGTGGAGAAGGGCGAGTGGTGGTGGTGGTGGTGGTGCCGAGGTGAGCTGGTCGTGGGGTGTCCGCGACTGCAGTTCGCGTGTGGAGTGATTCCCGGGCGCGACACAGCGGAGCGGACCGGGGTGGTGGGGACAGAAAAATAGCCTAGCGAGCGGTGTCCACCTGGCTGTGCCTGGACTGCCTGACAGGCGCTTGATTTCACTCTCATCTAGGGTGAACAGGCGATCCGATCCCCTGTGGCACTGTGCCGCCGTGCGTGAACTGGTGGCGACACAAGTCACCAGCTAGCTACAGTAGTTATGAAAAGCTAATCCATAGGCTTTGCACGTTCTATTGACTGAACGAAGTCGGGCAAGGTACTTTTCCTGTAATAACATCAGCAGTACTATCATTTGGGGCATGATTAGGCTCAGCATTATGAACGAGGACCCACGGATCACATGATAACACAGTTGCCCACTCCCACCGCCAGCAGTGAAGCCTGAAACCGGCCATGTACGGGGAGTCCTTGTCAGCTTGCTCGTAATCGTAAACCTGCAGCGCAAGCATTAACAAACGAACCACATGCCTGCCCCTTAAACAGCACAGCACAGCGTGGCGCACTGGAGACGGCGCCGCGGCAGATCTCGGCGCTCGCGGGACGGACGGACGTGTTTTTAGTTGGTGACAGGCTAATAGGATAGCGGTCTGGGCTGGCTGCCCGTGGCCGAGCACGGGTTAGTTGCCGTTGCCGTCGTCGTGGGGTGCGTCAACTTTGGCAGGTCCCAACGGCAGCGCGCGATACGGTCAGGGTGCGGCGAAGCGGCAGTACGGCATGGGTGATGGGTCGTTCGGTGAGAGCCCGACAGGTGGGGGCCGGCCGGCGCTCCATTTGCTCCCGCCTCCGTCGCGGACCAAAGGAACAGAGGAAAAACCGGCGGTTGGGTCTTGGGTTTGTTGGGTCCAGCGCGTGACCGTGATATCGTTTTCGTCGAATCTCCCTGCTGGCCGAGGTCCATCAGACCGAACACGTGGGGGAGCAATCGGTCGTTCCGCAGTATAATGTGGATCAGTTTGACTGTTTCCTGCCGGTGTAACTCTCGGCTCCTACTCGCCTTTGAAGGTTGTTTCACATGTTAGGGTTAAAAAAATTCTCCGATTACAGCTTTGTCTTTACATCGCCCAGACACGGATGATGAATGCTAATCGTAGGATTAGATCTATGTGGTTAATATTAAGCTAGTCGCTAATCCCACGTGATGATGGGTCTGTGAGATGAGATCACCGGCTTTCCATATATCGGTTGATCTCTGCAAATGCGGAACCAGCGATTTTTGATTAAAAGGGGGCACATATATATAAGATGACATTTCAAAGTATGATAAATATATACATAATTACATGTCTCAACAAAATTTGTAAATGTTTATACACGACAAAAAAAAAAATTAAAATATTGTGATAAGAGTGAGTGAATTTATGTCTTATATGCTACAAATTTAAAATTTAGTAGGGGTATAAAACAAATTCCCACAACATTGAAGAAGGAGGGGGGCACGGCCCTGCTGCCCCTGGTCCCGCCTCTGTTGATCTGATTCTTGATCTCCAAAGCCAACATACGTGTGTCCATCCTCAAGGTGGTGGTAGTGAGTGGGATTGAGCCTCTCGGCTTGTCCTTGGTCCGGGAGGAGGCGAGATCGGAGGCCTCTCGAGGAGGGACCCGCTTATATCGACAACTCTACGGCTTGTCCTTGTTCGAGGGCGGGATCGAGGAGAGGCCTCTCGAGGGAGGACCACCTCTCCCGGAGGGGCCGAGATCGAGGAGGGCCTCTCGAGGGGAGGACCCGCATATCGACAACTCTCTAGAATCAAATTTGCACTCATGAGGACCAGCACAATTTGTTTTTCGCGCACTTTTGTGCTCACTCATCTTGCCCCCGAGGAAGTTCCGTCGATCTGTCGCTCCAAACCAAGCAGCTTAACTTTGGGTATTTAAGAGATGGATTTCGAAAAAAATAAGTTTCAACTTGTTGGTATGAGTATTTTATCAACCTATTAGCTTGTGGATCGGGTGTCACAACATGTCTATGGGAATTGATAGCTCAATCGATGTTTAGGTGTAGATAGCTCCTTGGCGGGGGAGCAAGTGGTGTGTGGCCCGACGAGGTGGCCATGAAGCGTGACGCATCCCCTGTACGCACGTTTTAGATCCGTAGGGGACCTTGCTGCGCGGCGAGAGGCACGCAACACATCTACATCGAGCCCTCTGACCTCACAATATAGTTGGCAGCACACACCCGAGCTTTTGATGTCTACGATAAACCCCAATCCCTTTCAAAGAGGGCCATCCTTTTGTGTGCATGAAAAAACTATAATTTTAGAGTTTTGGTACATTGTGGTGGACCAACTACCATCAGTAGGGTTCACCTATAATTTTATGAAAATATATTTATCCATATGAGATCTTGTTTGAGGATTTATTAAACGACCAATGGTGGATGTGAATTTAATTTGGTTTTTTGGTTTGTGAGTTATAATATTTTTAGTTAGTTCAAATAGCGCAGGTATACATTTCGATTTCGTAAATGAATGCTTAAATAAGGATTTTGTAAGTGATTGGCCAGTGGAAGGGGATACTTCTTAGTATGGCTTTCTCTACGTACATGTAGACTGTGAGTAGATACCCGAACTAAAGTGTTAAATAAAAAATTAAAACAAGGCTCAAATGTTCAGATCTTGTAAAAAGAAAAAAAGGGACGGAATGCATAACGCAGCCAAAATCCCATGAGCCCATCCTGTTCGGTTTGCTCCTTTGTAGGGGTTCAACCCGACTTCAGCTTATGCAGTGGCAAATTCGGCACGTCCAAGATGGAAAATCTAATTCCCTCCCTAACTATCACTTAAAAGTTCACTTTTTAAATCAACTCCAAACTCTGGACATAAATATCCCTCAACTTTTCAAAATCCATGCAAATTACCTTCCTCGGTGTTTTTGAAGGGCGTGTTTTTCTAAGCAGTAATTCAGTGTCCGACATATCGATAGTGGGTTTTAACTCTTTGAGAGAACTTTGCCTTTTTAAAAAATCTGATTGAATCTTTGTCATGGTAAATCATAGAAAAATCATAAAATAGAAAAATCTAATTTTGTTAGACTCCACATGCACACATGTCTACAGTGAATATATAATAAGGTATGCTTTGTAGTACAAAATTTTGTTGTAGTTTTTAAAGTTATGCTTTTGTTGTAATTAATTAAAATAATTTATAGCCGCAACTTCTATAATTATTTTGTTGGACTAAAAGCAAGTATATTCAATTTGTAGATCTACTCATGTGGAGTCTAACAAAAATTGGATTTTCTATTTTATGATTTCGTGATTTACTATGATTTTTAAAGATTCAACCCATTTTTTTTAAAAAGAAAGGAAAAGGCAAAGTCATTATTCTCGTAGCAAATCGCTGTCATTGTAACAAACCGCGGCCATCGGTAGCAAATCGGCCTTCAAACCGCCGAGGGAGGTACTCAGGATAGTTGAAAAAGAGATTGCGAAAATTCTGGCTTTTTAAATCGGCGGCGAAAGTTTAACTTTCGATAGTTAGACGAGGGAATCTGCACTTTTCCCTCCTTCAAAAGCTGATCCGGGGCACTAAGGGCTTACCGGGCTCCGGAAGCAGTTGGCACTTTCATCAGGCCTTGTGTCCACTCAAAAAAAAAAAAAAAAAAAAAAAACTTATAGCGCAATTTGAAAAAGGAAAATATGAGTCCAGCCTGGTGTGTATACCGTACCACTGAGGTAGCACTTGTGATAGGCATATATGACCTTTATGTGCGCTATACAGAGGACCAGCGCGCGTCGGTGCGTACTACTCTTCCCCCGAAAGCTGAATTTGCTGATAAGCCATGCACAATATATACACACACATATACGTACCACATTTAGCAGTATACTGTGTGGCGTCAGGAGAAGCAGACGTGAGACCGGACCCGCGTACGTGCTCAACGTATTAATTACTCCTACATATATACTGTGGAGTATATGTTGATCTGCATGCATGCGTTCACGAGTCACAGGTACTGCACTGTGCTTCAGTTGTGTTCAGATGGTCTCTCGCCCTTTGTTTTATAGTCCGCCGCCGAAGCTTGCCACGCCATGTGTGGCGCCGCGCTTTTCTGACCGTGGCGCTAGCTCACCACGCTGCAACGATCGACGACGGCGCCGAACATTAGGCCATGAATTTGGGCGCCACAGACGTGGCGTTTTGTGCCGGAAGTACGTACTCCGTGCAGCCACAGCGCTACTAGCTTTCACAAGAACCAAACAGCAGCCGCGCAGTACGCCGGCCGG
>JADLZK010009802.1:0-349539 GCA_015847255.1 Hyparrhenia diplandra
CTTTAGTGGGAACGATACAGATCGGCTATCACTGATTCAGTTCAAGGAGGCAATCAGTGGTGATCCACAGCAAGTCATGATTTCCTGGAATGACAGCAGCCACTTCTGCAATTGGGAAAGAATCTAGTGCTGGATGAAGAATCCACGTCGTGTCACTTCCCTTGACCTCGATGGGTGAGGATTAGTAGGGACCATCTCGCCATCGATAGGAAACCTGACGTTCCTAAAGAATCTATCACTTACAAACAATGCATTCACTGGAGAAATCCTTCCATCCCTTGGCCATTTGCTTCATGTCCGGTATCTTTACTTGAGTAACAATACATTCCAAGGGGAGATACCTGATTTCTCCAACTGTTCTAGTTTTATGGTGCTATGGCTGAATGGCAATCACCTTGTGGGATGGATGCCGGCACATACCAATTTGCCTCCTCGCCTTGAGGCATTGCAGATTTCCGATAATACTCTTACTGGAATCATTCCTTCTTCCATTTCTAACGTTACAACACTAATTCGGCTCAGTATTCAATTTAATCAGATTAGTGGAGAAATTCCTGGAGAAATTGGGAAGTTACTGGTGCTACAAGACTTTTCCTCTGCTGGAAATAAGCTAACAGGAAGGTTTCAGAAAAACCTCCTTAATTTATCTTCGCTTGTTGTACTGAGCCTCGCTTCCAATTATCGGAATGGAGAGTTGCCATCCAATTTTGGTAATTCATTGCCCAATGTACAAATGTTTGGTGTATTTGACAACCTCTTTAATGGGCATATGCCAAGTTCGTTGGCAAATGCTACTAAGCTATCCTTGGTTGATATGTCAAAGAATAGTTTCACAGGGCTAGTCCCTAGTTCTATTGGAAAACTAAAGGAACTGTCCTGGCTAAATCTCGAATACAATCGGTTCCACACACATGACATGCAAGACTGGGGTTTCCTGTGTAGCCTAACCAATTGCACCAATTTACAAAAATTGTCCTTAGTCGGTAATCAGCTTGGAGGACAGATACCTAGTTCTTTTGGCAACCTTTCTGAGAGGCTTGTAGTGTTGTATATTGGAAGCAATAGAATAACTGGGGATTTCCCTTCTGGCGTAGAAAACCTGCGCAGCTTGAATCATCTTGGATTGGAGGGAAATCAGTTTACATGTGCCATTCCAGAAGGGTTAGGAACCCTTAAAAGTTTGCAAACATTATCTTTATCGAACAATATGTTTACAGGGAATATTCCCTCCTCTGTCTCAAACTTATCTCTACTCGGACAACACTTTCTAGACTCTAACCAGTTGGACGGAAAGATATCCCCAACTCTGGGAAACCTCCAAGTCCTTGAAGAACTGGAAATTTCAACTAACAATTTTCATGGTAACATACCAAAGGAGATTTTCAACATTCATACAACAATACAGATTGGGTTATCTTCCAATAGACTGGATGGACCAATTCCTCGTGAAATAGGCAATGCCCTACAGCTACAATATCTGTATCTTTCAACAAATAATCTGTCCCATGCTATTCCTGACACACTGGGCAATTGTGAAAGTTTGGTGGACATTGAGCTGGATCATAATTTTCTAAATGGTAGCATTCCAGCATCATTAGGGAACATACGCAGCCTGGAACTACTCAATGTATCTTACAACCAACTATCAGGATCCATACCAGTATCTATTGGTAATCTGCAATTTCTTGAGCAACTAGATTTGTCATTCAACCAACTTGTTGGCAATGTTCCCAGAAAAGGAATATTCAAGAATGCAACAGCGGTGAGCATCGATGGGAATAAGGGGCTTTGTGGTGGGCCAACAGTGCTACATTTACCAACATGTCTTGTGACGCCTGCAAATTCTACAGCTAAGCACACACGGTCTATAGTGCTCAAAGTAGTGATCCCAGTAGGCAGCTTGCTGTCGTTTGCGATGGCCATTATAGCTGTCTTGCTGTTATGCAGGAGAAGGAAAAGAAGCAAACTTTTGTCCCTCCTTTTGGTAGGAATTTTCCCAAAGTTTCTTACCAGGATCTTTCCAGAGCAACTGATGGGTTTTCCACGTCCAATTTAATCGGAAGGGGGAGGTACAGTTCTGTGTACAGAGGGGAGATTTCTGAAGATGGAAGTGTGGTTGCCGTCAAAGTTTTGAGTCTACAAACGAGAGGGGTTCACAAGAGCTTCGTCGCAGAATGTAATGCTTCGAGAAATATCAGGCACCGTAATCTAGTTCCAATCCTTACTGCATGCTCAAGCATTGATTCTAGAGGAAATGACTTCAAAGCTTTAGTATACGAATTCATGCCAAGAGGGGACATGCACAAAGTGCTATATTCACATGGAGATTCTGAAAACCCTTCAAACTTGAACAACATTACGCTTGCTGAAAGATTAAGCATTGTGATGGATGTAGCAGATGCATTGGAGTACCTCCACCATAACAGTCACGAGACTATTGTTCATTGTGATATGAAGCCCAGCAACATTCTTCTAGATGGCACATGACAGCTCATGTTGGAGACTTTGGACTTGCAAAATTCAAAAGCTATGCGGCGACATCATCTCTTGGTGATTCAAAATCAACTTCTTCAGTCGCAATAAAGGGAACCGTTGGATATGTTGCTCCAGGTAATGACAAATTTTATCCTATCTGTTCTTGTCCCGTATTCCTGGTTATGTTTATGTGAACTGAAACTATTATTTTCTGCCATGTACAGAATACGCAGGGTGTGGCGAAGTATCGACAGCAGCAGATGTATACAGCTTTGGAGTTGTCCTCCTTGAAATATTCATTCGAAAGAGGACTACAGATGACATGTTCAATGATGGATTGAGATTGTTGATCCTCAGCTCCGACAAGAATTGGAACTCAGTCAAGAAACCACAACAGCTGACAAGGAAAAAGGTATGCGCCGCCTGATTTTTGTGCTGAACATTGGACTGGGTTGCACAAAGCCACCTCCGAGTGAACGTATCAGCATGCAGGAAGTGGCTGCAAAGCTGCATCGTATCAAGGATGTGTATATCAGGGGAAACTGAATGAAGAAACAGTTTGGCCGATTTTAATGATTTCTCAATAAGATGCTGAAAACTTATCAATGACTCAGACAGAATGTGTGTACCCTTTTTTCTTGAGCAAAACAGAATGTGTGTACCTTTATTTTTATTTTTTTTGAGCAGAACAGAATGTGTGTACTTTTTTTTTGAGCAGAACAGAATGTGTGCAACTGTCAGGTGATATAACAAGTGCCGACGAGGCCCAGCCCAGTGCCCCAGTGGTGTCCACTTTCTACTGGGTCTAATAAGAAAGAAAAGGCCTAATGAACATGAATGTAGCCACAGTGCGTAGTTTTTTTTTTCTTGAGTTCAAATGCGACCAGTGCGTTCAAATGCCGGGTCTCTAGTTAGGACATAAAGGAGCAATGAAAAATATTGATAACAGATACTCATTAGTTCCTCGATTCCCTTGCTTTGCTTCCTTGTCCCAAACTCTGTTTCCTGTGTAGGCGGCCACGTGGATGCCATTGCATGTGAACGAGGCCACGGACTACAATTTTCTGTTTACGAGGAGCTTCATTATCATGGCCGTTGAAGATGGGATCCTCACGATGCCACATGCCAGTTCCTCACAATCTGTTCTAGATTATAGAGGACACTGAATAAAACTCTCTGTTCTCAACTATGTGAGCGAAGCGCATTACACTAAACATATTGGTAACAATCAGAGCATGTGACAGCCATCCTGCAGTCGGGGTCCATTGTCTACATGAAATGTGACAGTATATATGACAGCCAACCAGACAAGGACAAAATGAGAAAAATGACATTAAGAACCACGGGAGTAATTAATGAACCCACAAGAAATAAAATTACAAAATCAGAGTACATTAACCGTCACAAATTACAAAGAGTCCAGGTTTGTTCTCACTTCTCAGCACACCAGTTCACAACTCCATACACATATAGCTGGTTTCATGGCAACCTGAAACCGCCAATTATTAACACACATACAGAATCCAAACATGTCGAGCAAACCAGCACAAACATGACATGTCCCTAGGCAAACATTTTCAGAAGAAAACAAGCACACTCATCACAAAGCACGATACAACTCACTAAGATTGATGGAATGGAGAGGGAAACTTAGTTGCCTCCTTGGCACGGAGCTCTAGATCTGAAACCAAACTGATCACTTGAGGTAGCTTTCAATGATATATTTCTTGCGTGATACAAACTCTGGTGGCGCCACATGCAAGTAGTAGTCACTCTGCTCTGGCAGCATCAACTTCAGCCTGTCCCACCACTCACACTCTCCGCTAACTTCCACCTTGGACTCTAGATATTCCTTCTTCAGGAGTGGGAGGTGTCCAAAGGATCGGCAGCCCCGGACAAACAGCATCTCCCACTTTGGCATTTCAAACCGAAACGTGGCATCATCATCATGGAAGTGCGGCAGTTGTGGAAGCTCCTGGAGGTAGATCTTTTTGATGTTTGGTAGCGGAGAAGGTGCTACCTCACAAGAAGGATCAGATTGTTTGTACAAAATTGTCTTGAGGTTGGAGCAGTAGAGGATGACCAGAGTCTCCAGTGCAGGTAATGATAAACTACATGGGAACATTTTCTCCAGCCGTGGGCAGTGCTCCAGTCATAAATGAATTGGTCCATTCTTCATATTTTGTTTTTAGGCTGCAAGTACTACCTCCAGTCATAAATACTTGACATGTTTGACTTTACACGCCTTAGAAAAGAAAAACTACACGCCTTAGAAAAGAAAAACAGAAGCATATGTGCATAGGCCTTGTCGGTGCTCAAAAGTTGAAACCTTCATGCAAATAGAAATGTGAAATTTTAGAGAAGCTGGTGTCCGATCATCTAATAACATGGCTTAATTTCTAGTACTTCTGTTTATTTTTCTCGTCTTGAATAATGACTCAAATCGTACTAGTAATATGACTAATTAAATAGAGGCGTGCTAGTAGGACTTGAGTATAGAATCCAACTAGTAGGACTCCTACTTGCATGTAGGGGATCTTGGAGGGGACTATATATAAACAAATGACTAGGGGCCATACAAACTAACCACGCCAACATAAAGTGTTAATAGACAAAATATGACAAGAGACTTGAAAATGGAACAAGAAAATCACATGCAAAGATCAAAAGCGGTTGATCTCAAAATTTTCTACAAAAATAGGCTTAGCCGTTTCCCAAATTTTGAAAAGTTGATGCTTTAAATTGTATCTAAATTATTAACACTATAACTAAAAACATCATCTATTATCAACAATACTAATTCTATTTTAAAACAATACTACTACACATATAGTTCTATGATATAAAAATTTCAACATTTCAATTCTACGATGCAAGCTAAATGACTAGTTATGTCACTATAAAAACTAAGAAGATATCTTCGTACCTCTAATATGATTTAGTAGTATATATATTGAATGAAAATTCTTAAGGATAGTGGACAAATAATGAACCATAATATCCAGGGTGGGCCAAAGCTAGTGAAGATATGTGGCCCAACCGCTAGAGAACGTCATCAGAAGTGGACAAACAACAAGGCAGAAGGAGCTAGAAGCCATAACAAATAACAAAATGTAGATTTTGTACTTAGATTTTCTTGTAACAAACTAGGAAACTTTATCGTAAATCGATGGGGACTCAAACTATAACCATACCCCCCAGACTACATGTGGAGGGGTATGGAGCACCTGATCAAGAGATGCTATTACTCGACTGTATTGCATAGAAACCTTAGGCAACTAGTCATCAACGCCCTTGTAAAAACAGAGGAGACGAGACAGAGAGATATGTAGTAAACTAGACGTACGTATGGTACCCCATTACCTGAACCAATATATATCAGTGTCTCGAATGCTACCTTCTGATTCTCTGTGCATGATATGTTGATCCGTATTGCCAGAGCCGATACCCCGATAATTGCGCACTGTGTGCGCTTTTCCGCCAAGGTTATTTTTTTTTGTTATTTTTGGCCTGAGTTTAGAATCTCTACAAACCTTTCTGTACTAGTCTACAACTTTGTAGTTGAAATTTTTTTCATCAACCACTTGCAACCAGACTAAAAGGAGAAACTTTGTTTCCAACGACTTTGGTTATAGAAATGACCACAAGCAAAGTTGTATGTAGAACTTTATAGTTGATGACTTTTTCATTTGAATTCATTTATGGTCCCAATATTCTATTTAAAGTCTTCAAAGTTTGAAGTTCAAAAATTTTCATATGACCTGGCATGGAAAAATGACCAAAAGCAAAGATCGTTCACAACTATTTCCTCTGAAATCATTTACGGACTCCAATTTTTATTTGAAGTTCTCACTTTCAAATTGAAATTTTGGGAACCATCTCGTATGAAAAACAACCAGAAGCAAGAGTTGTAGGTCTTGACGAGATCTAAAATGTTCTAGTTGAAAAAATTGTTTGAATTCATTTAGGACCTAGCGAGCTACTTTGTCACAACTAAATGTGAGATGAGTAAGTGAGTAATGCGTGAGGCATGACGAAAAATAGCAATCATAGTAGGGTCTTCCATGGATTAAAAAATTTGTTGTTGTTTGTGGTCCGATGTATGATATGTTTCTGGAAATGATTATCATTGTCAGTTGATGACCCCTATCGGAAGTGATAACCATGGTCATCTCCACCGGTTGCAAACCGGCGGTGTTATCATCGCCCACTTTCACCACCGTGGGACCATCGCCTGTGGTGACAAAGATTCTATAGTAATGATACTTGGAATTTCATCTTGCATTTGCATGAAATTCATTCATATTTTTAAAGGTTATACAAAATTTCACAAATATTTTGGTGATTTTCCCGTTTTTCATTTCTATAGTCAGCTTTTGTGTCACAGTGGTAGGCTTAACCCTGGGTGATGTTTCAAGCAGCAATCCGTCTAACATTATATCGTTGCTTCACACAGTTGATAAAATATAAATGTAGAGATAAGAACAATAAACGAGTATCATCACGCACCAATATCCTTGATATTCAGGGTAGTTGATGAGAATGTCGACCTCGTGAAAGATATCTTTATCCATTTATTATGTCCAGTCTCGAGTCTGCTCAATCATGGATGCCTAGTCCGACCTGAAAAATGCAACACTGTAACAATTTTGTTTCTGCCAACAAAGTGGATTCAACGATCAACCAAGTGCATTCAAGTTGCACGAGAAAAATAGTTGTGGTGTGGGTTGAAACCACTGTGCCTGCCTTTGTCATAAATAAGTGATACTTCGGATATTGATACCACCTTCAGAATGCGTACATGGTTCCAGAAGTGGGAAAAGAGGCCCATTTTGTATGAACCATATGGGTTCGGTTTCAGAGGTAGAAAAAATGACTTATAAAAGAGCATATCAAACAGAGACCCTAAACAAGCTCATGCCGTACTTTTTAATGCCAAACAAAAAAAAAAAGTCCATGAACATCCCAACTAGAGTCCCTACTTTATAAAGGGCACCAAATCTCCCCCACGGTTCCATCTCCAAGGGGTGTGTAGGAAGCTCCCAGCTCTAAAAGTTTTTTCCTCATGAATTTCTTTTCACTTATCATCTTCTTTTCATTCCTGCAACATGCTCTATCTAGTACAATAACTTTATAGGTGGGTGCAAATTAGTCCAAGAACTTGTAAAATGATCAAATTAGTACAACAACTTGATCAATGGGTGCATCTGCAGTTGAATGTTGTAATGATAAGCATATTTGCTAATGTCTGATCAGAGTAAATTCAAGTCAAAATTAATAAACTAGTAAGCATTATTTTTATATATTCACATCACAATATCAGTATATTTAGATAAGACTAAAACCTTCATTACTTTCACATATTTGATTATATATATTGTTTAACATGTTAATAGATACTAAAAATACCTTTTAGAAGCTTAGTATAGATATTTTTAATGACTCATATACATATTTAGAAAAGAAAAATGTGCTAAAATAATAGAAACAAACATGATTATGTACATATGTTAAATACATGAGCAGGATTACGGAGAAAACCTAGGTCACAGTCTCTTTATGGACTTGAGTGTTTTGGTAATGCCAATACCAATATAGTAAATATGATTTTATTATTCAATTTAATTAATTAACAAATAAATTATATACATAGTTGAGAAGAAACAACCTAACCATGATCAATAACTCTTGTTAACAAGAAGAAATAAGAATTATTGCCTAAAAGAAAATTCATGTGTGTATCCTTGCTTAAAATATTGTTATTCTAATGTTGTGGACTATAGGCGTAGCAATTTAGAAAGTTATTGTACTAATTTTATCATTTCACGAAGTTGTTCGATCAATCTGCACTCGCAGGTAAAGTTATTGTATTAGATTGAGCATTTTATTAGTTGTTGGACCAATATGCACCCACTTAACTAGTTGTTGTATGATGGGTGCAATTTACTCTTACAAAAACTGTGGTGATGCATTTTAATAGCCAGTATATGCTTACCAACTTTAGAACCAATGCCCGTCCAAGCATTATATCATTATTTCCTCGTCAGGCACTGCTGAGAAAAAAATAAATAGAGTGTGTTTAAGATCACGCACCCACGATAAGGATAATTGATGAGGTTGTCAACCCAGGCAACGACAGATCTATCATTCATTTAGTCCCGTCGCCTGGTCAGGCGTGGATGCAGTCCCACCTGAAACATGCCACGCTGTAATAATTTGTTTCTCTAAACCAAATGCATTCAATGATCAACAAAATCATGAATTATATAAAACTATTAGGAAGAGGACTGCAGGAATGAAACATGAATGGTGTTTGTATATATGTGCAAGTTGGGAATTAAGAACACTATGTATATATACACTCACCAGACTATGATAATATTTTTGTATTACCTATTTGTCAGTATAAATTATTTAAAGAGAGTTCTAGTGCTATACTGTACGTTCAACTTAGAACATCCTACTGATGACAGATACATACATAGAAATGAGGAGGTATCCAGATCGATGCATGGAATCCTATGCACTGACGGACCCAGGAACGGAGGGACAGGAAGAGATTTGGGAGGTATCGGTATGGATCCATACCTGGTAAAATTAAAATTAAAAAGAGCAGTGAGCCAAATGATAAATCCGTAGCTAAACAGGCCACGCACAGCAAGCCACAAAGCTCCCCATATAATTTCTGGAAACCAAAGATCCTTGAGGCAAAAGGATGGGCTTAACCTGCAGAAGTAAAACAGAAATTCAGTCAAGGCAATGGAATTAGGAACATTCACTCGGCAAAAAGTTTCACACCTATATTTGATTCAGTATAGAAAATTTGTAAAATTCTAGTTCAACGAAAAAATCAACAAATAAATGGTTCATTTATCCTAGGGAAGGGAAGACCAAAATAATTACCAATGTTTTGGAATCATGAAAACATTTTTTTGAAACAGATTTGCTGCAGTGCTTAAAAGGAACCACAGTTTCCAACGAACCAATTTGTTTTGAGTCATTTGATCTTTAAAAGAAAACATTATGCAATTCTTTCCAGCCATTGTGGCTGTACATAGCTGGCCAAACTTTTAAAGGTTTTCAGCTAATGAGCAGATAAAGTATAAAGGGAATAAGGGGACACAGGCGAATTTAAATGTTTACACAAAACCAATGAGAATATCAAGGATGCTAAATTATAGTTGTGTTGAATATAGTTCAGAATTCATATATAAATATAAAAGTGCATTCATCGAAGCCGTGGGTCTAATTATTAATTGTTTAGCACATTATAAAGTCACGAGCTATAAATACCTGGTAAATGTAAAAAAATAGAAACAGCAAGCCAAATAATAAATCCGTAGCTAAACAGGCCAGACACTGCAAGCCCGAAAGCCCCGATAATTTCTGGAAATCAAAGATGCTTGAGGCACAGTGATAGACCTAATCTGCAAAGAAAAATAAAACAGAAATTCAGTCAACACAATTGAGTTAGCATAGGAAATCAAATTCTCCCATTGCATCAGTGGTTCTCAATGAGGTTCATGCCAATGTGTTATCACTAATAATCCAAGCACCAACAACACTAGCTATATAGACGATACTGTATGCTATTTTTTTCAGCCACCGACAATACTGTATGATATGATAGTTTAACAAAGTTTTGTTGAAATTGTACCTAGTTTCCGACGAGCCAGGATTGTGCCCTTTCAGTAGAGGATCGGAGACTGCCAATACTATAACAATATGAGATGTGAACCCGATAGCGCGTTGAGAGACAGCAAGAACCAACTGGCGTGGGTGTGTGAGATATGAGAGGTGCTGCAACAAAAACAAGGACCAACCTGCTTGTAGTATTATGGATGCTTTTCTTTATCATGCAGCTGGATGCATTGACAAGTAAGGAATGATGCTGCATTTTCTTTTGAGAAAGTTAGACATGCATGCCATGTTATGATGCCATGATGCAGACCACAAGCAAAGCAACAGAGGAGACACTGCTTTTCACGTCGTCAGTCAGGCTCTTCATCTAAAGGGAAAGGTAATAGAAACGATCAAACAAAGAACCATGTAGTAAGTTTAATAAACAGGTAAAACAGCAAGGGTGAAAACAAAGTTAATTAAGGGACCTTAAAAGGCGCGATGGGAAGGACAACTGCGCAGACCGGAGTGAAAGGGAAGGACAACAATTCCTTTCACAGTGTAACGCAACCCCTTAAAAAAAAAAACAGTGCGAATGTATATCTGAACGAAAAAATGGATGTAGCAGCAGGTATTACATATATACCAGTCAATCACTAATTCACTATCTAGATATAATTACTTGATTACTTCTCTGTGCATTGGAAATCTTAGTGAACTGCCACATAATACTGCTCTCAAGATCTGCTCATCGCAAAGACAAGAAATTGCAGAGACTGCGGTGGGTTCACAAAGCAAAGCGTCGCAGCTACCATTTGTTTCAGGCGCGCTTGGCTCGGCGCTGTCATTCATAGTATACTAGGAGGATACCCCGCGCGTTGCGGCGGGTCGGCAGGGGTATTGTAATGTTTTTGTAAGTAGGTATTCATGAGGCTCACTTTGTGTATGTTGCAAAGAAAGTTGGTAACATCATGTGTGAATGAATTAAATAGAGCATGTAATCATCGCATAACGATTTATGTCTTAAACTTGAAGATTGTAAAATTCGAAACAGTAGCACTTAGAATTGTCTAAATGGTGACAACGTATATTATTGTAATAAAGTTTGTATAATAAGGTATATGTAATAATTTATCCAAGATAGGTGTTGGGAGATGAATTTATTCCTCTAACTTCGTACTTCACGTGTCATGTTGAGATGAAGTTGAAAAGCTACCTGGATTTAAAACATGGAAATAAGTGAGGGATGCATCCATCGGAGGCCAACCTATATACATAAGTACCCATTGCATCATTCATTGAACCGATAGTTGGATAACAGAAATACAAAAATATACATGCAAGTGTTTGGGAGTCAACAGATTTGTCAGGCTTTGTTTGTCTCCCAAGAGACCCGAGTGGTCTAACTGATACATCTTGCTGGGGCATTTACAGATTTTATAACGACAGGGGACATGCCCTCGGACTCGCTCCTGTTCTTTGCTCCCCTATCTACTCCTTCTGATACTCTTTCTGCTATTCCTAGATGAACACCTTGAGTGGGGCCATGCTGACAATCTGGTTCTCAGCAAGCAGCAGCAGGGGAGAGAGGGAAGGAGGCTAGATGTGTCGAAGGTGGTGCCTATACTTATATACACAGCAGCAACCAAAAATTGTACTAATTGTATGGTCATACAACAAAATTTGTTGAGGTGGTGCCTATACTGAATCAGAACCTAAGGTCTTGCAATTTCTGAAGTTCCTATTCAGGTTGTACACCTTATTGTGTTGATGAACAGCTGATATGATTACTGAATGTTTCAGATTTGAGGAATCACAATACACCTGTCAGTTCAATTTCAGTGGAATTAATATTGGAAATTTGCAGATCAAATGCTTGGGTTCCCAGGCTTAAGTGCGAAGATTGTGCAGCTCATAAAAGATTGCTGAATGTACATGTTGTTAATCAGTTTTTTGAACAAAGTGAATAGTGAAGCACATATCAGATGGAATGGTATGGTAGGAAACTATTTCATAATTGCCAAATGATGTTCCACCTACTCTTCCAATATGTGGGTATGCAACTTGGTTTTAAAAACTTGGCCACCTAATTTACATAGGCATGCCCTGTTGGTGGAAAATCAGATTTGACCTCTAACCCTGATAAATTTTACTCAGCATGGTCCCTACAAACTTACCCAGCCTAGTGGGGATCAATAGTATTCTTTGGTCTTTGGTGTAATAGACATCTACAGTGATTGAGCCATGCCCTGTTGGTGGAAAAACAAATTTGGTCTCCATGTTGCATGAACAGATACATTTGGTTGGATTAATATGTTATTGATGTTTGGTTTCCCTCAGCCGAAGCAACTGCTGTGGGCAAGAGGGCTTAGCAAAGAACTTATCAGCATTTGCTGTCATAAGCATCGCATGCAGTTTTTTTAAGCTGACAATGTCGCTGATTAGGAGTTTACATATGACAACTACAGTTGTGTGGTTGGTAAATATCTATGCATGCAGGAAGTACAAAATATATACCAAGCTCTCCAGTGCCTATATGATATGGCTTGCGATTAACCACCAATTTCAGCTCAAAGTTACAATCTGAGACTCACCTATACATAATATTTCTTTTTAGCGTTCATGGTAATAATACTATGGAACGAACCTGAGAGATGTCTGATGCAGCCAAAACTAACTTGTGGCCTTTAAAAAAAGTAATATTGTTGGATATGTTCTTATACAGGATATGCTCTTCCCTTTTTATTAAACTTTTATATAATGACATGATCATATTTGTGGATAAATAATGCTCTCTCAGTTTTAACAGGGCCACTTTGATGATCAGTGGGTTGGCACTATTTTTTTTGGGTAGCCCCTGAGCCCCAGGATGTCTTTTGCTTCCTCCTTTAACTCTGCCTAAAGTGACCACCCTATACTGTGAACCCATGTACATTTTTTTTAGAAATAAACATAAATGTAGTTTGAACTGTTATTTACTGGGGTGTATTCTAGCAGGGGAATGTCCACCACATGGCTGAATTAACAGCTATGCTGCCCGTGACTACATCAATTTCAGACTTAATTGGATCTGTAGCACTTAGTTATTTATAAATTTTTTCCTCCTCACATATGACATGAGGACAATGCAAGTATCATCATGTGAAGTAGCACTTACTGTTTTTTCCGTTGCTTGCTTTCAGCTTGAATTGCATCAGCTTGATTGACATCGAGCTTCCTTTTGGCTTCTGAGCTGCTGTAAAATTGAAGTAAATGTCAAAGAATTAGTACGTGTTAAATGTACAGCGGTGGGTCAAAGAATGGATGAATAGCATGGGCTTTAGTATGATCTCTTTGCTTAAAGAGGACAGGTAATAATGAGGATGAGAAGGCCAATAATAACCTGATGGGCAGGGACTGAGTATTTGAGTAGACTGAGTAATATAAATATAATTTTTGTAAGATGGGCAGGGACTGAGTATTTGAGTAGAAACTCCCAATTTTTTTTTTACCTTTGTACAACTGAGAATGATTGTATATTTTCCGTAGATGGAGGTGTGCTTTCTCCATCCTGTGTTTGATTTCCCTGAATTTCATTGAATTGTAAAAAGAAGAGGATCATGAGATCTGTAAGTATTGATATTTAATTTATGAGTAAGTTGACATTTGTCGCCTCACCTGTAGCAATGGAGTTTGTTTGGTTGGTTCATCGATGTTATTTGGTGCCTGATCATCAATTGCGAAGGATCTCTTTAGGATATATCTTACAGGATCTCTTTAGGATATATCTTATAGGGTATGTGCTGTTGACTCCCCTAGCACTGTTGGATTAGTTTATGAATCCATTCGTTAAATCTTTATTTCTACTTCAGATATGCAACAATGAGGTTCAAATATTGATGCAAAAATAAATTTTCCATGTGCTATTCAATTCAATAACAAAGGAAACATATTAACCACCCATTCAACTAAAAATTGGCAGGTCTCTTCCAAATACATAAGCCATACAACTTTAATTATTTTAGGAAAAAAAAAAAATCTTCAAACAGAAGGTACAATGGAAATATATTTGTTACTGGAGTTGAAGCAATTTCAACCTCAGACATGGGAAAATGAGGATGCAATATTGATGGAAATTGATTAAAACTGCAGAGTTCAGTAGGAAACATAATACACAAATACATAAAAAAAAAAAATAACTTGACTGCAAAAAATAAATCCAACAGCTCTCTTATGCAAAACTTCAGATGTATGGATTGAAAATTAACTAAAAAGTTTGTCATGCAACTAATGAATAACATGGATAGTTGTCGAAATCTCACAATTCATGCACGATCGTTTTCGTGCATCAAAACCACTCATCAGAAACATTGGCAGGTTTCTTCCAAATGTGTAACATACACAGGCACAATAATCCAGAGATAAAACATAGAGTTTTAGAGACATGATTTGAAGACGAACCTGTTTTGAACAGCAAAATTCTGAATAATTATCCAGCGACAATTCCTTAATCCATGGGTCTGTATCATATAATCTGCACAGGGAAAAATGGCAGCATGAATGTAGCTTATGACAAATCGGAACAATAGCTGAATCAGTACCGGTGAGAAGAAGAAATGGATTTGGTACCTGTGCTTCCGATGGGGATTAAAAACTGAGAGCAAATCACCGAGAAAAGCTACATATATAGACCTCAAAATGCAATTAGGAGCCATGTAGTAACTGAATAGATCCACCATTACTGCATGCGGAGGCGGATGGCCGGCAAGGCAGCGGAAACGATTGGGTGATGCCGGTGCGAGGCAGGGCGCGACGGGTGGGGAACGGCGGGCCGACGAACGGCTGCGGCCCGACCGATTCAACCTCAAATTCCAGGTCACGCCGGTAACTGCCGGCCGGTTCGAGTGGGGGAAACGGAGAAGGCCAGGGAGGCAGAGTGGGGAAACGGAGAAGAGCAACTGAACAGCCCCTGTGGTCGGACATTCGGACCTAGGCAGGTGAAGCGGCCACCGCAGCAGGTTCCGGTGGGGAAGATGGGTTGGCGACGGGGAGGCGTTCGGGAGCGGGAAGGATCCGTAGTGGGGAGGGTGACGTGGATCAACCACAGGCCAGAGAACTCTCTATTTGAGTTCCCTTTACAGGGGGTTATAGATGCCTCTGCCTTCGGCACGTCATCATCATGGCTGCATGTGTTCTCGTGCATATTTTGTTTGGACAGAATAGTACATGACATCCCTTCCCCCAGGACCAAAACCGACTATGTTGAGCCATCCAAGCCCATTCCCTTAATACTATCTTGAGCCAATAAAATATATTCATTGATTTCTAAAAAATCTGATTATGATGTATTGTGTGTCAGCTTCTTGTTCTTATCTATACCTACTAATAAAGCGAGAAAATTTCCGTTGTCTCCCTTCGCTTCATCCAGCCTTCAAGACACCTATACGAGTCCAACTGCCTGTATTTGGACAACGAGTACAAGTTCAAAATCAATTTCAAAACAGAAACCAGAGACCGTGCAAAGAAAAAAAAAGAATCAAAGGCCATCACGGTTCCAGTATTACATCCATACCTTGCAAATCACACTATTCGAAACCAATTTCAAATCGAAATCAGAGACCAAATCGTGATTCAAAAGGAAAAGGACTAAATTTATATATACTTTAGGAACGAAAAAGAAAACAAGAGGATCCGTAGCTGAGCGTGGCACAACCGCACAGATTGGCATGGGTGGTGCCACCATCAGCTGGGCGGTGTCGAACGATATGTCCTCGCTCGTGCGCGGATCCAACAAAGCTCAGCTCGTCGGCATACCAATCCAGCTGAGGAAGATCGATGAAAGGTGGCTCCATGTCGCGTACTCTCCTCGAAAATCACAAGCTAATATGGTTTCGTTGATTGTCAACACATGAATATGTGAACATAAATTGTATGTGCAAATAGAAATCATTGACAAAGTGAAGAATAATTTTAAAAAATCACAGCCATGTTTAATTATTAAAACCTTAAAATATACAATTGTTTATTAGACTTCAACATGTAAATGTTGTTTCCCGTTACAACGCACGGGCATATTGCTAGTATCATATAAATACTGAAATGTGAGGAACTTGATCTTACCTGTGTCTTGCATGTTTACTGGAGCAAAGCCTGTAGGTCTTAACATACTATATCGATTGCAACACTGGGGCACCAGCTAGTTGAAGCAACCTATGCAAATAATTAAAAAAAATAAATTTTATACAGGGAAATCAGGCAAATTGAATTTAGTATACACGAAAATCAGGGAGTTACTAACCTCGGCTCGGCCATAGCATTGCATCCCCTCTGCACTACAGTATTTTGAATTGCATAGCCAGTAGAGATGCAGCTCGGTGCAAGCATCAACAAGAGTGCAGACTGTTCCATCATCACAGGTCCACCACGCCGTTCACATCTTGTCGAAGAGAAGGAAGCATTGGGTAGCATTAAAGCTGTGTGAATACCTCATAGGCAACATTACTTATGTTGCGCATTACTTCTGTTGTGCAGTTCATCAAACAGTTCCTGTGCAAGGAGGCGATGAGCGTGTTGCCCACAGGA
Organism: Hyparrhenia diplandra; assembly: GCA_015847255.1. Classification (NCBI taxonomy): domain Eukaryota; kingdom Viridiplantae; phylum Streptophyta; class Magnoliopsida; order Poales; family Poaceae; genus Hyparrhenia; species Hyparrhenia diplandra. The sequence continues at coordinate 16,657 of JADLZK010009802.1, forward strand.
GCGGCACCCAAAGGCCAACTTGGAGGAGGCGAATCCCTTCACACTGTAACGCAATCCCTTGAAAAAAAAAAAAACAGGGCAAATGTATGTATTAACGAAAAAAAGAATGTTGCCGCAGCAGCTATTACATAGATACCAAGCATCGCAGCTACCCTTTGTTTCAAGTGTGCTAGGTTTGGCGCTGTCATTCATAGTATAATATGGCTCTGCCATCGTGGCTGCATGTGTTCTCGTGCATATTTTATTTGGACAGAATAGTACATGAAATCCAATCCCCCAGGACCAAAACCGACTATGTTGAGCCATCCAAGCCCATTCCCTTAATACTATCTAGAGCCGATAAAATATATTCATTGATTTGTACAATCGTCTGATTATAATGTATTGTATGTCAGCTTCTTGTTCTTATATCATATAAATACTGAAATGTGAAGAACTTGATCTTACCTGTCTGGCATGCATGTTTACTGGACCAAAGCCTGTAACTCTTAACATACTATATGGAATAATCGATTGAAACACTGTGGCATAAACTAGTTGAAGCAACATGTGCAAATAATAAAAAACAATAAATCTTATACAGGGAAATCAGGCATTAGTATACAGGGAAATGAGGGAGTTACTGACCTCGGCTCGGCCATGCATTGCATCCACTCTGCACTACAATCTTTTGAATTGCATAGCCTGTAAATGCAGCTCGGTGCAAGCATCAACAAGAGTGCAGACTGTTCCATCATCGATCACAGGTCCACCACGCCATTCACATCTTGTCGAAGAGAAGCAAGCATTGGGTAGTACCTCATAGGCAATGTTTTCCCCGGCGACATGTCGGGCATTTCATCAAACAGTTTCTGTGCGAGGAGGCGATGAGCGTGTTGCACCCAGGAGCAGCGCCCGAAGGCCAACTTCGAGGAGGCGGGCGTGCAGCTGCGCTGTCGCAGTGGGCTTCGGAGTGCCGTGGCCACGGAGGGAGCAACGGGTGAGCGATAACACGTCGGCTCCAGCGCGGCTCCCTGACCACCTCGTAGTGCGGAGCCTGGTTACCAACGGGAGCCGCACACACGACAGTGCTCCTCTCCAGGAGGTGGCGTAGAGAAGGAGGCGGCGAAGCAGCGAGGGTCTGGTCTCGCCTGTGCATGGACCGGAGGGCCGCCCAATCTCGATCCACTCTGCGTCACGTCGATTGGCGTCCTCGATGCGTCCTCCATTGGCGGCTGTCACTGGTTGGTCAAAGTTTTGGTCCTAGATCAACTGAACAACAGCTTGGTCACTGGTTGCCTCTGCCTGTCAAAGTATTGAACCGTGACGGGAAGAGACTCCCCCAGGCTTGGACGTGTTGTTACTTTGTGTTCAAAAATTCCATTCAGATGTTTTCCTTCAAATTTATATTTGATGACTCTGTTCTTGATTCTACTGGACGCGAAATAAAACTCTATGTTCTCAACTATGTGAGTGCATGCCGCACTAGCATTTTCCTGAGTATATAGAATATCAAATGACCGGGCAATGATACTGCAGATGAGAAAACAATTAAGCGTTTTGTGCCCACCATCAGGCCTTTGGTTCCAAATTACAAAGAGCACATTTCCAAATTACAAACAGTACAGTTCCAAATTACAAAGAGTACAAGTTTGTTCTCTGCACGCCTGGTTCATAACTTCATACACACAATGCATGGTAATAACTTCATACACACAATGCAACCAGAAATAACCGATTATTAAAACCCATACAAATTAAACCCAAACACAATGATGACATCCCGCTTGGTAAACATTATTAGATGAAAATAACACACTGGGTCACAAAAGAAGGATAGAACTCACTGAGATGGATAAAACAGAGAGGGCAATTGAGTTGTGTGCTTGGCATAGAGCTCTGGATCTCCAACCGAACTGATCACCTGAGGTAGCTCTCAATGATATGTTTCTTGCGTGATACAAACTCTGGTGGCGCCACATGCAAGTAGTAGTCGCTCTGCTCTGGCAGCTTCAACTGCAACCTGCCCCACCACTCACGCTCTCCACTGACTTCCACCTTTGACTTCGGATATTCCTTCTTGAGGAGTGGGAGACTGTGAAAGGATAGACAGCCCCGGACAAAAAGCTTCTCCCACTTTGGCATGCCAAACCGAAACGTGACATCGTCGTGGAAGTGCTGCAGTTGTGGTAGCTCCTGGAGGTAGATCCTTTTGATGTTGGGGAGTGGAGAAGGTGCTACCTTTGAATCACGGGCAGATTGTTTGTAGAAAATTGTCTTGAGGTTGCAGCAGAACAGAATGACCAGAGTCTCCAGTGCAGGTAGTGATAAACTACATGGGAACATTTTCTCCAGCTGTGGGCAGCGCTCCAGGTGAATGTGCTTTAGTAGCTTCAGAGTGAGCAAGTTACAATATGACAGGTTACTAGGCTCCACCACACATAGTAGGTTATTTAGATCGAGGACCTGCAGTATCTATAAGTATGGTAAAGCCTCTGAGCCATGTGACCGCATCAAAAATACTTCTGTCATTTGATGGCAGCGCTGGAGCTGGCATTCTTCTAGCTCATTGAGTATGTAATTGAGGTCTGTAAGACATCTAACAAATGCATCATCTGTGATGAATAATGAATTGGTGATAGAAAGAATATGCATTAAGCCATTTGGGTACTGATTCACTGCTGATATCTCAACATGACGTTGCATTGGCTCAAGCTTCATCATGGACACAATGCTAGCGGCCTCAGAATAATCGACATCACCATAGGTTGAATGCCTCTGCCTATTGTTACATTGGTCAACTTCAATGTTACGTGGCTTCTTGCCTCTCACACTGCATGGTTTAACATGGACAGTGAACGACTGAAGAAAATGTCCTTCCTTGACTAACTTGATTGCAGCATCTGCATTGAAGCTATGAAACATTCTGGGGTCATTTATTTTGATATGAGCAGTATTGGTAGTTTCCTCTTTGTGCTGCCCAACTCCATAAGTTAATTTCTGCCGGCAAAACATCTTTGGAATATGATTATCATCATTTGCATAGTGATCCAAATAGAAAACCTTAGGAAACCGGACCAATTGATGCCATGGGAATCTCTTGAAACAAGGGACGCCAAGAAGAAGTAACATGTTGAGTCGTGGTAAATTTGGGAGGTTGTGAGGGACCTCCTCAATAGCTGTTCCAGAAAGATCAACCCCCTCCAATGCTTTAAGATCATCACTAAAGTTGACAAATTTGAGCTTGCTACACCCACACAAGGATAGCCACCTAACCCATGGTCCAGAGATTGAGAAGATTCTCAGATTAGGATGCCCAAGGATCTTGATATCTTCCAAGCCCTCCCATGTGTGTATATAAAGGTTTTCAAGGAATGGTAATTGTTCCAAGAGAGGCTGAAGCAATAAGCTAACACAATTAGAAATATGTAGCTCTTTTAGGCATTTGGCTTTAGACAGTGACATTGGGAGTGACATCAATAGCCCATTGTTGATTAGCTTGAGTGTATGCAGGCTTTGCATTTTTTGGAACATATGCTCTGGGAAAGAGGAAATCTGAGTCCCCTCGACATGAAGGATGAACATATTTGAAAGTTGAGCTATGGAAGGAGGTAACTCTACGAGATTGGTGCAATTGCCGAAAATGAGCTCCTCGAGGCTTGACATTTCATAGAAGAATTCGGAAGGCAGGTTGGTGAACTTTGAGCCGGATAGGTCAAGGTAGTGCAGATTGCTCTTCTTATTGCCATCCTGTTGTGTTAGCTCAAGCAAGGGAACCCCATTCATGTCTAGGACTTCAAGGTATCCGAGATGAGCAAGTGGTGATGATGTTTCTTTGTCAGAAGTAGGTGGTGGCCATGACAGGGTCTCCAGCTTAGAGCAGCCTCTAAGTGAGAGCATGAAGAGATTTTGTAGATGGGAAAATGAAGAAGGGAGTGAATTTATAGGGGTGTAGGACAAATCAAGAACACGGAGGTGTGGGGTGAGGAGTTTATCAAGAGGAAATGCTGACATATTTGAACAACCTCTCATAATAAGGCTTCTCAGCATCCTGCGGCCTGCACCAGTTTTGTCTCTCGGCTTCCAATCCCAGCTTACATGCCTGCCATCATCATTCAAAAATGAGACCCATCCTAGTTGGTTGCTTGTCACTGGAGTATTGAGTTCATCTTGTCTGAGACGTGGGACACCCTCAGCTAGCTTTGAGACACCAGTGATGACATCCTGCTGAGATGAAGAAACAGAGTAGATTGGCAGTAATGAGTATTCTTGCAAGGCTTGAATCACGACGTCTCCAGCTTCATATGCAGACCTATAGTAGTTGCTCTGTTTCTTCCTTGTAGATGCTGGTGTATTTGTGGAGATTGCTGTTGAGAAAAGCAGGTCCTCAGCCAGCCAACAGCGAACCAACTCCTCGGAGGTAACATAGGAGTCTTGACGACCAGCACCTCCTCCTTGTAGAGGATGGTAGAGGATACCATAGTACAGGCATTGCTGAGCTACGTGGAGCCAAAACTCCTCGTCTCCTTTGGCCTGGAGTGACATATAAATGGATTTGGCTGCATCTCGTAAGGCCTCTTTGATCAACACAGCCCAATCACGCTCGCGAAGATCATGAAAAGGTGGTGCATAGTAATATTCTGGAGTTAAATGAAGGAACACCAGAATCACTTTTAGCATATCTGCTTTTTGCACAGACATCACTGGAATTGGTCGAGATGAGCCACCGCCAGTTTTGTGATATTGATGGCCGCCAGTAGCCCAATATGGTAACTAACACGTCCAATGAGATGGGGACATGCAGGTTTTCTACGAGCAGCAGATGTCTCTTCCTCCTCCCTTGCAACTTTTCTCTGATCATTTTCATTATTGGTGAACTATCAGGTTGACGATCATAGTTAGGGTCGTCACTCCTTTTGTCTGACCCAACCAGGTCAGTGTCGATGGCCCTTCCAAAAGCCTGGGCCATCAGGTTGTCAAAGGCTTTGTAGTAGCCAAAATAGCTCTCTTCTGCAGCAAGCTGCTTGATGTCTTCTGGCAGCGGTGTCTCCAGCAGGGTTGTTGCCAATTCCCCAAGGACCTCAAACGCCAGCAAACGCTTGGCTGTAGTGCTGCTTGCTGTCGCAATGGATGGGAGCCTTACATGTATAATATAGTCATAGGGACCATAGATGACCTTGGTGCGCTCGAACAAGAGTCTGGTGAGAGTTGGCACAAATGACGCTGCAGGTCCAATTCCGACGTTCCATATCATCGGGTGTTCCTTGCTCCACTCCTCAACCTTCTCTTCTAATCCTCCTAGGTAATACCAGGGAGTAGAACCACCATGCCAGTCAGACAATACTGATTCGCCCCACCTTCAGCAAAGAAAAACAGGTGCAAGCATATGAGCCTCCTCAGTACTCGCTCAACACGTGCATGTAGACAGAAATGTGAAACAATTTTGGAGACGCATCATCAAATTAACATATAACTCAATTTCTAGTACTTCCATTTGTTTCTCTGGTAAACAGGTCCATCTTCCTACGTTATGTTTACTTTTGCCAACCCGAAACAGAACATCCTTTTTCTGCTCATTTGGCAATTAGCAAAACAATGTCTGAACTAGGGCAGAGCATCGATCAAGGACACCCAACACATAGGGTGATCACAAGACTTTGTACATATTTATTGTCATGAACCAGAATTGGGCCAGCCCGAGAGTGGCTAATTGGGCTAAACGCGACGGCCGCCGCCCCCGGGAGGGGCCAGGGGCGCGCAAGGGGGGGGGGCCCCCTGCCGCCGCCGCCTTCCCTCTCTCAAGACGACTCGAAGTTTGCTTCGCTTTCAAGTTAGGATTATTTTAGGTAATTTTTGGTGTGCAAGGGGGTTATCTCATCTATAAGGGAGACCCTTATTAGGAAAATAAATAAATAGGAAAGCTTGTAAAAGGTATTCCAATCGTATAAGGAAACCTTATAGAGATTGCTTAGATTACAACTCCCACTAGTCGGACTATATAAGCAAGAAGCATGTAATCTCTAGGAGATAAGCAAGCATATAAAAAAATATCTTTCGCCTTTAGCTCTTGGCCTCCCCTACCCCTGCCCTGCGTCCAGCGCCGCCGCCGCCGCCCGCACCAGCGCTGCCGCCGCTCCGTGCCCGCCGCCGCCAACACCCCGGCGGCTCCTCTCCTCCTCCTCGTTGCTCATGCTGCTGCTCGTCGCCGCCCGGAGAGACCGCAGCCCCGCACGCCCAATCATGAAATGGATTCTGATCCTTATAGCATGCTAATGGATGTTGTTGTATTTGATGACCGCAACCCAATCATGGATTGGTTGGTCAACTCTAGGAGTGAGTCTCCTCCTACTCTTGATGAGAATGAACTTGCCAACCCTAGTAGATTTGTCATAGATGAGTTGGGGTTGAGTGATGGAGATATGGCTGTATGTTGGTATTTGCTAAGCCTACAGGAATATTATGATGGATAATCCGCAAGCGCACGGATACCGGTGAGCACTTCACCCGGGGTGATGGGTTTTAAATATCGAATCCACAGGGAGAACGTAGAGAAGGGGTTCTTGAGATTTACTACCGATCCCCCGAGTAGTTCAATGAAACTAGATAGATAATAAAGATAAGGAGTTCTAGTAGGAAGGTCTTGTTCTCACTTCAAGTAAATCATTTGCACATTGTTCTTAAGAGGGGTTGTCATGAAGAAACTCTTAATAAAGGGAATCTACGCTAACAACTTGAGGGTCTCCTACGATTTCTATAAACGGGAGCAGGGGATACAAAGGACTCAATAGTCTTTGTCACCACTACGATCACCCTTAACGGTTGGTGTTTCACTCCGGCTTATAGAAGGTATTCGTAATAAGCTAGTCAATCTAAGCACCACGCTTACATTAATCTAACAACTTCAATTCAAGAGCGACAGGAATCAAAGTAATCTTATCAAAGAAATACGAACCTTAAGAACAATAGAGACAATACCACTTACTCGAATGGAATTCGAACAATCCACAAGATCTCAGAGTCGTGCTCCAATGGCATCAGCTCCAGGGGAGAAGATGATGGAGGCGCCAACTCCAGAGGAGGAAGAAGATGGAGGCGCCGACAGCTCCGGGCCTTCCTTCAACTCCGCCTCAACCGCACTCTAATTCTCTCAACTTGCAAAACTAACTCTCAATCTAATTCTAATCTAGAGCTTCTATCTCTTGTCGTCGTTGATGATCGATTGAATTGATGATTGATGGATCCTCCATTTAAATCAGGGGCCTGGGGGCTTGCTTATATAGTCGGGAGGAGGTGCCAGGTGTTGGATTTAGATACAACTCGTGCTTCACCGTCGCCCTCGGATCAAACCGACATTAAACGAGCGGATTAGATTGCGTCTTAGAGGCGGTGGAAGAACATTCTGGAGGCAGGGCTGACGTGGCCACCTGGCCAGGCCGGCGGCTTTGGTTATTGGGCGGTCGCCCGGGGTGGGTCCCACCACGGGCCCCGCGATGCGTCGTGGCTTCCGGAGTCTTCTAGATGATGTTTTCTTCGGTGTCAAGTTTCGTTCACGTCGGGAGTAATCCGGAGCCTTCTAGTCTTCGTTCCGGAGTTGGATTGCGTTACGTATTCTACCGTTTTTCTGTTAAGTCCCTGAAAATCACAACTTTACCAAAACTCATGGAAATCATTAGTATAAACCCCTAATAAGGTTATCTAATTATATTTTAGTCCTTTTCCATGTTTAATTGACAATTAAAAGTATGCATTAACATGTGTCAACAAACTCCCCCACACTTAGGCTTTTACTCGTCCTCGATAAAAGGATGGCCTAAGCATGAATCATGATTACATTTCCATGGTCATACCTGCACTTTGGGATGGTTAGAAACAGATCACCTTTATTCTTGAATCAAGTCTATTGGAGAGATTTTATATAAATTTTGAAAAGAAAGCATAGCTGTACTTACTCCTTTGTGACACTCTCAAGTCTCTCAAAGTATATTATATCCTCACAGTTCATTTATTATATCATATGTGGAGCTCAAGAACATGTAGCATACTTACCTTGTATTTATTCTTTGAGTCAACTGTGGATCCATGGAGATAGATGTCATAAGTCACAGATCAAGATGTGAATGTGAATCAAGATTATTACCATTGCTCTCTTTAGTTGAAAAATCTTCTATCTCCCCCTCTTTTTTTCAGTATTTATATTATATATTTTTTAAACGAGGTAACCAGCTAATTAGTATAGAGGTGGGTTCTACTCACCCTCGGACATATGTCCATTTTACTCTCTTAATTATTAGAGAAGTGGGCCCTACCCACCCCGGACACTTGTCCATTTTTTCTTCTCTTTATTTTTGCCTTTTTCTTTTCTTAGAGAGGGGGTTCTTCCGACCCGTAGAACACTTGCTCATTTTCTCCTCTCTCTCACTTTTCTCTCCACTCTTAGAATTTTGAACATTTGGCTTTTTTCATAGCTATACCTTTTTTAGCAACAACTTAATTTATGGGAGATAGAGATTAAAACTTTCTAGAGCATGGATACCTTAGTGAAGGCAAAGTGTAACGTGATCTTGATCTTAGACTTTTTAGACAGATTTCAACATGGGTCGTGGTTTTGACAAAGCTCAACACAAGAAAGCAACAATTAATTAGATATATCTTTAATGATTGCTACGGCTCTCTTTGGGGTGATTCATTTAATCACAAAGGAGAAGCATAACTAATGATTTTAATATATTGAAATAAACAACTCTCCAAAGACAAGATAAAAGAAAGAAGATCATTATTCTAACTTTATTCTTTCTCATGTTTTAAGCAATTAAGACATCCCAAACGATTGTCAGGTATATTTAGGAATTTAATCATGCAAAACTTTGTTCAAGAGTTAGCAAGACATCTTTTTCATATATGAAAAACATACCATAACGAGAAAAAGACTTATTTTAATTCGAACGGAAAGTAATTTACGAAAATTGAAAAGTTTTAGGAAGCAAACCCGGCGGTGGATGAAGCGGGGCCCGAGTTGGGCGAGGCGAGGAGGCGGTCGGCCTAATATTTGGGCCGGTCGGCCTGCCTGCGGGCCGTGTCGGGTCGTCGGTTCGTCGCGGCGAGTCGATGGTTCCGTCTCGATTCGAATTTCTTGATTTTCGTTGCGGAAGTTTTTGTTTGGTCGCCACGGCTCCCCCCACACTTATTTTACGTTATCTTGCATACAAAGCATGGTGGAGACAAAAACATATCCAGAAAAATATAGAAAAATATTTGACTTGACTTGTGGATTACTTCATTGATAAAGGAGAGAGCACTTTATTACATAATTCGAACTTCCTAATATTTATAGCAAACTAATCTTAACTAAACCAAGCTAAACGACTTTAATCGAACTAAACTTAAGACTCAAACGCTAAGACTTATGTGCTCTCTAACGTGATGCTTACATAGGGCCTTTGCCCTTCTTCGGTTTGCGACTAGCATCCTCTTCCTGGTTTTTACGCTTCTTCTTTCCTTCATTCTTTAAGAGATGGAGGACGGAATTAGTGAGGGTGCTATTAACGCGGTGAATCTCCTTGCATGTTTTCGCAAGAGCCGCTACATCCCGAGGCGAGGTCGGCTACGGTTTTTCTAGTCTTCTTCTTCTGCGGCATACGCTGGCTGGCCTCGATAGCGGGAATCCTCTTGATTTGTGATTCTTTAGTACGGACTCCGTCGATGGTAGTGCGGTGTGGAGGTGCTGTAGTGTACTTGTGCTCCCTCGTGTTGCCGTTGGCGTCCATGCGAACACGTGTAAGATGCTCGCCCTCCTTTGGTTCTTGAACCTCCATGTATCTAGGAACATGGATTGGCTTCTTTAGTGCGGCTTCGCGGCGACGATCGTACGGCTGTGCGTACATGACTTGCTTGCGTCCTTGTAAAGTGGCGGTGGCGTGCGAGGGACGACGAGGTGGAACATATGGAAGCGGGGTATGATCGGGTGGTATGACGGCAAGCGGCTTTGGTTGCTTTATGGAAGGAACGACTTGCTTGGCTTTTTCATTGAAGGGGACAAGCTGTTTTTCGGCCATGGCTGCTGGTTGGAGATTAGATGAGAAAAAAAAGGATGGTCTACCCCTTGATTATATATGGGTCAGGATTGGTAGGGGGCGATAGATCGGGTTTACGACGCGAAAACAAATCTGGAAAGTAGTTTTTCCGCGACTAGACATGTAAGAGACCGTGTGAGACAAGACTGGGCGCGAGAGGGGGCAGTCATAGGCCGGCCGGCCTGTTATTTAGGCCGGTCGGCCTGGCCACGTGTCGCCTCGCGACGTGTTTTGTCGTGGGGTGCTCTAACTCTATTATTATCCCGCGAAACCCGATGTTGGCCCATTATCCGCGAAAATTAATATTTTTGGGTACTTCGAAGAACTCGATAACATCTAATTCTTCTAAATCTTTATTGGGCTCTAAAAATATCTTGAGGCGATGACCATTTACCTTAAATAGCGTACCTTCGTTGTCTTGAAGAGTGACGGCTCCGTGTGATGATGAACTTACCACCTTGTATGGTCCTTCCCACTTGCTTCGTAGTTTTCCATGTCCGAAAAGTCGTACCCTAGAATTAAAAAGTAATACCCGACGCTGGGTGAAATTCCTTCTTCTTGATTCTCTTGTCGTGCCATCTCTTGGTTCTTTCTTTATAGATTTTGGCATTGTGGTACGCATTTTCTCTCCATTCTTCCAGCTCAGATAGTTGCATTCTTCGTTTTGTTCCGGCTTTATCAAGGTCCATATTCCACCTCTTGATCGCCCAGTGAGCTTTGAATTCTAGCTCAACGGGCAAGTGACATGTCTTCCGTAGACCCGGTGGTAGGGGAGACATTCGATGGGAGTCTTGTAAGCTGTCCGATAAGCCCAAAGAGCTTCGGGTAGCCTGTCTTTCCATTTAGTTCCCATCGGGTCAACCGTTTTTCTGTAGGATGTTCTTGATTTGCTTGTTTGACGTTTTACGCTTGACCACTTGTCTCAAGGGTGATAAGGTGTAGCGACGTTGTGTTGGATCCCACGAGATGAGAGGTACTTCTCGAAGTTCTTGTCGATGAAGTGAGACCCTCCGTCACTTATCACTAGCCTTGGTGTACCGAATCTTGGAAATATTATTTCTTCAAACATCTTGATTGAGCTTTTGTTATCAGTAGTCTTGCATGGCATGGCCTCAACCCATTTAGAAACATAGTCAATCGCCACTAAGATGTATTCGTAGGGTCCGGATTTTGGGAATGGTCCCATGTAGTCAATTCCCGGACATCAAAGAGCTCGATTTGAAGATTGGTCGTCGGTGGCATGGCATCTTTAGAATTGATATTGCCATGTCTCGACGGGCGTTGCATCTTCGCATTTAAGTCTCGTGTGTCTTGATACATGGTTGGCCAGAAAAATCCGCTTTGCCAGATCTTTGCGTGTGTGCGGAATGCTCCATAATGACCTCCATATGGTGATGAGTGGCACTTCTCGATAATCAGTAGTCCTTCTTCTCGCCGGTACACACCTCCCGAGTAAGCCGTCGGCGCATACTCGGAAGAGGTATGGCTCATCCCATAGGTGATGGCGACTCTCATAAATGAGCTTTTTCTTATCGGCCCCGGGTCGTACATAACCGCAACCATAAAATTAATAATATATGCATACCGGGGATCGGATCGGGAGATCCGATAGAGCATGTCGTCCCTCATAGAATCATTAATGGGTAACTCCTATGGTTTCTCAAAATGCATTCTAGACAAATGATCGGCAAATGTAATTTTCTACTCCTTTCTTATCTCTAATTTCTAAATCAAACTCTTGCGCAGCAAAATCCATCGTATTAATCTTGGTTTAGCATCTTTCTTAGTGAGCAAATATTTAAGAGCAAAGCATGATCGGTGTAAACAATAACTTTCGCTCCTACCAAGTAAGATCTAAACTTGTCGATAGCATAAACAACAGCTAGTAACTCTTTTTCATTTGCGGCATAATTAAGTTGAGGTCCGTTAAAGTTTTACTAGCATAAGCAATAGCATGATGTTTCTTGTCTTTTGTGCGTCCCAAAATAGCCCCACAAAGCATAATCACTTGCATCACACATAATTTCAAAAGGTAAAGACCAATCGGGGGTTGAATAATGGGTTCGAAATAAGAGCATTTTTTGAGTTTCAAAAGATTTAAGACAAGCATCATCAAAATCAAAAGGAACATCCTTAGCTAACAAGTTTGTAAGAGGTCTAGCAATATGAGAAAAATTCTTTATGAACCTTCTATAAAAACTAGCATGGCCAAGAAAACTTCTTATTCCTTTAACATTCACGGGTGGAGGTAGTCTGTTCAATTACTTCTATTTTAGCTCGGTCTACCTCTATTCCTCTTTCGTAAACTAGATGGTCTAGCACTATTCCCTCTCTAACCATAAAATGACATTTTTCCCAATTAAGGACTAAGTGCTTTTCTTCACATCTTTGCAAAACCTTATCTAAGTTTTCTAGACAATCATCAAAAGTTTTTCCATAAAACAGAAAAATCATCCATGAAAACTTCCACAATCTCTTCAATCATATCAGAAAATATAGACATCATGCATCTTTGAAAAGAAGCTGGAGCATTACATAATCCAAAAGACATTCTATGATATGCATAAGTTCCATATGGACATGTAAAAGTGGTTTTGCTTTTGATCCTTTGGGATGGATTGGGATTTGGTGATACCCCGAATATCCATCGAGAAAACAAAAGAAAGAGTGGTTTGCCAACCGTTCTAACATTTCATCAATGAAAGGCGTGGAAAGTGATCTTTCTTTGTGGCTTTATTTAATTTTCTATAGTCTATACACATACGCCAACCGGTGACAGTTCTCGAGAAATTAATTCGTTCTTCTCATTTTTAACTACTGTCATGCCTCCCTTTTTAGGCACAACTTGCACAGGGCTTACCCACTCACTATGTGGCACAGGATATATAATCCCGGCGTGCAGAAGTTTTAGAACTTCTTTCTTTACTACATCTTTCATCGCATTATTAAGTCTGCGTTGAGGCTCTCTAGATGGTGGAACATCAGGATCTGTAGGTATACGATGTGTGCAAAGGGCAGGACTGATGCCCTTTAGATCTTGGAGTGAGTAGCCGAAGGCTGAACGATGTTGTTCTAAGATAGTCATTAACCTGTAAGTCTCTTCCTGAGTGAGTTTATCATTAATGATCACAGGGGACTCAGGATCATTATGCAGAAAGGCATATCTAAGACCAGGTGGTAAAGGTTTAAGTTCAATGGGAGGTCTCGAGGTTTCCTCGAATTCATCGAGAGGTTCGGATTCAGTTGGATTTTCTTCCTCTTCCTCGATGAAGAATTCAGTTACATCTTCTTGATTGGATTCTACGAAATGTTCTATAGATGCTTCTTTCACCTCTTCCATTGGGTCTGGTTCTGGACTGGGTTCGGTCTCAGTATGAATTGAATGTGCGAAGTGTAAGGGAAATTTATCTTTGCCTAGACAAATGTCTAGTTTTCCCGTGTGTCCTTCTTTAAGGAGTCTTTCTAATGGATGGCCTAATAAAAGGTCAAACTCCCTAATATCAAAGATATAAAAGCTCGGGTTGATTAACATGTCATTTTACGAATAGGTAGAGTGTAAAGAATTCCTGAACTTTGGACAATTTGCCTAGAGGAGTGCTTTAATAACTTAGTAGTAGGAGATAATGGCATGTTCTTGCTAAATTGCTCGAAAAAGGATAAGGCCGTTATATTTATTCCTACGACTGGGTTATAAAGTGCATCATAGGTGATTGCATTAATTATGCATTGAATTGGTACAGAAGGTGATTCCAAACGGATCACATCGAAGAAAGTTCGATTCTTCTAACCATTCTCGCACTCATAATAGATGCGAGCTCCCTAGTGTGTTGTCTTGAGAAATATTGCTCAACGCGATCAATTTCTTCTTGTGAAGATAATTTGCGTTTTTGAGGTTTTCTTCTCTTGATGATAATTCGAGGTGTTTCCAAAATCAAAAATAAATCATCCTCGACATCATTCATAAAATCAGGAAAAGAATGTTTTTCCTTTGATGATTCTATAGCTACAGGTTGAGATGATTCTGGCATAGGTTCGGGTGTAGCTATTTCTGGAATTTCTTCTTCTAAAGATTTCTCTTCTACTGGATCATCATTGGTGCTGGCTAGAATGTTGTCTAAGATGGTTCTAGCTTCACTAGATGTAAGATGGATGAAAGATCCATGTGAGGAGGTATTCAAATAGGCTCTAGATTCTTTATTAAGACCAATATAGAAATGTTGAAGTAAAATGTGGTCTTGAAGGCCTAGATCTGGTCCAGACTTGCAAAGAAGTTCAAAACGTTCCCAGGATGAACTCAACGACTCACTATCTTCCTGTTTGAAGGATATGATCTGGGTTCTAAGGTTGACTACTTTGGAAACGGGGTAAAAGTCCAGGCAGAAATCTGCACGGAGAATTCCCCAATCGCCTTTCTTCTTCTCCTTGGTTCTGTCATACCATTGGCGAGCTTTTCCTTTCAGTGTGAATGGAAAGAGCTTCCAACGGATAGTCTCGTCAGACATACCCTCTATATGAAGGCAGTCACATGTTTGCTCAAATTGTTGGAGATGATGATAAGGGTCTTCGTCTTCTATTCCTAAGAAAGTGTTGGTTTGGACCATCTCTATTAGCTCTTGGGCGTAGCTCATAGGCCTCGGATAGAATTGGTTTGGATGATAGAATAGGCCTAAGGCTAAGCTCGTAGGTGCCGAAAAAATCTTTAATGGATGTAGTATCCATGATAAAGAAAAGGATAAGAATTTAAACTAAAAAGAAAAGATAAAAGTATACTCAAGAAATCTCTAAACCGTTCTCCCCAAAGAACGGCCTTTAAATGCTTGTTGGTATTTGCTAAGCCTACAGGAATATTATGATGGATAATCCGAAGCGCACGGATACCGGTGAGCACTTCACCGGGGTGATGGGTTTTAAATATCGAATCCACAGGGGAGAACGTAGAGAAGGGGTTCTTGAGATTTACTACCGATCCCCTCGAGTAGTTCAATGAAACTAGATAGATAATAAAGATAAGGAGTTCTAGTAGGAAGGTCTTGTTCTCACTTCAAGTAAATCATTTGCACATTGTTCTTAAGAGGGGTTGTCATGAAGAAACTCTTAATAAAGGGAATCTACGCTAACAACGCAGGGTCTCCTACGATTTCTATAAACGGGAGCGGGGATACAAAGGACTCAATAGTCTTTGTCACCACTACGATCACCCTTAACGGTTGGTGTTTCACTCCGGCTTATAGAAGGTATTCGTAATAAGCTAGTCAATCTAAGCACCACGCTTACATTAATCTAACAACTTCAATTCAAGAGCGACATGAATCAAAGTAATCTTATCAAAGAAATACGAACCTTAAGAACAATAGAGACAATACCACTTACTCGAATGGAATTCGAACAATCCACAAGATCTCAGAGTCATGCTCCAATGGCATCAGCTCCAGGGGAGAAGATGATGGAGGTGCCAACTCCAGAGGAGGAAGAAGATGGAGGCGCCGACAGCTCCGGGCCTTCCTTCAACTCCGCCTCAACCGCACTCTAATTCTCTCAACTTGCAAAACTAACTCTCAATCTAATTCTAATCTAGAGCTTCTATCTCTTGTCAGCGTTGATGATCCGATTGAATTGATGATTGATGGATCCTCCCTTTAAATCAGGGGCTTGGGGGCTTGCTTATATAGTCGGGAGGAGGTGCCAGGTGTTGGATTTAGATACAACTCGTGCTTCACCGTCGCCCTCGGATCAAACCGACATTAAACGAGCGGATTAGATTGCGTCTTAGAGGCGGTGGAAGAACATTCGGAGGCAGGGCTGCGCGTGGCCACTGGCCAGGCCGAGCGGCCTGGTTATTGGGCGGTCGGCCCGGGGGGTGGGTCCCACCCGGGCCCCGCGATGCGTCGCGGGCTTCCGAGTCTTCTAGATGATGTTTTCTTCGGTGTCAAGTTTCATTCACGTCGGGAGTAATCCGAGCCTTCTAGTCTTCGTTCGGAGTTGGATTGCGTTACGTATTCTACCGTTTTCCTGTGAAGTCCCCGAAAATCACAACTTTACCAAAACTCATGGAAATCATTAGTATAAACCCCTAATAAGGTTATCTAATTATATTTTAGTCCTTTTCTATGTTTAATTGACAATTAAAAGTATGCATTAACATGTGTCAACACTGTACTCAAGGAAACTTATTTTCCGAACAAGTTCCTACTCGTAGTAAAAAAAGGAAGATACAATTTGATGAAGAAGAAAGCGCCGAGGATATTGAATCAGATTCGACCAAGGTAGCCCAATATATGTTGAATCGAGGGGGACAGTAGCTCTCAAGAAAGTGAAGGTGAAATTGCTTATCCGATTTGTTACATCTTGGTTTGCTGTTTTCTATGCATAATAATTGGTTATTTTTTCTGCTTGTTGTGAAGGTGAGGATGGTGCTGATGGTGTTGGTACCACAAATGTACAGCCAGCCTCCTCTCCTCTTCGTCCAAGATCGAAAAGGCTGAAGAAAGTTCCTGTTAAGAACTTGTACTAGTGAAGAGGATAGGTGCATTTTTTCCACTTCTAACATGCAATTGACTAACTATGCTAGCTGAAATGTCTACTTGGCCTTTTTTTAGTGTGTGAACTCTAACATATTGTTTGCTAAAATGTAGTGATTTGGCGTGAATGTACCGTGGGATATGGACTGATTTTGCCACATGCAGCTTGTTGTATTTTGGATTGTGCACCACAAGTAGCTTGTATTATGGACTGTGCAATGATATATTATGTAATATTTGGCACTAGTGGACTTTATGATATCTAGGACTGGACTTCTATTTCTATGTAGTAGACTGATTCTATCTATGTTGTGGACTAGTATGTTGTGGACTAGTGTGTTGTGGACTAGTGTGTTGTGGACTAGTGTGTTGTGGACTAGTGGGTGATGTTTTAGATGATTTTCATGTAATATTTGGAGCATGATATTTTAGAACTATGGATGGACTGTAGTATTTGAGACTTGAATTTGGGTTTGTGTAATATTTCTTTGGACCTGCCTTATTTCAAGTTGTGTGTGTGCTGTAGGTGCTATTTATGCTCATGTCACATTGAATTGGTAGTTTTTGCATTTACATTTGTTTTTTAATTAAAATGATATAGAATATATTTACATGATTTTTTGCACAAAAAGAATAAACTTTTGTAAATTTGGTCCGAAAGTTTTTTTATATCGCCGATAAATTTCCGGTATATCCGATATTCCTGGTTTATTTATCGGTGACTGCTGAGATTTTTAAAATACGGTAGGAAAAACAGAGGTACTGTTGTATATCACTATACCAGAAATCGTTATCAGTGATGTGGGTTCAAGAGGCGCGCCACTAAATATTTGTTGCCCATGCTCTCGGGCGCGCATCACTAATAGTAGCACAACGGTTGTCGAATAGATCTACTCAACAGTCCTCCGGGGGCATCCATGGAGAGGTGGATCAGTTCAGCAGGATGTGCGAGATCGAGATCTAGATGGGAGTTCAGAGACGCAAGACACCGGACGTATCTAGGTTCGGGTCGTCAGTGTGACGTAAAACCCTACGTTCAGCGCTCTGCATTACTGGTTGGTGATTACAATATGATGTAGTCGAATGAGGGAGGCCCATATCCGCCTTATATACTTGGGGGTAGGGTTACAGATAGAAACTATGAGGACGGGTAGGCTACGATCTGTTTACATGATTTTCAAGATTGGAGTTTATCCTATCAAATCGGCATCTTCAGGATATCCTTGGGATCTCATCTTTGGGCCTTGCGGCGCCCGGTGCTTTGGTCCGCACTTCAAGGTGTGGGCCAAGCTCCAGGAGGTTGCGGCCTAGCAGGCTGAGCCGTGGGTACCCCGCGCGGGAATTCCCCCACATCGGAGACACAGACTAAGCCGACACGTCATAGATAAATTTAGTGACGCTTATTTTCAAGGCGCGTCACAGATAGTTGTCACTATCAGTGACGCGGATGAGAAAGAAGCATCACGGATGCTGGGAGTAACGCGTTTACTCTACAAGCGTCACAGATAGGAAGTATATCCGTGACTCTTCCATACGGGACGCATCACAGATAATATTGTGACGCATATTATGTACACGCGTCCCAGATATCTGGTTGGAAAATCGGCACCTCTACTTGGGCTAAGGCCCACACGAGGCCCATGTTCACGATGTGAACAACACCCAAACGCAGACCTCTCCCAACTGCCGCGATCCCAACCCCGCTGCCCACCGCCGCCCATTGGGCTGACGTCGGGCTCAGAGCTCCGATTGCCAGCGTTCTCACCACGCCTACAACATCAAAACCTGCGGTGCCACTATGTATCGATAGGATATAGGTTCGGGGGGTTTGGTCGACCCTGTGGGATGGCCTTCTTCTCAAGCATAATGCCTAGGGTTGTCTTGTTACCTTGTGGTGGTACATGGATATAGTGGCAGATTGAGCAACTAGGTGGCGGCACCCTATATCCAGGACCAATAATTACCGCTGGCTATGATTTTTTTTTCTTTTTCTTTTTTATTTGATTTACTAAGGCGGGCATTTGACCCGCCTCGGTAAAGAATGATTAATCGCATCTAAAGACCAAGCCGGGTTAATCCAATACACTAGCCAGGGTTAAGTTTTATATTAGGGTAGGATGTGCGTGTAACAACATTCATAGGACTGTGTGTGCATATATTCGTCATCCCAGAAATACTGTGTGTGCATATATTCGTCATCCCAGAAATAAAATCTAAATTCATCAGAGTTAGCTCAGTCGGTCAGGTTTATTGTGGTAGAACTTATAAGTTAATCAACTTTGTACTGGTGCAAATATTTCTCTGGAATCACTTTGCAGGGATTGTTAAAACGAAGCAATCAATTGAATTATATACATTCGAGCTAGCAGAATAGCATATATATCAAAACTAAATTTCCATCCCAGGTTACTTGTAAAATTAGGAAGAGAATTTCCACAGCTAGTCAGAGTTCAAAATTCACGACATACTTTCATATACAAGAGGAATTAATATCATTCTCATAATTTGATTGCAAACTCAAGTTGGCAAACACAAAGAGAGGATAATCCTGATTCAGTTTAAATATTGCAAATGAGCACAAGAAAGAACGAGGTACTAAACTAAGACATAATGCGACTACTAATTGTTCCCTGATACGAATGATCCACAAAGCATTTAGCCCTGCGCAACAGGAGCAGCAGCAAAAACAGAGAATTATATGTATTATTATCCCACTACAGACCATATATATGTCTGTCCTAGTAATTTCCTTCCTGAATCAGAACGCCTAGCACACTTATAATTTGGGCTTCTCTTACGCACTTAGCACACTTATAATTTGGCCTTCTCTTCCGCACTTGGCTCACCGGCTACTGGTCCCTCCTCTGCAGAGACTGCTCCCAGTGCTGCAGAAAAAAAAATATATCATCCAGAAATTGGTAACAATGAACACTCAGTCCATGCTAATCACACAAGAGCCATCAGATTGCCTCCAATGTGCAACCAAACAGCACTACTGTAACATCCAGTCATTATTAATGGTAACATATCCACAAGAGCAATAGGATGAACTGAAACTAACTAGTCCAAATCTAAGAACATATCATTTATATGTTATTGAAGTTATTAAGTGATATTATTATCTTACCGGAGATATATTATTGAGGAACATATATCAAAACATTGGCGTGGCCTAAATATTTGGGTTGTAGTAGTAGAAACTCATGCAATGCAGGTATAACCTTGTATGTTTGTCTCCAGCAGTTTAGATATAGGATCTACACATTCTAAAATCTAAAGATAGCATATATGTCCTAAAATGAGAACAGAAAAAAGGTAGCTAGGAGTAATCCAACTGTTTTTACAAGAGATTCAGAGATCATACTTGGATTAGCATATTGTTCAATCCAATGTTTTCTGAGCGCATATATGCTGATTGCAGAGACCATATTTTTTCATGATTAAACGGTAGAGAACCATTGTGCAAATTAATTGGGAACCTAGGAACTGACCAAGTATGTACCTGGAGTGCAGAAGCTCATATACGGAACCGCTTGATTGACGCCAAAGCTCTCTTGTACCACCTTGGTGCTCCCAGACTTTTTTTTTTTTTTTTTTTTGAGTTTAACACTACAGGAATCTGCTTCTTTGCCGAGTGCGAAATTATTTGCCGAGAGGGAAAAGTCGGGCACTCGGCAAAGAGCATCTTTGCCGAAGTGGCATACTCTGCACTCGGCAAAGACTCCTTTGCCGTGCGTGCCGCATCGGCAAGTGTTCCACATTCGGCAAATTAAACCTTTGCCCGAGTGCATAGCCCTCGGCAAACAACTACACTTTCGGCAAAGAATAACAGAGCCAAACGGCCACGCTAGCCGTTACCTTTGTCGAGTCTGCGCGGCGTTAGCCACTCGGCAAATTATGTGATTTTTGCCGAGTGCGACATATATCCACTCGGCAAACATGGTCTTTTGCCGAGTGCGACCTGGCACTCGGCAAATTATGATTTTTTTGTTTTTCACCCCATTTTTTTGCGTGGCATTGGTACAGTAATTACATCTCATGTTCAAAATTTGGGACAATTTCAAGTTGTTTTGCTATATTTCATGAATTATTTCTATTTTCTTGCATTTCTGGACCACTCCAAATTTGAGCTGCAGGTACATGAAATAATGGAATGTGGTCATTCAAAAAATATTATTCATGATGTTTGACGTATGTTGAGGCTCCATCCACTCCAAATTTGGAGTTCAAATTTAGAGTGGTCCAGGAAATACAAGAAAATAGAAATAATTCATGAAATATAGCAAAATAACTTGAAATTGTCCCAAATTTTGAACATGAGATGTAATTTCTGTACCAAGGCCACACAAAAAAATGGGGCGAAAAAAACAAAAAAAATTCATACTTTGCCGAGTGCCATGTCTTGACACTTTCGGCAAAGGGTGTTTTACCGATTGCCTTTCCGCGCGGCACTCGGCAATCGATTTTGAACAAAAAAATAAAAAACCACCTTAGCCGAGTGCCGCATTTTCGGCTTTTCGGCAAAGCCGGATAATAATTGGACCCGACACCCCCATTTCAGCTCATTCCCTACCTAACCCGCCCGCCCGCTTGGCGCCCGCCAGCGCCGCCGAAAGTCGCCGCCGCCGCCGCCTCCCCGCCCACGCCCGGGGCCGCCGCCGCCCGGCTCGCGGATCCGGCCAGCCCGCCTACACGGACCCGCCTCGCCGCCCGGCAAGCCCCGCCCGGCGCGGCGTAACGCCGGCGCCCGCCGACTTCCGCCGATCCGCGCGGGCGCCGGGCCCGCGCCACCCGCCGGCGTCCGGCCCGGCGCCCGGGCCAGTACCCGGGCCGGCCTCGCCCGGCGGCTTCGGCCCGCCCCGCGGCCCGGCCCTGCCCTTGTCCCCGTCAGCAGAGGTGAGGAGGAAGAGGGAGGAAGGGGAAGGTGAGGAGGAAGAGGGAGGAAGGGAAGAAGAGGAAGAAGAGGAAGGAGAGGAGGAAGAAGAGGAAGGAGAGGAGGAAGAAGAGGAAGGAGAGGAGGAAGAAGGAGGAAGGGAAGAAGAGGAAGGGGAGGAGGAAGAAGGTGATCGACGCCGTTCGTCGTTCTTCGTGTTGCCTTGCCAAGGTAAGCCCTATCCTTCTAGTAGTGTTAGTTGTAGGGTTAGTAGTAGTAGTTAGTAAATAGTTAGTAAATAGTTGTAGGGTTAGTAGTGTTAGTTGTAGGGTTAGTAGTAGTAGTTAGTAAATACTTAGTAAATAGTTGTAGGGTTAGTAGTTGTAGGGTTAGTATTAGTAGTTGTTGGCGGTCATTATCGAGTATATTATACCGCCAACTTATATCCAATTCATGAGAAAGGGGCAAACTTATGTTACATATACCTTTACTTCTAACCTAGTTCCACTTGTATTCATAGAAATTATGTTTTGCGGTATAAAAGTGGGAAGCAATTGAAGTCGCCAAATAAATTAGAAAGCGCATTGAATAAAAGACGCCAAGGAGTGGATTGAGCAAAGAGGACCAAACCCCGCGCACAATTTGGCCCATGCACCACCATAGGCCCAACATATGGACGACAAAACGCGACGCGACGGGGAGAAGGCCGGGGCGAGAGGGCGAGCCCGGGGGCGCCGGCCCATGCGGCGGTCGGTGCCAAATTTCGGCCAATGCTCCCGCCCTTTCTCTGGCGGTTTGGTGCGAACTTCAAGCGGCGGTTGCATGTAGTGCAAACTTTCGTTCCGCCAAGAACAGCTCGAAGCAAGGAGAGCCCTCCATTCCCTCCTCCTCTCCACTATATAAAGAGGGGCACTCCTCCCTTGTAAGGCATTGACACACACAACACAACACACTACACATTATTACATCCTCACCTTGAGCACCACTCTCTTCTCTTCATTAGTTTAGTGTTAGTATTTGAGTTAGGCGGAGCTTCAAGGAGGGCTTGTCTCCTTGGAAGGATCTTTTGGTAATTTACTATGAAGTTCTTTCCTTTATTCAAGTCTCATTATTTATATCGCAATGCATATGAACTAGAGTATAGTTACCCTCATGTTATATTCATATTATGCCAACTAGAGTACAGTTAGTATAATGTGATAATTAACATGACTAACTTTAGGCTAATTGAATCATATTTTATTCTTGGAACATAGTAGAACTAAGTTCGAGTGATGGTCTGATGTACCTTCGGGTTTACCTTTACTCTTTCCTGTCGATCCGTAGGGTCGGGGTACCGCGGAGAGTTTAGGTAGTTCTCTATAAATGTAAGCATGGTGCTTAGGTCTATAGGGAATCATCTGGGAAATGCCGGCATCCCACGGTAGTGAGGTAGGCGGCAGAGGTGTGACAACTCTGTCCGTCCTTTGCACTCCTCCACGTCCGGGTGTTGGGTTGGAGTCTTATCAAGTGCAACCGGCTGGCGGATACCAGCCGCGGGCATCTCCTCATCACTTTAGCCCATCTCTACTGTGAACCATGAATGACGTATGTAGACTATAGTCTAACGCATTAGCGATATTAGAATAGCCAACTCAACATAGATTTTCCTTTTTATGTTATTTTCTATTTATTCCTTCTAGTGCTCAAGAAGTATGTGTGTCACCACTATCTCCAATATTATTATCACTTACCCCTGTATATGATTAGTGGCTATCCATACATACATTGTGGGCTATCATCATCATATTAAAACTAAACCTGCCTTCCCATGGGAAAATATAAATGAACGATACCCGAATACTCACCGGGTGAAATGCTACGATGATAGATCCGTGCGCTTGCGGGTTGACCCTTGCAATATTCAGTTCATCTATCACCTGACGCTTTCTTGACGTTATCATTAATCATAATGTCTATTCTTAGTGATTGTGCTAAGAAATGCCAACAAGCATTTCTAGCGCCATTGCCGGGGATAGGTTTAATATCTAATCCTAGTAATAACGTTAAGAAACATCAACAAGCATTTCTGGCGCCGTTGCCGGGGAAGGCAAGGTTAAAAAAAAATAAAGGTGATCATAACCACATGTATGGATGATAGCCCTAATCTTTGCGAGGCTAACTCTTTTTGTTTTCTTCTGTTGTGGATGAAAACAGGTATAGTGTATGACTGGTCGCAACCTGCCGAATAACCGTCGACGATCGAGAGGGCGCTCGAAGGAGTCGAGGTTCAGCCCACTCTTCCCGTCATCACTCCCGAGGAGGTTGCACCTGTCATCCAAGTACCATCTTCATCAACACTCATGGCCACCAAGACATCTGCGTGACTACTCGCCCCCTGTCGTGGGCAATGTCCCGATTGGCCCCGTGTCAACTTGGGCGACAAGAACTTTGAGTTAAGGGGCTGGCCTCATCACGATGGTACAAGCAAGTCCATTATGTGGACCGCCAAGCGAGGACGCAAATGCTCATCTCCGAACTTCTTGGAGCCGTGCGACACAATCATCATCAAGGACGTTGAGCCAGATGCAATCAGGCTCCGCTTGTTTCCTTTCTCCCTAGTGGGGAAAGCGAAGCAATGGTTCTACAAGGACAAGGAGGCTGTCAGCACTTGGAGTAAATGCTCCACCGCATTCCTCGCAAGGTTCTTCCCAATGGGCAAAACCAATGCCCTGCGGGCAAGAATTTCCAATTTTTCGCCACGACAATGAGGAACCCATACCGGAGGGCGTGGGAGAGGCTGTAAGAATACATCCTCGCCTGCCCACACCATGGCATGGAGAAGTGGCTCGTCCTTCAGAACTTCTACAATGGTCTTACGACCATGTCGAAGGGCCACATAGATCTTCCGCTTTGGAGGGGCATTCTTATCCCTCACTTTGTTGAGAAAGCGAAGCACTCATCGAGAAGATGATCGAGAACCAAAGCTGGGGAGAAGAACAGACCCCTCAGAGAACACAAAAAGGTATGCACACAGTAAAGGAGACGGATCTGCTTGCGGCAAAGATCGATCTCCTGATGAAAAGACTGGACGACCAAGCTCCGTCAAGCAGTGCTACACTCCCCATGGACTCACATATTACATGTGAAGTCTGTGGAGAGGTTGGACATTCGGGAAGTTCTTGCCCCGAAACTCGAGAAGAGGTAGCCTTCGTCAACAACGGATTTCGTCCGGGTAATAACAATGGGTGGAACAATCGGAGAATCGCCCACAAGGAGGTAACATTTACAATTAAGTTTACAATTCCAATTTCAATTCCAATCAACCCTCCTTGAAAGATTTAGTTTATGGTCAAGCTAAAATTAATGAAAGCTTAAACAAGAAATTATCGTCTAATGATAAAATGCTTGAAAATATGAACACAAAATTAGAAACTTTATCTTAAGCAAGTAAAGAATCAATTGAGTTTTAATAAAATGATAGAAACCCAAATAGCTCAATTAAGCTGCTGCGTAGCTTGCACCTAACATGGTAAAGGACTCGACCAAAGCCGAGGGGCCCCATTGAATCCGTTAACATGGTAACAATAAACAACCACACCTGTAAATAGGTTATACCGGATGTTGTTGTGGATTCACCTTTTGCGAGAGAAGAAAGAGGATCCGAGGAAACCCAACAATCACTGCTCAATAGGCCCATACACGTTTGGCAACGCCCTCTTTGTGATCTAGGGGCAAGTGTCAACATCATGTCAAAGAAGACCAATGACACACTCCTACACTTCCCATTATCCCGCACCAAGACCAAACTCGAGAATGGCGAGATCAAGCAGTAATAAAGCCGAAGGGATTCTTGAGACATTACGGTAAGGGTGAAGGATAGCTACGTCCCCACAGACTTCATCATCGTCGACATGGGAGAAGAAGATCACGTAGCATTGTTGTTGGGGAGACCATTCCTCAACACAACAAACGCTACTATCCATGTTGGCAAGGGAAGGGTCGACTTCGAATTCAGGGACAGGTGGTCCAATGCCTATTCAATGGATACAGCTAGGAAGAAATCCCAGAATAAGAAAAAGGTTGAACCCCAAGCAAAGACAACAGTCAAGGCAAAAGGACCCCAGGAACAGACGACGGACAAAACCAAAGAGGAAGTTGTACCTGTTCCTGCCAAGAAGGAGGAGGAACGTACCCCTACAACCCCCGAAAAGATTCAAGAAGAAATAAAATCGCCATCGCCTACCACGTCACCATCCAAAAATACGAAGAAGGCATGGCGTGTGAAGCGGGCCTAAAGGTAAGCTTCACTAAAGGTAAGAAATAAAGATTTTCCTTCTATAAATTTATTTTCCTCATATTAAATTATTTAAATTCATAACCTCTTTACTTAATTAATTTCCTTTTTACCATAACCTTTAATATTAAAAAGAATTCCTTTTCATATTTTAATCCCATTGCCATATTTCCCATTAAAATATATAAAAAAATATAGATTGATTTTATACTCTGAATAAGACTTTATTCAAAAAAAAAATTAAAACATTAATAAAATGAGAGAAAATAAGAAAACAAAGTTACGTGTCGAACCCGACCGTTGCACCATCGCACAACGGTCGAATTCGACCGTTTGAACACACCGCCGAGCGGGCGACAGAGAGGGCCAGAATAGGGCCGGCCGCCGATTGGGCTGGCCGCCCCCTGGCAAAGTGCCTCTGTCACGGGCCAAACGGTCCACGAGCACTAGCCCGTTGCCCTCGTCCGAGTGTCGGGGGTGCATCGGGCTATAAATTCTCGAGGTGGCGGGAGAGCTCTCCACCCCTCTCATTCTCACTCTCTCTTTTAGCTACTTGCTCACTTCTTGCACTCCACAAAGCATTCCCAAAGCTCTAGTGCAAGAACACCAAAGACACTCTCTCTCTCACAAGCTCTCTCCCAAGTCTCCCCAAGAGTAAGCACTTGTTTCCATTCCGTTTCGCTTTTTTTGTTCGCTAACATGTTCGGGAAAGCGGCAAGCGCGATCAAGAGGGGCGTGAGAAGAAGTGCGAGGCTTTCCCAAGGAAGCTCGAGTACGTATGCCGACAACACCGAAGCATATGAAGAAGACGTACCCTCGCAAGAGCAAGAGCAAGAGCAAGAACAAGCACCCACGGGGATGACGATCGAGGAAGCCGATGCACCGCACCTCGACCTGGAAGGAGAACGGGAGATGCAAGCCTACAACATCCTCAAGAATCGAGACTTTGCTCCGGCTCCTCGCTTCCCCGACGATGCCCTCGAAAAACTAGGTATGAATATCGAATTCCCCATCATTTGGAAAACCGTTGGATGGTCAGGGATTGCTCCCTGGATGAGCCGGGCTCTCGCCTCCTCACCATCCAATTTCTAGGATCTTTGGAAGTTCATGATCGGGGTGTTAGTTTTTGACTTTTTAGTAAATACTACTATTACACTTGGCAAGAACTAGCTAGGCACATAGGCTTTGATGCTAGAAATGATGCACAAACTTAATTTCTTTGCTTTACCGGATTTTAATCGTGCGCCTTTTACACTGAAATCACCACCATAGTTCCTACAGATCCTAGGTTTCGCCCTTCTAATGCCAACATACATCATCCAACATTGAAATTCATGCAAAAATGGATTGCCATAACTTTGTTTCCTAGGCATGAATTTCACCGTCCTTTAGATGTTGAGATGCAATGCCTCTATGCCATAGTTCACAAGAGAAAGATTGCTCCTATAAAAGAAATCATAAAATGTATGCTTAGCAATTTTAAACAATCCACACCTGTTTATTGTATCTCTCTTGTGACAAGGATTGCTAGTAACATTGGTGCATTGGAAGGCGAGAATGTCACATACCTAGATACTCCACCTCTGGAAATTTCAATATCACACGATACAAGGGCACATAATAAAATTTGATGAGAATGACCATGAGAAGGTTATTTATCATTTTCCGGGATATATAAATGAGATTCGCTCCCCTAACCCGGAACTCTCATTATATAAATCCCCATCACTCTAGTTGAGCTAGGCGAAGCACGCAGAGTTCTGTTTCTCGCGGGGTCATCACGAAGGAGAGCTACGGGGCGAGGCTAGTGGTTCACAGATGCCACGGCCTACACCCGTACCGGTGCCCCACGCCCGGGTTCTTTACACCAACGCTGAACCCCGGGCTCACACCCACTTTCAAAGTATGAGGGGATGTTCACACCTCATCCAGACCAAGCAGGAGGGTCAACATGGCATGAGGCACACTCAGTGTCCTCCGACTCCGAAGGGTTGCCACCACCACCACGTCACTATACGGTGGACCCCAGAGCGCTCCAAGAGATCAACACCCGACTCGGGAATGTGGAACTCCGCACAGGTGAGATTGCGCGAGGTCACTCACTGGTTTTGTGCGGGTTTCCAATCAACGCCATCGCCAGCACCTGCAACACCAAAGAGAGGAGGCGGAACGGAGACGGCAAGAGCATGAGGCCCGGATGGCGTTTCGGCGCCACATGGGGTACTACCCCCTAACCCATAGGCCATCGGCTAGCTTGGGGAGGACCCCGGAGGTAAGTACCTACCTCCCCTATCATTTTATTTTATCTCTTAATTTTTTCCTTGTCATTTTCCTTTAAAAAAAAAAAAAAAAGAAAAAATATATATATATATATATATATATATGATTCCACTCAATATGTAGTATAAGGATGCTTAATTTCTCTGAAGTTGAAATGATGAATAGTTGCTCTGCCTATAGTTCAATTTGCACCTAGTTCATAATATTGTATTCCCTAATGTTTAAGTTTATTGGCTTAACTTGTCTTGTCACGAAACTTAATGATTTGTGGGTATGCAAACACATGATTCTTCTCTAAGCTATTGCCGGATATGATATGGTAAAAATAGAATCAACTATGATTTTGTTCTAAGAGAGATTCATCATTAGGAGAATAATTTCAAAATTCCTTAATGATCAAAATTCTCATGATAGCCTATGTGAGACACCGTCATACGCTTTTGATCAAGATTCACATTCACATTGCCAAAAATAGGTTATGGGCTAAACTAGAAAAAAATGGACGCGTGTCCAGAAAACAAAACAATGGGTACTTCGATACCCGCCTCTAAAAAAAAAAAAAGAAAGAGAAGAATAATGGACAAGTGTCCGAGGGCTTAGTAGAGCCCACTTCTCTAAAAAGGAATAAGAGCTAGCCCATACCTTATCAAAAAAGAAATAATTTTCAATTGCACATCTTGATCAAGGTTTATGACTTGTTTCTCCTTATGGTTTGCACACCTGAGATGATCTAAGGAATCATTACACAAAGCTCGCATGAATGATCAATCAAAGAATGAATGACTAGTGTTTCTATAAAACCGTTCTACCTTGCAATAACCCAAGAGTTTGAAAAATGTTATAAGCCCCATATGATTTAAGTATACAAGGATAGATAGAAATGCCAATTTATTTAAACAACGGAAGAATACTTTGTTATGAGCATGATACATTTTGAAATATATCGGCATTGTAGCAACTCCCGATCAACAACCAAACACTTAGCTATTTGCTCGGGGACGAGCAAAGGTTAAGCTTGGGGGACTTGTTGGCGGTCATTATCAGTATATTATACCGCCAACTTATATCCAATTCATGAGAAAGGGGCAAACTTATGTTACATATACCTTTACTTCTAACCTAGTTCCACTTGTATTCGTAGAAATTATGTTTTGCAGGTATAAAAGTGGAAACAGGTACAAAGTCGCCAAATAAATAAGAAAGCGCATTGAATAAAAGACGCCAAGGAGTGGATTGAGCAAAGAGGACCAAACCCCGCGCACAATTTGGCCCATGCACCACCATAGGCCCAACATATGGACGACAAAACGCGCGACAGGAGAAGGCCGGGGCCGAGAGGCGCAGCCCAGGGGCCGGCCGGCCCACTGCGGCGGTCGGCGCCAAATTTCGGCCAATGCTCCCGCCCTTTCTCTGGCGGTTTGGTGCGAACTTCAGCGGCGGTTGCATGTAGTGCAAACTTTCGTTCCCGCCAAGAACATTTCGAAGCAAGGAGAGCCATCCATTCCCCTCCTCCTCTCCACTATATAAAGAGGGGCACTCCTCCCTTGTAAGGCATTGACACACACAACACAACACACTACACATTATTACATCCTCACCTTGAGCACCACTCTCTTCTCGTCATTAGTTTAGTGTTAGTATTTGAGTTAGGCTTAGCTTCACGGAGGGCTTGTCTCCTTGGAAGGATCTTTTGGTAATTTACTATGAAGTTCTTTCCTTTATTCAAGTCTCATTATTTATATCGCAATGCATATGAACTAGAGTATAGTTACCCTCATGTTATATTCATATTATGCCAACTAGAGTATAGTTAGTATAATGTGATAATTAACATGACTAACTTTAGGCTAATTGAATCATATTTTATTCTTGGAACATAGTAGAACTAAGTTCGAGTGATGGTCTAGTGTACCTTCGGGTTTACCTTTACTCTTTCCTGTCGATCCGTAGGGTCGGGGTACCATGAGGGAGTTTAGGTAGTTCTCTATAAATGTAAGCATGTTGCTTAGGTCTATAGGGAATCATCTGGGAAATGCCGGCATCCCACGGTAGTGAGGTAGGCGGCAGAGGTGTGACAACTCTGTCCGTCCTTTGCACTCCTCCACGTCCGGGTGTTGGGTTGGAGTCTTATCAAGTGCAACCTTTGGCGGATACCGGCCGCGGGCATCTCCTCATCACTTTAGCCTATCTCTACTGTGAACCATGAATGACGTATGTAGACTATAGTCTAACGATTGGCGATATTAGAATAGCCAACTCAACATAGATTTTCCTTTTATGTTATTTTCTATTTATTCCTTCTAGTGCTCAAGAAGTATGTGTGTCACCACTATCTCCAATATTATTATCACTTACCCCCTGTATATGATTAGTGGCTATCCATACATACATTGTGGGCTATCATCATCATATTAAAACTAAACCTGCCTTCCCATGGGAAAATATAAATGAACGATACCCGAATACTCACCGGGTGAAATGCTACGATGATAGATCCGTGCGCTTTGAGGTTGACCCTTGCAATATTCGGTTCATCTATCACTTGACGCTTTCTTGACGTTATCATTAATCATAATGTCTATTCTTAGTGATTGTGCTAAGAAATGCCAACAAGCATTTCTGGCGCCATTGCCGAGGGTAGGTTTAATATCTAATCCTAGTAATAACGTTAAGAAACATCAACAGTAGTGTTAGTAATAGTTGTAGGGTTAGTAGTAATTGTTTTGGTAATACTTGAATACTTTCATCTGCATGGTTTCGAGAAGTAAAATGAATGGCTCTTGTTGATATATTGGTGGTTGGTGGCCTTCGTGCCCATGTTCGGTATATATATGTGGTTGTTAGCCTTCGTGCCATGTTTTTGCGGGTTTGGGAACCTCCGTCTTGAGGGGAGGTGCTGCTTAAATTTTGAGTCGATAATAACTATTTTCCCCTTTTTTAGGGGCATCACGTAGGAGGACTCGGCGACCCCGATCGTCCTCGTGGGCCTTGCGTGTCTTGCTGCACCGCGTCTCCACCGACACCGTGAGGTATTAATCCCATTTCATCCTTATAGTTGTCTTACATAGCGCAACCCAGGTTTGGCGTCTCCGTCCGAAAGAGATACAAGCGTTGGTATGCGCATCTGTGCATATCTGCGACCGTATGACGTTTTGGATTGTCCATGTTTTTGGACAGCCCGTGGATGCGTAGATGGGTTAGCATCTATGCTCGGCTCCGTCCGAGCCAGATTTTTCGGCAGACACCTCCCGTTGTTCTCGGATACACACTCTCCCCGCCGGGGCGTGTATCGGGAGAACAGCCGGGAAAATCTTCCGCTCCCGGCCCGGGGCGGACGGGAGCCGAGCATGGATGCTAAACTTGTCTACGCATCCTCGGGTGGATTAGGACCTATCCCTCACCTATTAGATGGTAGGAACGCCGTGTAGATGCGATTTGCTGGTTATATGGCTCGCTGATATTGCGTATGACAGAGGATGGATAACCGTGAGTGGATGTACACGGGCTTCGCAAGTAAGAGCCTTGAATGGGTTAGGGGGACCGATGCTTTCCTGGAGCATGCATTTGGCCCAGCTGCTAAAGGGTCTATTCGGATGCCGTGTCCCTGCAGCAAATGTAAGAACAAGAAAAAGCAACGAAAGGTTGAAATGGGCAAACATATTTACAAGAACGGATTCGTCCCAAACTATAGCCGCTGGATCTTCCACGGTGAAGCCGATCGTATTAGAGAGGACGTGGTGAGGCCCCTCCTCGAGGTATGATGCGAGATGCCGGGATGGCGAGACATGATGGCGAGACTTTCATGATGCACGGTTCAATGGAGTATTGGAGGAGGAACCAGAGGAAACCGCAAAGGCGTTCTACGAGATGATGGAGGCGGCCCAGCAGCCCCTTCACGAGAAGACAATGGTTACGAAGCTGGATGCCATTTCATGCCTTATAGCGTTGAAGTCGCAATTGAGCATTAGTCGAGACGGCTTTGACACCGTGTTGTCAGTTATTGGCAAACTGCTTCCAGAGGGTCACGTCCTGCCGAAGAACATGTACGAGTCACAGAGACTCCTTCGTGGACTCAAGATGCCATATGAGTCGTACCATGCTTGTCCGAAGGGGTGCGTCCTATTTAGGGGAGACCTCAAGGAAGCAACGCACTGTCCAAAGTGCAAAGCCTCTAGGTTTGTGGAGGTAGAATGTAGTGATGGCAGGAAGAAACAGTCGAAGATCCCCGAGATGGTCCTACGACACCTTCCTTTCGTACCGAGGCTCCAATGGCTATACATGACAGAGGAGTCCGCGAAACAAATGACATGGCACAAGAAGGGCAAAAGATACAGTCCTGAGAAGTTGGTACACCCATCGGATGGTGATGCATGGAAGCACTTCGATAATATGCATCCTGAAAAAGCTATGGAGGCTCGGAATGTACGCGTAGCGCTCGCAACAGATGGGTTCAACCCGTACGGACAGTTGGCGGCCCCGTACACTTGTTGGCCTGTGTTCGTGATCCCTCTCAATACCTGGGCACCCGGGTAACAATATGGGTGTGTTCATGCAGCCAGTGTGGGATGAATTGCAAGATGCTTGGCAAAATGGGGTACTGACGTACGACCGAGCTACAAAGACGAACTTCACAATGCATGTGTGGTACTTGTATTCAATGCATGACTTCCTGGCTTATGGCATATTCAGCGCGTGGTGTGTTCATGGGAAGTTCCCTTGCCCAACATGCAAGGCAGCTGTGATGTTCACCTGGCTGAACAAGGGTGGCAAGTATTCTTCGTTTGACAAACATCGTCAATTCCTGCCCGAGAACCATGAATTCAGACTAGACAAAAAGCACTTCACGAAAGGTGTTCAAGTCACCGACCCCATCCCAAAGTTTATGACCGGTGAAGAGGTCCTTGCCGAGCTAGCTGGTCTCAAAATCGATGAAAAGAAAGGTTGTTTTGTTGGATATGGTACCACACACATGTGGACTTATATATCGGGCTTGACTAAGCTCCCCTACTTCAAGGATCTTCTTCTTCCACACAACATCGATGTAATGCACATAGAAAAGAATATCTCCGAGGCACTCTTCGCAACAACCATGGACCTTAAGAAGTCTAAGGACAACGTTAAGGCTAGACTTGACATAGAGATGATGTGCGATAGACCGAAGATAGTGATAGAGACCCCTAGCCCTAGGAAGAGATGGAAAAAGAGCCCGGCCGACTACATCATCAAAAGGGCCGATAGGAAGGAAGTACTATAGTGGATGAAGACGTTATCGTTCCCTGATGGGTATGAGGCGAATCTGAGTAGGGGAGTGAACTTGCGGACTATGAAAGTCTTAGGGAAGAAGAGTCATGACTTCCACATGTGGATTGAGCGGATCCTTCTGCGATGACTCGGGGATACCTCTCCAAGCCAGTGTGGCGCGTCCTGGCAGAGTTGAGCTTTTTCTTCCGCCAGCTTTGTGTTAAGGAGTTATCTCGGGATGCGATTGCTGATTTGGAGCGTGCTGCACCTTTGTTGATCTGCAAGTTGGAGATGATATTTCCACTGGCTTCTTCCTATCGATCAAAGACCTGATTTTGCACCTTCCCGGTGAGGCACGGTTGGGGGGGCCCGTGCGATTCCGTTGGTGCTGTCAATCGAGAGGGCTCTCAAGGTACTTGGAGAAAATGCGGGAATAAAGCCAAAATTGAGCCTTCCGTGGCTGAGGCATACATTCTAGAGGAGGTGTCGACCTTCACACAGGCGTACTATCTTGAGAAACTTCCCAAAGCATCCACAATCCTACCCCTCGTTACAATGCCGACGAGAGTTCATCGAACCTCGGCCTTTTCGAGAGGGCAAGTCGGAAAGAGGAAGCGCAGCCTACCCACAAGCACTTGTCCTTTGATGAGTGGCGCACTATCATGCTTTATGTGTTGTTAAACCTTGACGAAGTGGCTCCTTATCAGCAGTAAGTTCTCAATGAGCTTGTTCCATACGCCGTCACTATCCTCCACCTATCGATCTGACCCACTTGCCTTGATTTTTCAGGGAATTTATTGGTCAACACTAGAGAGGAATGGGGCTCCTACCTTGCAACAAGAAGACAATCTTCTAAAAAAAGGGCAGCCCAATTTTATTTCCTGGTTCTGTTCAAAGGTACCATCCAACTAACCTCGTTCCGACTTTGATATTTCACTTTGGTCCTAGTAACATATAATGTAACGATGTACGTGGCCTCACCTTGCAGGCCCGCACAGATGCCGAAATGTGCGAAGATTTAAAACAGGTGGGCAATGGCTTCCCCCGTAGGGTCAACTCGTTCACCATTTATGATGTGAATGGCTATCGCTTTCGCACGAGAAGCTACGAGGAGAGTCGGCCCAACCGCAAAACAACGTGCACCGGAGTTCGTACGCCCGGCTTGGATAACAAGGACTATTACGGCATAGTCAAAGAAATATATGAGCTAAACTTCGGGGGTCCTAAAGAGCTCAAGCTAGTGGTATTCAAATGCCATTGGTTCGATCCTTATGACACGAAAGTAGACCCTACGATTGGGCAAGTCAAAATTCGTCAGGATTCCATATATGGAGGAGAGGATGTCTATATTGTGGCTAATATACATGCCACACAAGTTTATTACCTCCCATGGGTGTGCCAAAAACACGAGGACCTTGCGGGTTGGTACCTTGTGCCGCACGGTAAAGCGCCTGTTCCGAACGATGATGATTACAACCTTGACCCAAACACTGAAGAGTTCTATCAACCTGCGGGGCTAGAAGGACGCTTGGAGATAGACATTCTTTCGCTGATAGGCATGGAAGTAGACAACGCCATCGATGAGGACGAGGGTGATGAGGTGCAGGATGCTAAGGACTTACAAATTCTTGAACGATGGAGGATGGTGCGTGAAGGAGTTGTAGAGGGCGACGCACATGCTGAGGGTGATACAGATGATGAGGATGGTGACATTGATGATTACAATAGTGATAGTGATGACTACATGTCAGCCTTTGCCATTCGGGGAGATAATTTCTAAATCATATAATACTATTTTGTTATTATTGTTACCTTTCAATTATGTTTCATTCTTTTTGCAATACTAATTGGTTTACTCTTTGTCTTTGCGGGGGACTCGACAAAATGCCCGGTGGAAGGCGGCAACGTCGACGGGGGTCCGGTCCCTCTACGCGAGGCCCCTCCCACCCTCTCCCCACGCCGACGAGGAGGAGGCCGACGAGCAGCACCTTACGGTGGAGACGTCGTTGAGGCGCAGCCGGCGTCGCTCGTCGATGAGGAGGCTTGAGTTCCTTTCTTCAAGGCCGTCGTCGGGCCTGCCGGGCCGTCGTTGGGCCAGCCGGGGTCCTCGTCGGGCTAGCCGACCCACACCTCTTTAGACTCGGACACCAGTGCCGAAGAGACACACTGTCGAGAGACATCTTCCTCGTGAGTAGGGTCTACCGGGCGGGGCCTCGACCCTCCCAGATGGGACGATCCCTTTGGCCCGCCGCCCGGTGATTCGACCCCACGGTGAAAAGTAAGTAGCCATTGATATTTTCACTACTTATTCATATGACATGTTGAAAATCGAACTTCGGACTAACAATTCGTCTTAATGGCTCGTGCAAAGAATCGGAAGATTGTAAGCGGAGGGGGCAGTTCGCGCCATATCAATGGCATCCAGAGCCTCCTGATTAAAGCGAACTACCCTGGCTTGGTAAACAACGGGGTGGTGAGGGAGCCGCCCTATACGTGGGAGCACTTCGTGCGCGTGGACAAGGGCGCCCTTGCGGCGAAGATCAAGAGGGAGTTCTGGGTGAGTCTGTACAGGATTACTTCACATTTTTTTAAATACTATGTTTTTTAAATAATAAAATGATACATGTTGTACGTATGTAGGATTACTTCACGTGCGAGGCGGGGCAAGAGGCGCAGGCCGCTAGAGTGCAGGACAAGGTCTGCCGAGACCGACTCAAGGACCTGTACCATGAGGCACGTGTCCAGTGCATCATCTCCTTCAACGCTAACGTGCTCGGCAAGGTGGTGAGGAAGAATGAAGCAAGGGAGATGATGCTCTAGAGGGAGACCGACCTCACGAGGGGAGCAGTACATCGGGTTTGTAGAACACATTTATTCGATTCCTTAAATGAAAAATAAGCAGGCTTCCATTCATCCTCTGCTATGTCATGCAGATGTGTCCGGGGTGGTGCAACAAGTACCTCGACTGCTGGGAGGCCATTGTGGACAAGTGGCTCTTGGAGGAGATGTACGAGACCAAGAGACTTCGTCGGAGATGTCGCTTGGAGATGGAAGGGAAGCCACACCACCAAGGGAGCGTGCCCTTCCCAGTGTACATGGATAGATGGGTACGATTCTGTTGATTTTTTTATTCAAGCTCAAATCTCTTCACTTCTAACCATCTCTGTGTTCTCCTCGCAGTCCGCTTCGCATGAAGGCCAGCACATCAGCGAGTACGCGGGGTTCGCCTTGACTCACAGCGGCAGAGCGACTGACAAGGACAACGTCTACGACCCGGCGAAGGGGCCCGAGGCGTACACCAACGCCCGCGTCTACACCAAGCTTACCCAGTACGCCGAGGCGGCAAAGCAGCGCTATGGGGACGACTTCGATCCAGCCACCGCGCCCCTAGACACAGACCTGGTGATGAGGTTGGGAGGAGGGAAGCAGCACGGCCGGTACTGGATGGCCAACAGCGCGATCGACCCGTCCTCTGTTCACAGGCTGAGCGAGATTCGCTCCAGGAGCACGACCTCCTCCGACATCCCCATAGCACCTCGGCAGCAGAGCTCCACGCAGATGATGCAGACGTTTCAGGTAATTACAGTTTCATTCGTCGTTCACTGGTTTTACACATGTCCGCTGCCTATGCATTGTTTCAACGTTACGGGTGTAATATTGCAGGCCCGGATGGCAGAGTTGGAGGCCAGGTGGCCCAGGCGGCGAGTTTGAGGCCGAGGCGGGGCGGCCCAGGCAGAGGCCCATCGGCGGGAGTTGGAGGCATACCAGCAATACTCGGTGCGTCAGATGCAGGACGTGGCGGCCTTCTTTCAGGGCCTCCAAATCCCGGGTGTGATGCTACCTCCGTTGCCTAGCTCGCTGTTCGCTCCACCCCCGTTTCCAGTGCCTCCTCCTGCAGGGACTCCGGTGAGTATATGTTGTCCTTTATTTCTTAGGCTTGTGCGGCCATTCTGCAGGTACTAATGAGGTCGCCTCTCTTTTTATGCAGCCATTTGTCGGCGGGTTCGAACCCGACTCCTCCAGGTGGCCCTTCTCCAACCCATCCGGCAGCCGGCCCGACTCCACAGTACACGTGGCCAGGTGGTGTTCCTCCTCTGGGCACGCAGCAGCCACACTACGGGCTTCCACACGTCCCTCCTACACACCACAGGTGGACGTACCAATCGGCGCCGCAGCATGGTTGGTACCCGGGGCAAGGTGAGGGCCCCTCACACTCTTCGCAGCAGGGAGGCCACGGGTCGGGGCAAGGAAGTTGAGTTGGTGGTGATTAGGTTCTCTCTCGGCACCGTGATGACTTTCTTTTGGATGTTGGACATGTTGCACCGTGATGGATCTCGTTTCGATGTTGGACATGTCGATTTCGTTTGGATGTTGGACATGTTGAATTTCGTTTGGATGTTGGACTATATGTGTGAATTTGTGATATTTGTGGATTATATATGTGAATTTGTGATATATGTGGATTATATATGTGAATTGGTGATATATGTGGTTTTTGTGTATCTATGAATGCTTATGGTATATGTATATGTTGATTTGCATCAACAATCAACGTAAACAGCAAAACAAAAAAATAAAATTCCCAGATTTGTCGAGTGCCAAAGACTCGGCAAAGCCGAACCCCGCAAAGAACTTGGTAGGTTTGCCGAGTGCATGGACGGCACTCGGCAAGCCCGACCATTAATTTGCCGAGTGCCATGACGCTTGCACTCGGCAAAGTTTGGTGTTTTTTTTTGATAAAACGAACGATTTGCCGTACTGACATAACACTCGGCAAAGTTTTTAAAAAATTCAAATCTTTGCCGAGTGCGATCGTTTGGCACTCGGCAAAGAAGCGCCCATTTGTAGCGTTCGCCGTTGGATACGCCGAGCACGACATAACACTCGGCAAAGCCTTCGCCAACTGCGCGACATTTGGCACTCGGTAAAGATTCGTTTCCCGAGTCATTCTTTGCCCAGTGGAGTTTGCCGAGTTTGGCGGTCGGCAAAGGCTTTGCCGAGTGCATAAGTGCCTTTGCCTAGTGCGCTCTGCACTCGGCAAAGCAGCCGATTCCTGTAGTAAGGGCAGCGCCCCTGTCATTGCATTACGGCAAGGACAATAAAGTTTACAGTTCAAAGCATTCAGGGGTAACACCCCAGACACTCACTCACTCAGTTTAAGCAAACTCCTCGAACTCAACAGAAAAACTCAAAAACACCTGGGACTTAACCTCTCACTCCTCAAACAGCCAAGAAAGAAAATTACATTGAACACCATCTGACAAACCGGCAGCTACTAAATTTCAAAACACCAAACATAAGGCTTCAACTTCATCTCCCCCCTTTTTTCCTCAGGCAACTGCATCTTCTGGCAGAAGACTTGTCCAGCGCAAACCTGGGGCATCTTTAGGTATTGTAGTCCTGAGCTTCATCTTGACTTCATCTGGAATTGCCTTGTCTTCCCAGTCCAGAGCCTTGTCCAGCATGTATATATCCCACTTGTCTTTGACCTCCTTTAAGCACATAACGGTGCTCCCAGACTTTAGATTGTGAGACAAAAGCCTATCATCATCGCACGACCATATGAAAATGATGACTCCACCAGCTCCAGTATCTGCAAAGCCAACCACATTGGTCCGTTGTCCGAGCTGTGTTGGGAGTAGGTTATCAAGGTCGATAACTCTGCTCTCCCATCTTGCATCTTCATGAGGAGTAGGACCATGCTCCATTGACCACAGATGTAGTTTGTGCATTTCAGACATGAACTCAGTGAAGGCAAATCCTAGCCTCCCACCCTCCATAACCAGTAGCGTGGCCTTCATGTGGAAGAGTTTTCGAAGCACACCCTCTGATGGTATGGGTATGCGAATCCAAGACAATTCTCGTGTCAGCAAATCATACTTGAGGACAGCAGGTACGTCGGGGCTCATCTTGAAGTAGACTGCAGTGCCGATGAGGACACTGTTCTCCTTGCCATAATAACAATGGCGCTGCTCGACATAGACAGGGTTGCTCCACCTCCCAGCTTCGGATGAGTAGACGCAGAGGAACGTTCGGCCATTCCGGTCAGGCCCCACGAACACGACCATGAACGGGCCACGGTGACAGTCGAGGTGGTCGCAACCGTCGGCAGCCACCGTGCCGGCGCAGAGCACGGCCGCGTTCCCCGAAACACACGAATAGGGTGAATACAGTGGCCATCTGGGCAGTTTCCTCAGCTCGTCCGCGATGGGGTCTCCCACACGAAGAGATCCTCCTCCGAGGCGGGCACGAAGTCTCTCGGCGAGCAACGGAGGAGCACGCGGCCGTGGCACGAGTGCACGGCTTCCATGCAGCGGAAGCGGGGGTCGCCATGGTGCCGCGGCTTGAACGATGACGTCGGGCTCGGCACGAACAAGCGGCCCGTGGATCTCGCGGTACCGGCGCCCTGAAACACGAAGCCCAGCAGCGGTGGCGCGCCGTGGATCTCGCGGAACCGGCGCTGGAAGCCACGCCCGCAGATGAGGCGGCACCATCGCTTGCTGACGAGGGCGGCGTGCACGAGGCTTGCCGGGTCTTCGGGCGGGAAGCGGACGAGCACGTCTTCCTCGAGCTCCACCGGCAGCGCCTTTACCGCCATGGCGCTTGCCTGCTGCTTGGTCGGAGTCGGATCCATAGCTCGGCCCCGCGGCTGCGAAGGGGAAAGGAAGGGAAGGAGAAGATCTCG
This sequence comes from Hyparrhenia diplandra, assembly GCA_015847255.1. Lineage (NCBI taxonomy): Eukaryota > Viridiplantae > Streptophyta > Magnoliopsida > Poales > Poaceae > Hyparrhenia > Hyparrhenia diplandra. Next base: position 56,579 of record JADLZK010009802.1, read on the forward strand.
ATCTGCGAGGGGAGTTGGCGGCGGCTGAGGATTCGGATCGACAAAGAGAAGGGGATCGAGGGCTCTGACAGGTGACGGTAAAACTGAACAGCCGCCGGATTCCAAGACGACACGCAATCTGGAAGACTATGCAACCGAGTTTTTTTTTTTCTTTTCTTTTCTGCGAAAGATGCAACCGAGTTTCTTTCTGGAAACAAAATGCGTCTCACTTTTGAGGAATTAGAAAAACGTTTATGGATCAACATTTGTATTCTTCGAACAATTTTAATTTAAATATATTTCATTATTGATTTAGTGCACTATAGGTTCTGTTTGATATAGTTTTGTTCACTAGTTTTTTTTTTTTTTTTTTTTTTTTTTTTTTTTTTTTTTTTTGCTTTGTCTTTGAGGTGTTATTGGTAAACCGTTCTGCTCAACGGTATTACATGTCCAACGGACCGGGCCGCCCGACATGGCATGCCGTCAAGCTGGGTCGGGATCGTGGCGGTTGGCACGTTTCGGGCCATCGTGCGCGTGGGTCGTTCCTAGTGCCTGTCCTATGGGCCAAGCACGGCCTACTGGGCCATCAGGAGATGTGTTCATCCAGAAGTGACATTAGTTATTGAGTACGTATGACCTTGAGAAAAAACCAATGGATGACAAACCTATATGATTTGAGGAAAAAGAAGGCTATTGTCTATCGTGACTCATTTACAGCTGACATAACCTCAACTCAAAGGAGTGAAGGCATGAACAATGTATTCAAGAAAAGATTTTGTAGGAGACTCGGACTTTCAGAGCTTCTTGTAGAATGTGAGAAGGTTTCTGCTAGCCTTCGTGAAAATGAGTTAGACGCGGATTTTAACTCGCGTCGAAAAACCCCATTTACTTACAGCCCAAATTTTCCTCTGTTGAAGACTGCAGCTGAATCATATACAAAGAGGATGTATTCAGAGTTTGAAGAAGAATTTAGACAACATTTCTCATTCTCTTATAAATTGCTGCAAATAGATGGGTCAATTTTGACATATATGGTTACACATATGCACTCTACTCGTGGAGCAACTGTCATCTTCAACACTGAGGATATGAACCTTAAGTGTTCATGCAAGAAGTTTGAGTCCATAGGTATGTACGAACACTTTAAAATCACAATATGGTTTGTTGTAAATTAAGATTGAGAATAGATTCATTATCATGTAGGTATACTGTGCAAGCATGCCTTCAAAGTCTTTGGTGTGAATGATGTGTTCAATTTGTCGTCCCAAATATGTACTAAACAGATGGACAAAATATGCAAAAAAGAGGATTTTATATTGAGAAACAAGGATCTGAAAAGGAAGATATGAAAACACATGCTGCACGCATCTCATGAAAGGCGACATCCCTTGCATTGAATTGTTCAGTGTGAAAACAACTTCTTGATCACTTGGAGAAAGTCATCAATAATTTAGTTTTGGAAGTGGATAATTCTCTAAGCAAGGAGCAAGAAAAAAAGATGAGGTTGATCTAGTTTTGACTAATTGTGATACAGGCACATTGAAAGGATCAATATCATTTAGAGCTCCTCAGATTATAAAAAGTTTTCAAGGTGAATAATGTTAAAAAATTGCTTAAGTTATATCAATAGATGTGTATTTGACATATCTTTAATATAGTGTTATTTTTGTGGCACTAGCTTTTTTGATAATAAAAACTAGAGGAATTCCCCGCGTTGCCGCGGGTAGGAAGGGGTATGAAGGAGAAATCTATGAGTTAAAATATTACTATCACCTCCTATTCTTTTTCTTTCCTTTTTTCCCCTTTTATCATTCCCTTTTTTTATTTTTTATTTTACTTTATACCAACTATGATTAGTGGGGTCCACCGATAATTTTATCGAAATATATCCATATGAGATCTTGTTTTGAAGGAATTATTAAAATGAATTCAATGGTGGTGTAATCGAATTTAATTTGTTTTTTCTGGTTTGTGAGTTATATCATTTTTTAGTTAGTTCAAACAGTGGGGCTGCCCACTGGTTGACATGGTCTTAGTGAGGCTGCTGAGGTGGCATGCTTCTCTACATAGGTGTAGTAGATTAGTAGTCAAAGAATGCTTCTAAAGAGTTATCCAGATCCTAATACGCCCTATGAAAAGAAACAGAGGGGGCATGGCTTACCCCAACTTTCGTAGATAGAAACAGCTAGGTATGGCCACCACATTTTCACACAAGACCACACATCAAGACTGACTGACCAAATTATTGTAAAGGATACAACGCCCTTTAGCGTTCCATCTTATCGTATTGTAAGGTCCTTCACCAAGCTCAACAAGAGGCCGAGCTGCACTTCTTGTTGAATATTGTTGCCTTGACCGGCATATAACTGAGATAAGGTTAAGGAGCACTTAAAAAAGGATCAAATGGTACATAATAGGTGAAACACTGAAATTCTACAATGTATATGAAGACAGTAAATGTAAGGATAAATCCATAAACCACAGCAAATTCAGAGCCAGAGGAAGACCACTGCACATCTTGGACTGGCCCACCTTTTTCTACCAATACATGATATTGTCAGATACCAGAAAGTAAAGGACAAAATATTGTCAAAACCTAATAACTTACTAAGTGGAACAATTCCTTTGAATGCCCTGTTAGTTTTCAAGTAGTTCAACTTGGTTTCACCCTACTACAGCAAGAACTAGAAGCCCAGTGGATCCTTTGTTCCAGTGCAATTGAACACTGGAGCGACGAAAAAAGCTCCTGCGAGCAACAACTTGATTTTGTTCGTCCTTGTTGGAAGAGAATATCTGAACACTGGCTGGAACACCCTACTCGAAAGTTTGCAGATCATCCAATTCCATGTTTCCAAGAGGATGTGACGGACGGGGATGTTCTACGTGGCGGCACCTGGGCGGCCGGTGAGTGGGCTGCGTGGGGCCTGAACCCCACCGGCGAGTGCATGGCCGGCACACAAGCGCTGGCGTTGGCAGGGTTTCAGTCGGTGTCGTGGTCGTGGCGGCTGACGGTGTTCCAGCGGCTCGGGTTCACTAGCACCGATGTACGGGGTGGCGTGCGTGAAGGAGGCGAACGTGGTGGCCATGGGCACGACCAGGGTGGTGTACAGGGTGGACCTCCCACGCTCGCACGCCGTGATAGCCGTGAATAAGCTGTTGTGGTCGGCACCCATGGATAGCGACGGCATGGGGTCAGCGAGCGTGCATATATCAATCAATCATTATCTATATTTAATTGCTTTTATGTGCATGGGAAATCTAGGTCAATTTCTAGTTTGCTACATATACCGCACGCTCGATCTGCTCTGCTCATCACCAAGACAAGAACTCGGGCTAGAGGTTTTGGAGACACTTGGTGCTCTTGGATCCAACGCATCCTTCGCTCGGGCAAGACCTCTATCCTCCTCAATGGGGTGCCAGGCCGTTGGCTCCAGTGCCGCCATGGCCTGCGCCAAGGCGACCCTATTTCTCCATATCTCTTCATCATTGTTGCTGACGTTCTTCAGCGCCTACTCCAAAGCGCCTCTGCTAACGGCCTTGTTGCCCATCCCCTTGTTCCCAGTCTCCATTGCCCAGTGCTTCAATATGCGGATGATACGCTGATCCTGATCCGAGGAGACATGAATGGAGTGACTGCGCTTAAGCACATCCTTGACACCTTTGCATCTGCCACCGGCCTCCACATCAATTTTGACAAAACCACTTTCATTCCCATGCACCTGGATCCAGCTGCTGCGGCTGCCATGGCGGCTGTTCTTAGCTGCAACATTTCCTCCTTCCCCCAGCCCTATATGGGTCTCCCCCTCTCCCCCAATAAACTCAAGGTTGCGGACTACCAGCCCCTCCTGTCCTCTTTTGACCGCTACCTATCCGGATGGAAAGCCAAACTTCTCAGCTCAGGTGGCCGCGTCGTCCTTGTCAACGCTGTTCTTAGCAGCCTGCCTATTTACTACATGCTCTCCCTTCTTCTCCCGAAGACTGTTTGTGACTCCATTGACAGCAAATGCCGCGCCTTCCTCTGGTCTGGAGAAGATAAGTTCCATGGCTCTCAATGCCTAATAGCTTGGGAAAAGGTATGCTGCTCCAAGATTGCTGGGACGCATTGTGCACGAAGAGTCTCCACGCGATCACCACTGTCGCTGTCGGCTGCGGGAGCTCGACCTACTTCTGGTATGATGCCTGGTCCAGGCCTGATCCTTTGGCCATCTGCTTCCCTGGGCTGCTGTCGCACTGCTGTAGGCCTGCTGCTTCTGTTTGTGACGTGCTGACCATTGGTCTTCGCAACCTGCTTCAACCGCGCCTCACCTCCCAAGCTTCCTCTGAACTTGTCGTCCTCTCCACAGCACTTGCAAGTCTCGCCCTCTCTGAAACCGAGGATGACCGCCGGCTTCGTCTTCCCACAACCCCGGCTTTCTTGAGTGCCGGTGCCTATAATGTCATGCATTCCAACCAACCAACTCTTGAGGGGCCAACCCGCATTTGGGGATGTCACCTTCCCAACAAGGTCAAGTTTTTCGGATAGCTTCTCCACTTCGATCGCCTGAACTCCCAGAGCAACCTCTACCACAAGAACATCCGAAGCTGGGAAGAATCCTACTGTCCCTAGTACTGCCCCAGGGAGGAGGAGACTTGTGATCACATCTTTGCAGAATGCCCCAGAGCTACCCGGGTTTGGTATGCCCTCCAATTCAGAGTCCAGGATGGCGAGTTGTCGACCCCCTGGCGGATTGGGCTTGGGCATGGACTGCCTCCCTCTGTCAACCTCGACATGGTCCTCACTGTTCTTTGGCACATATGGAAAGCCCGAACACGCTCATCTTCGATCAACTCGACCTTGCTCCAGCTCAAGTCCTGCGGGCAGCGGCGAAAGATTTGGATAGTTGGTCTTGTCCATTCAAAGAGAAGAAAATGCTTGTAGTAGATTGTGTAAATTATATGCTAGCCTGCTGCAACAACTTGTAAGCCCACCCGCCCCCCAAGTGGTCGAACCCTGTTGTATCCCCTCTTCTCACCCTTGGCATGCCGGGGAGTATGTACAACATTTTGGCATTTCGATCAATAAAACGTAGGTGGGGCGTCGCCCCAATTGCTGAAAAAAAGACAAGAACTCGCAGTGACTACAGGTACCCTCGACTCCAATATAGCCACCACATCAGCGTCTCGCTCCACCGTCAAGTGCACTTGGACTGGCGCTGTCAGTAAGGATGAAAAGGGATGGAAACAAAAATCCCGTTCGAACAGCTGGTTCAGGTCACGCGGTTGATGGAGCAGCACCCGACTGCCCCTCGCAAAAGATCGACGCCAAAGTCTATTCTTCAAGAAGAATGGTGACCTTGATACCTCCTTGCTGTACAAGATGCTGAAAATGGCCAACTGCAGTGCTGATCCATGGGCAAAATTTGTATGGAAGTTTAAAGCTCCTCCGAGGGTACGTTTTTTCGCGTGGTTGCAGTCCCAGGGGAGGATTCAGTGCAAGACCGACCCGATTAAGAAGAAGATTATTGATGACACCACTTGCGACACATGCTAGGCAGCAGAAGAGACTCCAGCACACATCATCTTTGGGTGCACAGCAGCACGTCAGTTCTGGGACGCAGTCCAAATACAAACGCAGCCGGACTGGACCCTTCAAAAACTGCAGGAAATACAGGCTCCAAGTCACATCCCGGCCAAGCACTTTGGAGCATTCTTGATCTTGTGTTGTTGGCACATATGGAAGAGGAGAAATGGAGTTGTCTTCAGGAATCAAACAAGCACGATCGGTGCATCGCTGCTGGCTTGCAGGTCAGAAGCTGCGCTTTGGACCGCACGTCTGCCAAATAAGGACATGGGGATCGGTGATGCTTGGTGTTCTGCTCTATTTCCAGCAATGTAAAACTTTTGTAATCTGAAATTGTAACAAAATGTATTTCAAACATTTGGCTTCCGAGCCACCATCAATGATAATCAGGTGGGGGATCCTCTCCCCCCGTGGACTTATCAAAAAAGAAATCCCGTTCCGACCCATTCCGTTGTCATCACAAACCAACACTAAAAAGAGGCCCACTGCTCTGTCCGTGCCTGTGTATACGGTTTCCACAGCAGAATACAGGAAATCCCTGACCGCGTGACCGAGACCGACAACGGACTCAGTTCCATAGGTGGGCAAAGGATCGGAGACTGGCCTCATGGGAGCCTCAAGCTGTCGTACTATAGGTATCCTTCGCTCCGCGTTGGGCTGCTCCAAGGCAGAGGTGCGTTAACGGCACAAGAACAGGTTCAAGACAACTCTGTTTTCTACAAGCATCCTTGAACTACTAGTGCGCCAATCGCGTGCTGGCTGAGAGTTAAGGAGTTTCTGTTGACTGGAATAGAAGAGGATGCTGTGCTCTCCAACTCCGATGATGACGACTTGCTCGATTATGAGGGACTGGATGGGTTCCTATGGTACAAGTATCTAGCGACTCGGTTCAGCTGATGCTGCCTGCTGTCTTGTCATGGTCACAGCGAGTCCATGGGCTGGCAAGAGCAGCTGCAGCATGGAAGCATGCATTGAGGTGGCTGGAATGCCATGGTCCCAGGGAGATCATGTAATGCTTTTCCATACAATGGTGTCCAGTCGACCGAGTTTTCGTCGCAAGAATGAACTTGTACCTTAGCCGTTTAAGTAGACACGGCCTAGACCCGCAGAACCAACTTAAGAACAGTTTGGTCACTGGTTGCCTCTGCCTGTCAAAGTACTGGACTGTGACGGTGACGGGAAGAGACTGCCCCAGGCTTGGACGTGTTACTTTGCGTTCGAAAATTCCATACATATGTTTCCTTCAAATGTATGCTCTGTCCCGAAATTACAAGGACGCATCATGACTGCAATGCAACCTGTCTGTTCCCGACAACGTTTTATCGTCAAATGACAACTACCAAGGTGACTCTGTTCTTGATTATAGAGGACGCCAAATAAAACTCTGTTCTAAGCTATGTGAATGAGGCGCATTATATTAATTATACTGGTAACAATTTGAGCTTGTGACAGCCATCCTGCAGGCCACACTAGAATTTGCCTGTGTCCGGAGTATACAGAATATCAAATTTACCTGGCAATGATGATGCAGTTGAGAAAACAATACCATTCGGGCTTTGATTCCCAGGCAACCAAACAATAATAGCATATGAGAAAATAACATTAAGGGCCACTGCGGTAACCAATAAGCCCACAACATATAAAACACACAAAAATAGAGTACATTAACCGTTCCAAATTACAAAGAGTACAGTTCCAATTTACAAAGAGTGCAAGTTTATTCTCAGCACACCAGTTCATAACTTCATACAAACAAAGCTTGGTTTCGTGGCAACCGCAAATCACCAATTATTAAAACACATACAAATTAAACCCAAATTAAACCCAAACAGATTGAGCAAACCAGCACAATGACATGTCCCTTGGCAAACATTATTAGACGAAAAAATAACTCACACGGTCACAAAAGCAGGATGCAAATCACTGAGAGGGTTAAAACAGAGAGGGCAACTGAGTTGTGTGCTTGGCATAGAGCTCTGGATCTCAAACCTCATTGATCACCTGAGGTAGCTCTCAATGATATGTTTCTTGCGTGATACAAACACTGGTGGCGCCACATGCATGTAGTAGTTACTCTGCTCTGGCAGCTTCAACTGCAGCCTGCCCCACCACTCACGCTCTCCACTTACTTCCGCCTTTGACTTTGGATATTCCTTCTTCAGGAGTGGGATGTGTCGAAAGGTTCGGCAGCCCCGCACAAAAGAGCTTCTCCCAGTTTGGCGTTTCAAACTGAAATGTAACATCATCATGGATGTGCAGCAATTGTGGAAGTTCCTGGAGGTAGATACTTTTTTATGTTTGGGAGCGGAGAAGGTGCTACATCATATCGAGGTTGTTTGTAGAAAATTGTCTTCAGGTTGGAGCAGAAGAGAATGACTAGAGTCTCCAGAGCAGGTAATGATAAGCTACATGGGAACATTTTCTGCATCCATTGGCAGTGCTCTAGGTGAATGTGCTTTAGTACATTTAGAGTAAGCAATCTAGAAGATGACAGAAGACTAGGCTCCACCAAACATAGCAGGTTCTTAAGATAGGAGGCTTGAAGTACCATTAGGGATGGTAATGTCATGAAGCCCAATGAATGCATTATAAATACCACTGTCATTTGATGGCAACGCTCGAGCTGGCATTCTTCTAGCTCAATGAGACTGTAATTGAGGTCAGTAAGGCATCTGACGAAATTATCATCTGTAATAAATATTGAGTTTGCCACAGAGAGAATATGCCTTAAGCCACTTGGGTACTGATCCTTTGTTGATATCTTAACATGACGTTGTTTTGACTCAACCTTCATCATGGGCATAATGCTAGCTGCCTCAGTAAACTGGACATCACGATAAGGTGAAGTCCTCTGCATCACACCACATAGCTCAACTTCATTGTTTCGCAGCTCCTTGCCTCTCACACTACATGGTCTAACTTGGATAGTGAATGACTGAAGAAATTGTCCTTCCTTGACTAACTTATTTGCAACATCTGCGTTGAAGCTATGAAACATTCTGGGGCCATCTATTTTGATATGTGCTGTATTGGTTGTTTTCTCTGTGTGCTGATTTTCATCTCCATAAGTGTTCTGATGGAAAAATATGTTGGCAATTTGATTTTCATCATTTGCAGAATGATCCAAATAGAAAACCTTAGGAAACCGGAGCAACTGATGCCATGGGAATCTCATGAAACAAGGGACGCCAAGAAGAAGTAACATGTTGAGTCGTGGTAGATTTAGGAGGTTATGGGGACCTCCTCAATAGCAGTTCTAGAAAGATCAACATCCTCCAACGCTGTAAGATCATCACTAAAGTTCACAAATTTGAGACTGTTGCACCCACACAAGGACAAGCACCTAACCCATGGTCCAGAGAGTGAGAAGATTCTCAGATTAGGATGACCAAGGATCTTGATATCTTCCAATGCTTCCCATGCTTGTATATAAAGATTTTCAAGGAATGATGGTAGTTCCCAGATAATCTGAAGTGTTAACCTGATGCAGTTAGAGATATGTAGCTCTTTGAGGCATTTGGCTTTCGACAGTGATGACAGGAGTGACCTTAGGCTAATGCAGTTACTAAGATGCAACACTTCAAGGCTGTAGAATTCAGACAGGGACCTTGGGAGTGACATCAGTAGCACATTATTGATAAGCTTGAGTGTATGAAGGCGTTGCATTGCTTTGAACATGTCCACTGGAAAAGAGGTAATCTGAGTCCCCTCGACATGGAGAACAAGCAGATTTGACAGTTGAGTCATGGAAGGAGGTAATTCTATGAGATTGGTGCAATTACCGAAAATGAGCTCCTCGAGGCTTGACATTTTGCAGAAGAATTCAGAAGGCAGGGCAGTGAACTTTGAGCCTGATAGGTCAAGGTAGTGCAGATTTCTCTTGTTGCTGACATCTTGTTGGGAAACCTCAAGCAAGGGAACCCCGTTCATATCAAGGACTTGAAGGTTTTCCAGATGAGCAAGTGGTGATGATGATGTTTCTTTATCAGAAGTAGCTGGTGGCGGAGTCAGGGTCTCTAGCTGAGAGCAACCTCTGAGCGAGAGCAAGTAGAGATTCAGTAGATTGGAAAATGAAGGAGGAAGTGAATTTATAGGTGTGTAGGACAAATCAAGGACCTGGAGGTGTGGGGTCAGCAGTTTATCAAGAAGAAATTCTGACATGTTTGAACAACCTCTCAAAATAAGCGTTGTCATAATTGTATCTTCTAAGGTTTTTTTGGGCCACCAATCCCAGCTTACATGCCTACCATCACCATTCATAAATGAGACCCATCTTAATTGGTTGCTGTTCAGATGGGTATTGAGTTCATCTTGTTGAAGACGTGGGACACTTTCGGCTAACTTTGAGATGCCAGTGACGACATCCTGGGAGGATGACGAACATGTAGTTTTCTCACTTGATGAAGTGCTTATTGTTGGGGTAGAAGCAGAGTAGATTTGCAGTAATGAATATTCCTGTAAGGCTTGAATCACGACGTTTCCAGAATCATATGCAGACCTGTTATAGTTTCTCTGCTTTTGGCTGGTGGCTGCAGGTATCTCGGTGGGGATTGTAGTTGAGGAAATTAGGTCCTCAACCACCCAGCAGCGAACTAGCTCATCTGAAGTGACAACAGAGGAGATGTTGCTTTCCTGATGTCCTTGAAGTGGATGGTAGAGTATAGCATAATACAAGCATTGTTGTGCTACATGGAGCCAAAACTCCTCATCTCCTTGGTCCTGGAGTGCGATACAAATGGATCTGGCTACATCATGTAAGGCCTCATTAATCAACACAGCCCAATCTCGGCTACGGAGATCATCAAAAGGTGGTGCAGAGTAATATTCTGGAGTTAAATGAAGGTCCAAGAAGTGTCTGCTTTGTCCTTCAGCGTGTCTGCTTTTTTCACAGACATCCATGGAAGTGGCTGAGATGAGCCACCGTCGGTTTTGGAATATCGAAGGCCATTGCTCGTCCATGGTGACAACCAACACGTCCAATGAGATGGGAACATGCAGGTTTTCTATGAGCAGCAGATGCCTCTTCCCTTGTAACGCTTCTGCAATCCTCTCTAGTAGTATTGTAGAACCTGCCCGTACGGATTGACGGTCATAGATAGGATCCATCCGTACGGATCGATCTGATGCAAACAAGTCAATGTACTTCCGTCCAAAAACCTGGAGCATCAGGTTGTCTGAGATTTTGCCGTAGCCAAAGTAGCTCTCTTCTGCAGCGAGTTGCTTGATATCTTCCGGCAGCGGTGTCTCTAGCAGGGTTGTTGCCAATTCCTTGAGGACATCAAATGCCAACCGATGCTGGGCTGTACTGCTACTTGTAGCTTCAGCGGGTGGGAGCCTCACGCGTGTAATTTGGTCGTACGGCCCATACAGGTCCTTGCTGCGCTCGAACAAGAGCCTGGTGAGTGTGGGCAGAAAGGAAGCTGCAGGTCCAACTCCGACGTTCCATATCACCGGCTGCTCCTTGCTCCATTCCAATACCTTCTCTTCCAAGGCTGCTAGTTTATGCCATCTAACATAACGCCCGAGCCTCTGAGAGAATACGGATTCATTCAACCTGCAACATAAGGCCTTGTCAGTGCTCGCTCAAGATGTGCTTATTATAAATAGAAATGTGAAAAGTTCTGGAGGAAAGTAATGTCCAATTTCAAGTATACGGATTTATTTCTCTGCAGAACACACATGGAAAATTAATAAGTTGCTTCCACTGTGCGAATCACACTGTTTAGCATTCGGATGTTCTTTTATCTAGTCATTTGGATCATTGTTTAGCAAGTAGCAATCACCAAGGAGAGTTTATATAACTAAATCTTAAATTCCAACTGAATGAATATTGTGCTACAAAAGAAAAATGAATCTACAAAATTCCAACTAGAGGTCCCCAATGAAGCATCCACATTAATCATCAGGAGACCTGCTCGAAAAAAAATTTATAGAAATTCTCACGGAAACCATAAATATTTGGCAATCAAATTGGTAGACTCTAAAATCACCATTGTTGAATAGACAATGGATCCATTCTATTTGCTACATAACTACACATCAATCGACCGTGTATACCAAAATAATGTGCCGTATGAATCTACTGTTAAATTATCCAAATATGTCATTAACAAACATGATCTAAACTAAACCTTGGCCTAGATCTAATTAACTACATGCCATTATAATAGATAATCTACCAATCCCTTAAATTGTATATATCACCATATTTGTAATTATTAAGAAACTAAAATATTTGTTTCATCTACATTGTCATCATCTTTGATTACAAAACATGATCTAAAATATATGCTTTTTGGTTATTTAGACATCGATGTTTGTGTGCGCGATGGTGATCCCACTTTGGAGTGTTAAGGAATGGCTCATGCTTTCAGAGGATAAGGGGTTGAAATGTCCAGTTATTGATGTGGAGGCTCAAAGGGATGGCTCATGGTTGCGTGAGTCTAGGGTTGGCTTTGAACCAAATGCTAAAGCAACCATAGGGAAAGACTAAGGAGAAGGGTCTTGCCGGAAGCGATTAGGGGTCAATATTTTGGTGGACAAGGAGAAACTAGAGGCCAGGCACGATCTCAAAAAGGTGGTGGCAAGATAGCTTATGGGGACACGGGATGAGGCGTCCTCATTTGCTTGAGCTATTTGATCAATGCGGATGATGCTCGGATGGATTTGTTCACCAGCCCAAATCTTCACGTGTGTCATTTCAGAGGAAACCCTGAAGAGAGAAGCCATTTTGCTGGTGTGTTCCGCCGGACATGCCTTCCTAAGGTGGAGGCTACTTTGGTGAGGCAAATGTCAAAGACTTATAGACGACGCGGAGGTGAGCATGATGCGTTTGCTCCTTCTTGCCTGTGTTGTAAAGCGGCTTCATTGAGATCGAGCTACGTGAGCAGATGGCAAAGGAGAGGGAGGCAGTGCAAGTAGAGATTAGTCCTTGGACATTTAAAGTCCCTAGTTTGGTTGTGGCTAATTTATGAAACCTTGGACTAATATCTATACTGAAGTGTGATTTTATTAAGATTGTCCTAGCCAAGCGATGGAACTAGATGGACATGCTGGATGCATGGAGGTGATCCAAAAGATGATGAAGTGCTCATACATGGAAAAGAAGAAAGACAAAAACAAAAATGGGCTCAAGGAAAAGGTATAACCATAGGGCCATTTTTTATTTGCACTCAAGAAACCATAGAGAGTGTGAGTGGTTTAGGATCGATAGCCGAACTATTAAGAGGAGAAATCTTTTGAAAACTTCAATCAGGTGCCAATAGGTGAAATCATTTATGTGATGCACTAAGACCTAGTGTGCTAACTTCTAACCCTTGCAAAATACTTTAGAAAATGCTAACACACATGAACATGAAGTACACTTGTTGTGGTTGGCAAGTTGGAAGCAGAAAGGTGAAGTGCATTGGCTTGGAACAGCTGTAAATAGGGCACCGGAGACACGTACCGGGCGCACCTAGTGTGAGTGTTGACGTCACCAAGTTATCGGGCGTCTCTATGGGTGTCGCACCGGACATAGGTGTGCTTCCATTGGAACCCCATCTATCATGTCCATTCTAGAAAAATGGTTTCTGGACCTTACTAGAACCGCATCTGACGTAGCTGTGAGTGTGTAGTGCGTCAGATGCGTGCGTCTGGTGAGAGCGCGAGTTTGATCATTGGAGGCATTTGACGCGTCCGATGCGAGGCATTTTGAGCTGAGCAAAATCCCTCCTTCTCATTTCCTATATAAGCGTGGTGGCTGGCTTCAATGGGTGGCTCTTGGCATTTCGATTCACTTGACATCCCTTTGAGTTGAGGAATCTCCCTCCCTCTCATTCCCTTGCTTGATTGTGCATCCAAAGTGAGGCTGGGAGTGATCTTAGTGCATTTGCTTGAGTGATAACTTTTAGTGGCACTTGAAGATCGTGTTACTCTTGGAGAGTACCACTCCTAGCCGGCTTGGAGTTTGGTGGAGGTGTTGGCAAGAGAAGGAGATTGTTCTTGACCATGTCCCGGTTGATTTGTAAGAGGTTCTTGAGCTTCCCCATCGGAGTGACAAATTGCTACTCTAGTGGATTGCGCGTGTCATTAAGCTACCACACTTGTGAGTGGTGTCTTGCGGTGCCTTGTGAGGAGTTTGGCTTGTGGGCTGCACTGAAGAACCATCGGGGTGTCGGTCAACACATCCAGGAGACTAGTTTTGTCGGTGCACAAGTGAACTTCGGGTGAACAAATCATCGTGTTCATATTCTCTCAGTGATTGGCCTCATATTGATTGATTGCCTTCCACTACTACACAAACGAACTAATGTGGCGATTTTTTTATTTTCCGTGGCGGTTATTGAAACTGCCACGAAGCAAAGGTCATTGTTAATGGGTGATTTACCGTGGCGGTTTTAGATGCCCACCATGGTAAATAAAAAAAAGCTATGGTTATGGTTAGGGTTCCACTCTCGCGCCTGCCGCTAGATCCGCAAACTAGGGTTAGGGTTCCCCTCCCCGGCTACCACCAGATCCACCGACACGACCTTTGTTGGAGGGTGCACCGCGACTGCTATCGGTGAAAGGGGAGAGGAGCAGTGTCGGGGGGACGGTGCCGCCCCTTCATCGTCGCCAGATTTCTTCGCGCCGCCACCACCTCACAAAGCCTTTGCCGGGAGGAGCACCTCGCGCCGTCGGGCTATGCCCGTCCCCACCGCCAAATCCACGACACAGCTCCTCTCTCCTTTGGGCTCTAAATATGTAAGCCCCGACTATTGTAAGGGACAACCAATCATTCAATCAACAAACAAACCAGCTTCGGCCACCTTATCAAGTCCTTTAGTCGAGTCATCGAGTTCTTCTGCAACTTCTCGTGATCCGCTCCGCGTCGCTGGTAAGTTCTGACAACCTTCGTTATATCTTGCCTAGCAATCGATGGCGAAATATCTTTGCTAGGGCCGCTGGCCTTCTAGACCGGTCTTAGCATTGAGTTATCGGCTCTATTAGATCAGGCTAAGTCTAGTAGATTCATTAAGTTACCCGTGATGTTCATGCTCAGATTTGCTTATGTTTTACATATGAGCACACCTTTTGCCCGGTCAGATTGATATGTGCTTTGGCCTTAGATTTATATTGTCTATGATCATCTTTACGTATATCCTGCTTACTTTTATCATTGATGGTCGTTTTCAAATGTTTATTGGCCAGAGTCTTTCAATCTAGATCATTACGTGATGTGGGTCCCAATTCATCTATGCATGGTTAGGGTGGACGGTTAATAGATAACCGTTGGATTACCCGGTTTGTTTAGCCATGTAAGGTCTAGTCATGCCTAGATGCGTTCGTTCCTACTTCATGGACCCCGATTCGGCTAATTTAGCCGATATGATAATTGTTTTCAAGTGATGCATGCATGTGGATCTATCATAGCTTGGATGCGCCAGAGGTTTACATCAGCTAGGTGTTCGGCAGTCGGTTGTGGTAGATCCGAGGATTCCCAATGTCTAGGCATCGAACAACACATACATGGGTCCCATCTTTAGTTGTTTTCCGATATATATGAGCCTTGCATGAGCATAGATCTGTTTTAGATATAAAATGATGTAGCTTTACGTTTTTAAGTTTACCGAAGCCCGCGGGCCGTTAGACCAGGTGAACGTAAATTTGGCATGTTTAGCGAAAAGGGCTAGTTGAGACCACCGACCTTTTAGACTAGTCCCGACGAATCTTTGTTTGTTTGCTATTTAGATCATATATGTCAGTGCATTTCTTGTTCATATCAAAGGCAAGATTGTTCGGATATTCCTCATATATGTTAATACTTATGGAATGTTTTCTCCCTTTATGTCATGTTAAGCCGCGATAGCCGGTTAAACAGACACATTTAATCGGCTGCAGTAAAGGATTTTGCTATACTTGTTTATATACATCCTGCAACCTATACGAGTCGGCTATTTGATGCTCTTTGCTAGGGCCGCTGGCCTTCTAGACCAGTCTTAGCATTGAGTTATCGGCTCTATTAGATCAGGCTAAGTCTAGTAGATTCATTAAGTTACCCGTGATGTTCATGCTCAGATTTGCTTATGTTTTACATATGAGCACACCTTTTGCCCGGTCAGATTGATATGTGCTTTGGCCTTAGATTTATATTGTCTATGATCGTCTTTACGTATATCCTGCTTACTTTTATCATTGATGGTCGTTTTCAAATGTTTATTGGCCAGAGTCTATCAATCTAGATCATTACGTGATGTGGGTCCCAATTCATCTATGCATGGTTAGGGTGGACGGTTAATAGATAACCGTTGGATTACCCGGTTTGTTTAGCCATGTAAGGTCTAGTCATGTCTAGATGCGTTCGTTCCTACTTCATGGACCCGATTCGCTAATTTAGCCGATATGATAAATGTTTTCAAGTGATGCATGCATGTGGATCTATCATAGCTTGGATGCTTGAGGTCTACATCAGCTAGGTGTTCGGCGGTCGGTTGTGGTAGATCCGAGGATTCCCAATGTCTAGGCATCGAACAACACATACATGGGTCCCATCTTTTAGTTGTTTTCCGATATATATGAGCCTTGCATGAGCATAGATCTGTTTTAGATATCAAATGATGTAGCTTTACGTTTTTAAGTTTACCGAAGCCCGCGGGCCGTTAGACCAGGTGAACGTAAATTTGGCATGTTTAGCGAAAAGGGCTAGTTGAGACCACCGACCTTTTAGACCAGTCCCGACGAATCTTTGTTTGTTTGCTATTTAGATCATATATATGAGTGCATTTCTTGTTCATATCAAAGGCAAGATTGTTCGGATATTCCTCATATATGTTAATACTTATGGAATGTTTTCTCCCTTTATGTCATGTTAAGCCGCGATAGCGGTTAAATGAACACATTTAATCGGCTGCAGTAAAGGATTTTGCTATACTTGTTTATATACATCCTGCAACCTATACGAAGTCGGCTATTTGATGCTCATGCTTAGTCGTATGCATTTAGCCTATTTGATGAGTTTTATCGGTCTGCGCATGATTTTGACTCTTTGAGTCACCTTTTTGGAACTGTCTAGCAACACCCAGCATGTTCCGCTCGTAATTACCGATAAACACTCTTCTCCTTGTCAATTGCAGGGTCAAATTGATTGGCACGTCTGGAATTCGTAGGCTGTATCTTTTAGTGTGTTCACAAAGAGCCTGACCACTTTTTGCTTCAATGAAATGCACTCCTAGATCGGCAGAGGTTAAACCAGATTTATAACCTTCTTGGCATTGAATATATGGACTGGTATTGCCCGGAAACTGGTTCAGTGGGTGCTAGTTCTAGGAAGGGTGGGGCTTCTTAAAAGACGAATAAAAGGGATGCTGCAGAAAAGGAAGTTGGGAGACAGGATAGGCGCAGAGGGCATGGCCAGAAATAGTTGAAGGTGCCCTGCTGGCTTTATGCCATGTAGCTACAAAGAAACTAGCATCGAAGGTTGAGGCAGCGAATTCAGTGTCCTTGGACATTGATGAGGGTCGGCTAGTGAAGGTGGCCCGTATCAAGGAGGCTGGGAGCGTGACGGATGTTGAGCTTCTTTAGGCCATGTTTATTTGCTTAGGAACAAAACTGCAGCAAGCTAGAATGGTTGCAGACGTGTGGAACGAGTGAGATCCAGGTGGTTTGGTTCCATGTGTCCAGACACCAGGAAGCAAACCGGGCCATATATCATAGACGATATCCAAGATGGGCCGGATTCCATTCCAGACAAGCTTAACCAATATAGCATACCCTGTGTCATGTGATATCCCATTGAAACCTCAAAACACAATAATTTACTTGTCGGTGGTACGGAACACCAGCACTGGCCAACCATTGCCAGGAGAGTGAGAGCAACGAAGGAAATGGATTCGGGAGAGAGGAAGGTGATGATGCAGGCTAGCTGCTTATAAATGAGTTGGAGAGATATTGAGTAGCAAGGGTACTTTGGGTCATACGATAAGTCTGCATTGTTACATGTGTCTCAATGTGGGCCCAACATCGCTAGAGATGTACAAAGTGGCATGGTCCTAGTATAGCAAGTAGTAGTTGCAAACAAGTTTTTCTAGGCATTTGAGGTGTTTACTATAACTTAAGGTAGGGATCAAGGTGATGTCAAGATTCCGAACTATATTTCAAGATTTTAGTTGATTTTTGCTCCAACTAGTGACTTAGGGTAAATGTATATACACTACTATAGATAACATTTTCACCGCTGGCACTTGCCCCTCCGGTTTGAACAAAACCGTTGGCGAAAATGGGGTGCTCGCTGCCGGTTGGTGACACAATAACTGGTGATAGCTCCATTTTCACTACCAAATTGTATTGCAAACTGGCGGTGAAAATCATTTTCTACCATGTATTACGAACAAGCAGTGATAACCATGGTGCAACACAGTAAAACAAATATGTTTTCTAGATTAAGTTGAATAATGGCAAACTTTATATCAAAGTCCAAGATCTCGATGTAGTTGAGCTCGTTTTCATTTGAAATCATTTACAGTCCAAAAATTCTGTTTGAAGTTCTCGTATTTTGAAATTCACTGCCCACTTTCACGGTTAAGGGACCAAAATCAGTGGTGATGATTCTGTAGTAGTGATACATGGAATTTCATTTTTTTTTTTTGTCTTAAAGTTCATTCACAAGTTAGACAAAATTCAAAGTTTTAAACATTTCAGCCAAAATTTTGGCGATTTTCCACTTTTCGCGTCTATCGGTCCGATTTTGTGTTACCATGGTAGGCTGAACCCTATGGCGATGTTTTGAGCAGCAATTCGTCCAAGTCATATTTCGTTTCTTCCACACAGTTGAGCAAATATAAATGCAGAACGATAAAGAGTGTGATCACGCACCCTGTATCTTCTGGTTCGTAATTGACGAGAACATCGACCAAGCGTAAGACATCTTTATCCACAAAATCTTGGCGATTTTTCCACTTTTCGATTCTACCTCTCAGTTTTTGTGTCATGGCGGTAGGCCGAACCCTGTGGTGATGTTTTGAGCAGCAATCCGTCAGAGCGTAATACCATTGCTTTACAGAGTTGAGAAAATATAATGCATCGACAGGAATAATAAAGAGTGTAATCACGCACCACTTATGTTTAGGGTAATCACGCACATCTTTATCCGGATCCATTTATCTACGTCCAGTCTCTCGTCTGCTCAGTCGCGGATGCCTAGTCCCACCTGAAAAATGCTACGCTGTAACTATTTTGTTTCTCTCAGCAAAGTGCATTCAACGATCAACAATATCATGAAGACAATTTGAAGAGGACTCCAAAAGGCGGCAAATGGTATGTATGTTATATATATGTCCTAGTTGCGAAATGGACCTTTGCTAAATAAATAATAGCTGAGCTATGATACTTTTTAAAATTGCATATTCATCTGTATAAATTATAGACAGAAAAATAGTAGTGCTGTATATGTTCCACTTAGAAAGTTTTCATCTAGTTGTGGTATGGTTTGAAACCACTTTGGCTCCCCTAGTCATAAATAAGTGATGTTTTGGATATTCATACTGCCTTCAGAATGTGTACATGGTTCCAAAGGACGAAAAAGAGGCTAGATAAAAAAAGGTTCTCTAAAAAAAATATGAAAGAATTGAAGCACAAACCCACCTCAGAAAAGGGTCCTACCCATTTTGTGTGAACCATAAGGATCGGTTTCAGAGGTAGAAAAAATGACTTATAAAACAGGAGTCCCATATCAAACAGAGGCCATAAACAAGTTCATGCCCTTCTTTTTAATGCCAAACAAAAAAATAGTCCAACAAAATCCCAACTAGAGTCCCTTCTTTATAAAGGGCTCCAAATCTGCCCCTACGGTTCCAGCTCGAAAGTTTTTTTCCCCATGAATTTGATTTCATGTGTTGTCTTTTTTTTTTCCATTCCTGCACCGACTCCTCCACTCCCTCAAATCACGGCACCACCTCCAGCGCTCCATCTCTGCCTCCATCTAAACCTTTGGTACACAATATATAGTGCAAACGCAGCTAAGATGGCAGGCAATACACTCATTCATTGGTTTTATTGTAATTTGTTATTTTGTAATGTGATAGACAATTTCTATATGCCTATATGATATTTATGTTTGAACAATTTTGAATTTGAATTGTCTTAGGGTGTGTTTAGTTTCCTGGATTTCCCATCATATATATTTGGACGCATAAAGGGAGTATAAAATGTAGGTAAACAAAATAACTAATTGGGACGATTTGGATGTACAAATCTTTTAAGCCTAGTTAGGCCATGCTAGGATAATATTTACCACAATCAAACTAAAAAAGTGCTAGAGTGCACTTTTCACCACTATAGTGCTTTTTTAAGTCCAACTAAATACAACATTATTGAAATCATGAATTTGAATATGGTTCATTTGTATGGTTTACAAATATTTAAGTTTGAATTATAGTGAGATGATATGATTAATATCTATGGATCATGTTAAATTAATAGAAAATGAAATTGGAGTTCAAATGTATGAGCAATTATTGAAAGTTGTATGCAAAAAATATAACCCTAGAAAGAAGGGGGAGACACTACTCATAAATAGAAAGAAGGGGGTTCCAAAGTAGGACCTCTTGTTGAAATTGGGTTTACGTTAGGTATATATTGTACCAACCCTAAAAATTCCATAGTCCAAAAATAATAACCAACAAAAAAATTTCTTAAATAGTGTTATGTAGGAAAACCTACCTAGTTGCACAAGTAGCACCTATTTAATTTTTGTATGAGCATTGCATTTTAAACTTCCAAGTATGAGAGAGAGCAACATGCGGTCACCTCACTTGTTGAGGATGTGCGTTGATGTCCGGTCACCTCACTCGCGAACCGCGACCCGCCGTCGAGCTCATCGCCAAGGCAAGAAGTCGCGGAGCGGACTCCGCCACATAGCTAGGTCATCGGCGCCGCCTTTAGATAGTCTTCGGTGACCTCAATCAAAGAAAGGCAACTTAGGCAAGCACCTTAAGCGCTACTTATAGTTGTAGTCACCCCGCCGCCATTCGCGATCGCTAGCCGGCACCGACACATCGTGGTGCCGACCTCGCCCTGGACCTCAACGGAGGCCCTAGGACCCTAGCTGAACCCGTCTAGTGTGCGCGAGGCTGGAGAAGCCGTCCCAAGCCCCGCCGGCGAGCTATGGCCACCTCGCCGATGCAAACGTTGTGCCCTGCTGGTGTAATCCACCGCCTAGACTCCACCGCAACACTCGATCGCGCAGCCACGGTAGTAGTGGGATAAGGATTATACCGTGAAACTTGCTATGGCACACACACATGAATCATACCAAGGAACAACGGAGAAGGAATGAGTGGATCACTCCATATGACACTGTTATGGGCCGTATGTCTACCGGCCTGCTATACTAGATGGAGTATTGGGCCCGAGGCCATTGTAATGAGGCGGTGGGAATCTATAACCCCGCTCGGTGTCGTGTGTGACAGGATTAACGAAGAACGTAAATCATTTCGTCTCGAATAAACTCAGAATCGTTGTAGCAGAGTTCTTCCTTGCGGAATCCTGTCGCCGCTCGATGCTGTTCTTCCTAAATTCTTGCTAATTCCTCCTCAAATTCCCCTTCAGCTATCCCAGATCGTAACACCCGGTATCAAGAGCTCGGTTGATTGGGGAGCCAAATTTTTCGGATCTGCTACCGGCGCCCGGCGGAAGCAACCCCGATTCGGATCGAGATGGTGGCCTCGGTTGATTCCCTAAAGACATCCATGGACGCGATGGTGAAGCAGCTCGAGGGTTTCCAAAGCAGATGATGAAGACGTCGTTGGACAAGCTCGACGGGCTCGAGAAGTGGGCGCGAGCGAGACGGACAAGTCCATGGAGACGCTGGCTGAAGAACTCGACAACACCGCGACGCGCGATCGACAATGCGACGACGCGACTCTCCAGTGCTCGAGTTCCGCCCCGCCCGATTCCGCCCGCCGCGGCAACCACCGCCCGTGGCGGGACGCGCGGACCACCTCCGCTCGGCCTCTCCCGCGCACAAGGGGCGGGTTGGATCTCAACGCCGAACCCGCGAGCTCGTCGACCTCGGCGTCACCGCGGGAAGACATGCCCATGGGGCCCGGCGTGGGCGGGAGCCTCCTTGGGCGCCCCGCCGAACAATGGTCACGGTGCGCAATGCATCCCTGCTCCACCGCTTCTTGAACCAGTTTCGATGATTTGTACTTGCATCGCCCCCCCATTCCCCAAACTGGAGTTCCCAAAATTCGATGGCACTAACCCTCGTTCCTGGCGGGATCAATGTGATCTCTATTTCGAGGTGTACGCGGTCCACGAATCGATGAAGACGCGGTTTGCCTCGCTCAACTTCACGGGTCCTGCGAGGACGTGGCTTCAGACGATTGAGCGCCATGGGCGGATTGTTGAGTGGCCAAAGTTGTGTGAAGCGGTGATGAAGAAGTATGACAAGGATCGATGTCAGATTCTATTGCGCCAACTGGATGATTTGCGTCAAGTTGATTCAGTGATGGCATACCAGGATGAGTTCGAGCGGCTTGCTCATGCGGTGCTCTTGTATAACCCGGCGTATGATGACACTTTCTTCGTCACCAGATTCATCAATAGTCTCAAGGATAGTATTCGGGGACCGATTCTCCTTCATCAGCCTCGGGATGTTGATACAGCAAGTGCGTTGGCGTTGATTCAGGAGCAAGCTCTTAGTAAAGGCAAGGCCAAAGTCTGGGCGGGATTTCACCGAGAACATCCAAGACTCGACAAAGCCTCAACATCTGTCTCGATGCGGATGACAAACCGCCACAATCGAAGGCATTTCGTCGCCGCAATGGGCTGTGTTTCAAGTGTGGAGAGAAGTGGAGTCCAGGGCATAAATGTCCTAACCAAGTGTCGTTGCATGTGCTGGAAGAGATTCTTGAGGCTATGGAGGTGTCGTACTAGAAGATGAACTTGATATGGAAGAGCATTCTCGGCCCGAAGATCTTTGGAATTATGATTTGTATCAAAGACTGTTTCCCTCAATGGTGGCGAAACAGATTAATCGAAACCGATGGCCCAAGTGGGCAAACACTCTGTGCTGATGTTGGTGGATTCTGGCAGTATTGGGACCTTTGTGAGTGATCAATTGGTTAAGCTGCTCAAGATCCCTACATCTGAGTGTCAGGCAAGCAATTTCAGAGCCGGCGATGGTAGTGTGATGATTTGCAATCAGTGGGTGCCTCGGTGAAGTGGACCATTCAGGGGTCACACTTTTCTTCGCGCCAAAAGTATTGCCTCCGAGATGCTATGATGTAATTCTGGGAGAGGATTGGCTTGAGGATCACAGTCCAATGCAAATGGATTTCAGAAAGAAAACAGTGGAGATAAGCCTGGGAGACAATAAGTTGCTGCTACAAGGAGTGGTTGCCGAGCACGCCATTGTCTCATTTCGCCAGAGAAATTACAAGGGATGATCAATAGAGGAGCAATCTCTCATTGTATTGAAATGCATATGCCCACATTAGAGGAATGGATTCCATCAGTCCGTACTATTGAGGCTGAATCTCATCAGTCTTTGCCTGATCCAGTCAAGGCAGTGATTCAACAATATGATCATCTCTTTGCTGAACCATCAGCACTACCACCAAGAAGAAGTGCTGATCATACCATTCCTCTGGTGCCTGGAGCTCAACCAGTTAAGGTGAGACCCTATAAGTACTCTCCCATTCAGAAAGATGAGATTGAAGCATAGCCGCAATCTATGCTTGCTCAAGGGGTAATCAGGCCTAGTACTAGTGCTTTTGCATCTCCAGTCTTACTTCACTACCAGAAACCGGACATTTCGTGAGAGGGGCGAATTTTCATGAGAGTGGAAAATAAACTCTCACGAAACTAATATTTTCATGAGAGTGATGTAAATCCCGCCACGGAAACTTGTTTTCGTGGAGAGTACTCCACGCACCATCATGAAAATCACCTCTTTTCGTGAAGGTTTACTCTCACGGAACTACCAAACTCTCACGAATTTCATTCGTGAAGGTTTACACTCACGAAATGTCATAACAACGGTCATGAAAACACCAATGGAAACCCGGTGCCAACATCTACTCGTGAAGGTGAACTCTCACGTAAATAGCGAACTCTCACGAAATCAATTCATGAAGGTTTACTTTCACGAAAATCCATAAAAACACTCATGAAAACACCGATTCTAACATGATGGCAACATCCATTCGTGAAGGTGAACTCTCACGTAAATAACAAACTCTCACAAAAATCTATTCGTGAAGATTTACTCTCACTAAATACCACAAAAGCAGTCATGAAAAACACCGATGTAAACGGTGGTGGCAACGCCCACTCGTGAAGGCGAACTCTCACGAAAATAGCAAACTCTCACGAAATCCATTCGTGAAGGCTTACTCTCACGAAATAGCATAAAAAACACTCATGAAAACACCGATCCAAACATGAGTTGATATTTTTCAATAGAAAAATAATTGCTTAAAATCTAGAAAATCAAGAACACGAACCAAAGTTTTTTCTATTTTTAATCTACAATGAAATTTTGCAACTAGTCTTTCTCTCTCATACTAACTCCAAATGCAAAGTGATTCTTTTTTCTAAATGTTTCTAAAATCATGCTCTATGAACTTATCATGTTCTTATGGCAATTATTTTTGTCATATTTTAATGTGACCTTGTTATGAACTTTTGGTATTCGTGACTTTTCAAGCAGAGGCCGCCTAGGGGAAAACCAGTTCCGAGCCGAAAACTTTCAAAATTCAAATTTCGAGGCGTCAAAAGTTCAAAAAATGAAAAGTTGACTTTAATACCAAATGTAGATCCCGGACAGCTCTACAAAACTCGTATGCATGACTTTTCGATTTGAGACCCGGCTAGGGTCTCAAAAACCGCTCGAAGGTGCCATTTTTAAAATCATCAAGGTTTGACTTGGTCAAACCTCTCGCCAAACGGACCACTAAATGACCTCTCTCGAAAAATTTTTTTGAATACAAGGGTGTTAGAACTCATCAAGATCTACACTTTGTAAGGGTCATTTTTCCGTTTGAGAAAGTGTTAGTAAACACTCCACACAAAACCAAGATTCTCACATACGAGTTTATGAAACTCGCAAGAGAGTTGTCCATTTTGAACTACACTTTTCGAACACTTTCTCAAACGCAAAAAATGACCTGAATAACAAATGTAGATCTTGATGAGTTATGAACTTTTGGTATTCGCAACTTTTTCGAGAAGAGACCGTCTAGGGTTTGAAAACCCGTTCCGAGCCGTAGAAATTTTAAAATTCAAATTTCGAGGCGTCAAAAAGTTTGAAAAATGAAAAGTTGACTCTAATACCAAATGTAGATCCCGGAGAGCTCTACAAAACTCATATTCATGACTTTTTCGATTTGAGACCAACTAGGGTCTCAAAAACCGGCTCGAAGATGCCATTTTTAAAATCATCAAGGTTTGACTTGGTCAAACCTCCGCCAAACGGACCACTAAACGACCTCTGGCGAAAAAAATTTTGAATACAAGGGTGTTAGAACTTATCAAGATCTACACTTTTTATATGGGTTATTTTTCCGTTTGAGAAAGTGTTAGTAAGTAACTACTTCATAAAACCAAGGTTCTCACAGAGAGTTTATAAAACTCTGAGAGAGTTGTTCATTTTAAACTACACTTTTCAAACGCAAAAAATGACCTGAATAACAAATGTAGATCTTGATGAGTTATGAATTTTTGATATTCGTGACTTTTCAAGTAGAGACCGCCTAGGGCTTCGAAAACCCGTTTCGAACCATAGAAATTTTAAAAATTAAATTTCGAGGCATCAAAAAGTTCAAAAAATAAAAAGTTGACTCTAATACCAAATGTAGATCTTGAAGAGCTCTACAAACTCATATTCATGACTTTTCGATTTGAGACCGTTAAGGCTTCAAAACTCGGCTCGAAGGTGCCATTTTTAAAATAAGAAAAAGTTTGACTTGGTCAAACCTTGGTCTAACAGAGCACATGCAACATTTGTATCTTTTAAATAATTTTGTTAAAAAAACTGCATGAAAAAATATTTTTCCAATGATACTAATAATGTAATATAATTATTAATATTTTCTAATATTTGTTTAATTTAATTTTTTTTTGAAGCGTAAACGATAAGTTTTTTTAGAAATAATGTTGCTATGACCAATCTTATAACCGCTACTATTTACTAAACGAAAATAATTAAAATATGTACATCTGGACGTACATGGTCATTGTTTGGGCATTAACCTAGACGCGTCTGGTTTCATATTTGTAGCTAAAAAAAATTAACAAGACCTGAAACGATTCCCGAGCGCGGGATTGGAAAATATTGAGCGCGCCCCGAAAATGTTTGCGCAGCGCGGCCTTCTCGACTCAATGATTTGGCTTATGCAATTACCATTTTGCCCTGCCCAATTAAACAACACCAGCTCTCGCAAAAGGCTGATTTGGTAATATTACCCTGCAGTATATATTCGACCTCATCCACTCCCAGCGCCGTCCAAATCCCCCCCAACCCCTGACGCCGCAGCCACCGCTCCCGAGATCCCGACGCCGCGCTCCAACATCGGCGAAGACCACCATCACCAGTTACGTAACTTCCTCTCCATTCTCCAATTGCATATGCATCTCCTATGGCTTGCTTCGATTCTCTCATCTATTTATCTCCCTAAATCTCTATGCTCCCGTTTTCACCAGATCCCCAAATCGGCAAACCATATCTACATTGTTGGGCGCCTGGGCATCTGCTGGGCTATGGACTCCGGCGAGGTCATGATGGCACGTCGGCGTGTTAGCACGAGGCTGCGGTGGGCGACGGACCTGCGGCCGCATGGGGCAGAGGCGCGGCGGACACGGTTGACCGCCGCACGAGGCTGCGCGTGACTGCGTGCATCCGAGCCCAAGGGCGCGTCATGCCAGAACGATTGTGCAGGGCCATGGGAATGGTGTCCGGCGACCTTCTGGAGTGGCAGGCTGCGGACATGCTTGTCAGCTAGCCAGCGGCACCAAGGGGGCAGGACCACGAGAACTGATTGGAACAAGAGTGAACAGCATATAGAGCATGAATTCAAACGGTAAGTTAACAAAGTTGTTTTGCCTGTTGCCTTGTAATTCATTTCAGATATCTGTGATTTGCATGCAAGCATGGTAGGTTTTACTAGCCATCGAATAGCTATAATTCAATGGCTTAATCCTATACAGCATGGGCAGGTGCAAGATGACTGACGACTGATGCCGCTTTGGTGCACTCTCGGCACCATTTAGTATGTGAACTAGTTCAATTGTTTGTTAAAGCTTTACTTAGTACCCAGTCTGATAAATTCATGCTGTTATCTATTTATCCATGAGCAATGAGCTGGTTTACTTAGAGCAAAAATGGCTTAGTAGCTCCCATGTTGTTATCCATTTATCCAAAATATTCTAATAAATAACTATTGTTTTATCAATCAATTCCAATGATTTAGATGCAGCTATCTGAATGCATTAGTTATTTTGGTCCATGCCTTACAGAACTGCTTAGTAAGTAAAAGAGAGTTGTACAAAATGTTAGCATTAGTTATCTACACTTCATGCCTGAGAGGAGATGACTACTCAGCTATCTGAAATGGCATTGCCACGACCAGCCTTGCTATGACTTCAGTTTTGGTTGTTGCAGTTGATTATATTTGAAATGGCATTGCCAATGACCAGTCTTGCTATGTCTTTGTTCGCAATAAGGGTAATTATTATCAATATTAACTGTTAGAGGCATATTTGAATAATAATATTACCTTATTCAGATGTGCATATCCTTAGTAATTAGCTTAGTTATGGCTGCCCTGGAATCAGATGACATCATAAAATACCTAGCTGACACATACGGTGTGTATATATTCAACATATCTCCCCTTTACCTTTGCCCTTCAGGGTTGTTCCTATTAATTAGTCACCTCCTTCACTTGTGCTTGTTTTTTCATGTGATGGAACTGCTCCAATTATGCTATCACTTGGTCTCTTAACAAAGTAAGTAACTAAGTACTTAGTTCCCCAACTATCCATGAACAAATGACATGGTTTAATTTAGTACCCAATTATCTAGGAATATGTGATATGTTTACACAGAGGTTTCTATATGCTTCATTTTTGCCTATCGATGTGTGTATAATGGTTTATTTTCTGCCAAGGATCAGTTTGCAGTTTTGATAACTTTCACTCTTTGTTTTGTAGACGCTCACGTAAGGGCTTGCTACTCTTGGTCGTTTTGGAAAGGTACAATGTGAAAGAACGATATAACCAAGTTCATTGAGTGTTGTCAAAAAAAAAAAAAAAAAAAAAAAAAAAACCAAGTTCATTGAGCCATCATGGTTGTGATGTATTGCGTTTAGTGAGTTTGAATGGTCGATGATCTATTTTCTCGGGGATCCCCCTTCGTAGATCTATCATGTGTATGTCCTAGAACTTGTAGTATTGGAAGGATAGGACTATGTGTTGGAACTTATCATGTTGGATGTCTAAGACTAAGCCTTTTCTTCGTAATGGTTGGACCCTTGGATGGAGTTAGAATGTATTGCAATTGGAATCACACACATATATGCATGTTTGTTTATTTGTTGGATTGTCATTTGGATCATTTGTGCATTTGAAATTTGGTTTGAGATGCTTCGTTATGTAATTTTCATGAAGGCATCGACTCTTAGGAAAACATCCTGTTGTGATGATCCGAACATGTTTTTCATGATGGTGTGCTCTCATGAAATCCTGTCACCTTTGAAACTCTCACTAAATATTACAACTCTCCCTCAATTAACTTCATGACCGTGAGCTCTCACGAAATACCATTCCTCTCAAGAAATAGTTTCATGACGGTGAGCTCTCACAAAATACCCTTCCTCTCACGAAATGATTTTCATGATGGTGAACTCTCACAAAATACCCTTCCTCTCACGAAATGATTTCATGATGGTGAACTCTCACGAAACACATCAACTCTCACGAATTGACTTCATGACGGTGAGCTCTCACGAAATACCCTTCCTCTCACGAAATGATTTCATGATGGTGAACTCTCACGAATTGACTTCAAGGCGGTGAACTCTCACGAAATACCCTTCCTCTCACGAAATGATTTCATGATGGTGAACTCTCACGAAATACAATTAAAAACCGCCATGAAAATACCGATGCAAACGGTGGCAGCGTTATTCTCATGAGAGTCACCGCCACGGAGAACTCTCATGAAAATAATCCGTGGCGGTGAACTCTCATGAAAATGTGTATTTCGTGAGTCTAATACCGTGAGAGGTGATGCGTGATTCGGGTACTCTCACGCATTGTTTTTCGTGAGAGTAAAACCGTTTTCGTGACTTTTGCACTCTCACGAAATGTCCGGTTTTCGGTAGTGCTTGTTCGAAAGAAGGATGGTAGTTGGAGATTTTGCATTGACTATAGGCATCTTAATGCTATCACCATAAAAAATAAGCAACCTATGCCTGTTGTGGATGAGCTTTTGGATGAATTGGTTGGAGCACAATGGTACACCAAATTAGATTTCAGGTCTGGGTATCATCAGATTTGTATGGCTGCTGGTGAAGAGTACAAGACGAGCTTTTTAGAACTCACCATGGGCTATTTGAATTTCTTGTCATGCCTTTTGGCCTCACCAATGCCCCGACCACCTTTTCGTGAGCTTTATGAATAAGATATTTGCCGACCTGCTTAGAAGAGGTGTCCCCGTATTCATGGATGATATCCTCATCTATTCCAAAACTTTGGAAGATCATGTGAAATTGTTAGCCAAGGTCTTTTGCTATATTGGAGGAACATCAATTCTTGATAAAGCGAGCAAGTGTGCTTTTGCAAACAAATAAAGTGCAATATCCGGGGCATGTCATTTCCTCTGAGGGTGTGTCCACTGATCCATCTAAAGTGGTGGCTGTGCAAGATTGGCCTACACCAACTTACGTCAAACTGTTGAGAGGGTTTTTGGGTCTAACCGGCTACTACTGGGAGGTTTATTCAAGATATAGCATGATTGCTAGGCCCTTGATGTAACCGTTTGAAGAAGAATGTTTAGTTTGTGTGGACACCCCAGCCGACTGTGCCTTTCAAAGAATCGAAGAAGAATTGACTCAAGCTCCCTGTGTTGCAAGTGCCTGATTTCAGCTTATCATTTGGAGTGGAGACAGATGCTAGTGATTTGGGTGTGGGAGCAGTGCTCATGCAAAATCAGCATCCAATGGCTTATATGAGTAAATCCTTGGGTCCCAGAAACCAAGCATTATCAGTATATGAAAAGGAATGCTTAGCAATCTTACTAGCAGTGGAAAAGTGGAGATCCTATCTGCAGCATAAGCCTTTTGTCATTAAGACAGATCATAAGAGCTTGCAGTTCTTGACAGAGCAAAGAGTGTCCTCCAGATTTCAGCAGAAGGCATTACTTAAGCTCATGGATCTTCAGTACTCTATCCAATACAAGAAGGGAATCTCTAATGCAGTAGCCGATGCACTGTCAAGGTGTGAAGCTCAGCAGGATATCTTGGCTGTATCTGAGTGCATACCAGCCTGGTTGGCCAAACTTAAGGAAGGATATGATGATGATCCTAAGACTAAACAGCTGTTGACTGAGTTAGCTGTTTCTGACAGTAATGACAAAGGCTTTACACTAGTCAATGGTGTATTAAGGAAGTATGGCCGAGTATGGGTGGGGAATAATTCATTGGCCAAAGAAACACATACTCACCGCCTCCATGACAAAGTGGTATTGGGGACACTCGGGTATTACAAAGAACATATCTCGAGAATCAAGAATCTATTTGCCTGGCCTGGGTTAAAGAAGTCAGTCACTGCATTTGTTAAACAATGTCAGGTCTGTCAGATGGCCAAGACAGAAAGGATCAAATCTCCTGGGTTGCTAGAGCCTCTACCAATTCCAACTCAGGCCTGGGAAGTGGTATGTCTGGATTTTGTGGAAGGGCTGCCACAATCTGGTAAATACAATTCATTGCTGGTAGTGATTGATAAGTACATTAAGTATGGCCATTTTCTGCCATTATTTCATCCCTATACTGCCTTGCAAGTAGCACAAGTATTTCTGGATAACATATATAAGCTGCATGGACTGCCAAGATATATGGTCTCTGATAGGGACAGAGTTTTCACAAGCTCAGTGTGGGATGAACTTTTCAAGATGACTGACACTAAGCTGCTGATGAGTTCAGCTTACCATCCACAAACTGATGGGCAGACAGAATGTCTGAATCAGTGTGTTGAAGCTTTTCTTCGTTGCACTGTGCATTCTTGCCCTAAGCAATGGAGTAAGTGGATCTCAGTTGCTGAGTATTGGTATAATACAACTACTCATTCTGCCTGGGGCATGTCTCCCTTTGAGGTTATGTATGGCCATTCTCCCCAACAGTTGGGCATTTCCAACTTACAACTTTGCACTGTGCCTGATCTAGAAGATTGGTTAAAGGATCGGGAGTTGTTGTCAGAGTTGATCAAACAACAGTTGACTCGGGCTCAGCAGCGTATGAAAGCTCAAGCAGACAAACATCGCACTGAACGAGAATTTGAGGTTGGTGATATGGTATTTCTCGAACTTCAGCCTTATGTTCAGCAGTCAATCGTGCACAGAACCCATCAGATATCTTTTCGTTTCTATGGGCCTTTCAAGATCCTGCAGCGTATTGGTCAGGTGGCTTACAAATTGGAATTGCCCCCTGAGTCTCGCATTCACCCAGTGGTGCACGTTTCACAACTTAAGAAGCAAGTTCCACCAGCTGTTCAAGTGCAAGATGATCTGTCTACAGTTTGTCTGGACCCAACGCAAGCTCTATGCCCAGACAAGGTAATTGATCGGCGTACTATATTACGTGGTTCTAACTGGGTTACTCGGTGGTTGATCCAGTGGAGTGGTCTTCCTCCAACCATGGCCACTTGGGATGATGAGTCCAAGGTGAAGTTGCAGTTCCCTGAGTTTACAGCTTGAGGATTGTTCAAATGAAGACGGCGTATCCTTCATGGTGTTCACAGCTTGAGGTCAAGCTGCCTTTCAAGCCCGGGGGAGTGTTATGGGCCGTATGTCTACCGGCCTGCTATACTAGATGGAGTATTGGGCCGGAGGCCATTGTAACGAGGCGGTGGGAATCTATAACCCCGCGCTCGGTGTCGTGTGACAGGATTAACGAAGAACAGAAATCATTTCGTCCTGAATAAACTATGTAACCGTCGTAACAGAGTTCTTCCTCGCGGAATCCTGCCGCGCTCCGTCTGTTCTTCCTAAATTCTTGCTAATTCCTCCTCAAATTCCCCTTCAGCTATCCTGTATCGTAACAGACACGTGCGGCAGTGCTGGAGGGGACAGAGGTGGTGAGCCAAGATGATGCCGTGAGAGAGAGAGATTTGCGTGATCTGGGATTCTGGATGTAGCGAGGTGTCGTTCTTTTTTTTTTTCCTTTGGTTGGGCATGGAGCTCATGGCATAAGGCCGACCTCGCCTTGGCAATGCGCTCATGGCACAAGGTCAAGGTCGCCCGGTGGCAGCATCGACCCGAGCTCAGTCCATACAACACTACAAAACTGCACAGCTGCCGTGCATGGCCATTTTCCCCCTTTGTAGTTGTTCTTTTAATAATAGAACCCAAGGTTCTGGCTTCAGCTTCACACAAAGAGAAGCATCAGATCAAGTTTATTACAAACTCACTCCAAACGAAACTCACACAGGTACGAATAATGGTAACTGAATTGATCTTTGTGCAATGCATTAGTTTTATTTTTCTGCGGTAATTGTAAATTATTATTTACCCCTGGTTTTGTATGTGGACTGCGGGTTTTTTTTTGCTATCTATATATGTTGAAGGTATTATTTAAGTAGTATTTTCTTTTTGTTATTTTGGATCCATTACATAGATGTATTGATGAGGATTCTGAAACAAATTGATTTTCTATTTTATGATTTACTACGCAATTTCAGATCTCCAGCAAATGTATTCGTAAATGGAAAAAAGAACAACATCAGGCCAAATTCGGCGCATAAAGGCCCAAGAACTCAATAGCAGGCCAGCCCATAAAAAGGCCTGGGCGTAGGTTGAATTCGGCAAACCTTGAGGGCTTTTTCGATAGAAAACCCGATAGAGGAGGTCCTTTTGCAATTTGGCGGAACACATCCGATCTGGACGACCAGGAAATGTGGTCGACATGGCCACGCTCATAGGCCTGAGCTTGGACTCTAGATCCGATAATGAAAGATTCGCTAGAGGGAGGCCGAGCTCGACTTGGTGCATTGTCCATCAACAGACGATGCTTAGCTCGCATGGCAGTGGTTCACCCACCAACTAAGGTAGACTAGCTCGCCGTGTCTTGCGGGCCACGATGGAGCCACCCGTGGGGAGCCTCGCCTCATATATAGCGTGCCCGCAGCTGCTGCCAGCTGCGCCCGCGACAACCACGCTCAAGACTGGAGGGGACAGGAGAGGGATAGAGAAAAAGGAAGAAGAAAAAATGGGTCCCATGTGTCAAAGACGCCGAATAGATGGGAGAGGTGTGGGACCCACATGGTAGGTCCATGTCAGCATGCTTCATCAGCTTGTAGAGCCAGTTAAGTTTTTTTTGGACCTTGACAAGGCCTGAAATTAAACGACCTAGAAATTGCATTTTGGAAGTACAGGGACCCAAGACCCTCTGCCATGGTTCTATTTATTGTTTAGCACTTTATGAAGTTGGGAGCTAGCCATACCTGGTTAAATTAAATAAAAAAACGAAGCAAGCCAAATGATAAATCCGTAGCTAAACGGGCCACGCACAGCAAGCCACAAAGCTCCCCATAATTTCTGGAAACAAAAAGATCCTTGCGGTAAGAGGATGGGCCTAACCTGCAGAACTAAAACAGAAATTCAATCAAGGCAATAGAATTAGGATAATTCACTCGGCAAAAAAAGTTTTACACCTATATTTGATTCAGTATAGAAAATTATGAAAATTCTAGTTCAACAAACAAATCAACAAATAAATGGTTCATACTTAATGGAAGGGGAGACCATAATAATTACCAATGTTTTGGAATCATGAAAACATTTTTTTGAAAAAGATTTGCTGCAGTGCTCAAAAGGAACCACTGTTTCCTACGAACCAATTTGTTTTGAGTCATTTGATCTTTAAAAGAAAATATTAGGCAATTATTTCTGGCCTTTGTGGCTGCACATAGCTGTCCAAACTTTTAAAAGGTTTTCAGCTAATGAGCTGATAAAGTATAAAGGGAATAAAGACAAACGAATTTAAATGTTTACACAAAACCAATGAGAATATCAAGGATGCTAAATTATAATTGTGTTGAATATACTGCAGAATTTATATATAATTATAAACTTGCATTCATCGAAGCCCATGATTCTAATATTAATTGTTTAGCACATTATGAAGTCACGAGCTATAAATACCTGGTAAATGTAAAAAAAATAGAAGGAGCAAGCGAAATAATAAATCCGCAGCTAAACAGGCCAGAGACTGCAATCCAGAAAGCTCCCGATAATTTCTGGAAATCAAAGATGCTTGAGGCATAGACCTAATCTGCAAAAGAAAAATAAAACAGAAATTCAGTCATCGCAATCGAGTTAGCATGGGAAATCAAATTCTCCCGTTGCATCGGTGGTTCTCAATGAGGTTCATGCCGATGTGTTATCACTAATAATCCAAGCACCAACAACACTAGCTATAGAGACGATACTGTATGCTATTTTTTTTCCAGCTACCGACAATACTGTATGATATGATAGTTTAACAAAGTTTTGTTGAAATTGTACCTGGTTTCTGACGAGCCAGCATTGTGCCCCTTTCAGTTGAGGATCGGAGACTGCCAATACTATAACGTGAGATGTGAACGGCATAGCGCGTTGAGAGATTGCAAGAACCAACTGGCGTGGGTGTATGAGATATGAGAGGTGCTGCAACAAAAACAAGGACCACCCTGCTTGTACATATATACAACCATATTATGGATGCTTTTCTTTATCATGCAGCTTGATGCATGGACAAGTAAGGAATGATGCTGCGTCATCTTCTGAGAAAGTTCGACATGCATGCCATGTTATGATGCCATGTTGCAGACCACAACCAAAAGCAACAGAGGAGACACTGCTTTTCACCACGTCAGTCCGGCTCTTCATCTAAAGGGAAAGGTAAAAGAAACGATCAAACAAAGACCAGGTACGAAGTTTAATGAACAGGTAAAACGACATGTGTGAAAACAAAGTTAATTAATGGACCTTAAAAGGCGCGATGGGCTTGGATGCTGGGCAAGGGCTCAACTGTGTGCAGACCGGAGTGGAAGGAAGGACAACAATTCCTTTCACAGTGTAACGCAATCCCTTGAAAAAAAAAACAGTGCGAATGTATATATTAACGAAAAAAATGTAGCAGCAGCAGCTATTACATATATACCAGTCAATCACTAATTCACTACCTATATATAATTGCTTGATTCCTTCTCTGTGCATGGGAAATCCTTATGAACTGCTACATAATACCGCTCTCTCGATCTGCTCATTGCAAAGACAAGAGCTTGCAGAGACTGCGGTGGTTCCCAAGCCAAGTGTCACAGCTACCCTTTGTTTCAAGCGTCGTCATCGTGGCTGCATGTGTTCTCGTGCATATTTTGTTTGGACAGAATAGTACATGATATCCCTTCCCCAGGACCAAAACCGACTATGTTTAGCCATCCAAGCCCATTCCCTTAATACTTTCGTGAGCCAATAAAATATATTCATTGATTTGTAAAAAAGTCTGATTATGATGTATTGTGTGTCAGCTTCTTGTTCTTATATCATATAAATACTGAAATGTGAGGAACTTGATCATACCTGTGTCTTGCATGTTTACTGGACCAAAGCCTGTAACTCTTAACATACTATATTGAATAATCGATTGAAACACTGTGGCGTAAACTAGTTGAAGCAACCTGTGCAAATAATAAAAAACAATAAATCTTATATATACAGGGAAATCAGGCAAACTGAATTTAGTATACATGGAAATCAGGGAGTTACTGACCTCGGCTCGGCCATGCATTGCATCCACTCTGCACTAGAATCTTTCGAATTGCACAGCCAGTAGATGCCGCTCGGTGCAAGCATGAACAAGAGTGCAGAGTGTTGCATCAGCACAGGTCTGCCATGCCGTCCACATCTTGTTGAAGAGAAGCAAGCATTGGGCAGCATTAAAGCAGCGTGAGGCAACGCTTTACAGGC
This sequence comes from Hyparrhenia diplandra, assembly GCA_015847255.1. Classification (NCBI taxonomy): domain Eukaryota; kingdom Viridiplantae; phylum Streptophyta; class Magnoliopsida; order Poales; family Poaceae; genus Hyparrhenia; species Hyparrhenia diplandra. The sequence continues at coordinate 92,299 of JADLZK010009802.1, forward strand.
GACATTTACTTGTGTTGGGCATTTTATCGAACAGTTTCCGTGCGAGGAGGCGATGAGCGTGTTGCCCACAGGAGCAGCGCCCGAAGGCCAACTTGGAGGAGGCAGGGCGTGCAGCTGCGCTCCGGCAGTGGGGCTTCGGAGTGCCGTGGCCGAATCTCGATCACTCCTCGTCGAGTCGCGTCCATTGGCGGCGGCGGTGATCCTCTGTGATCCCGGTGTTTGTTTTTATTGGGTGTTCGCATCAAACTTTAATCCACAGTCATGGGATCCCCCATCTGCTCATTGCAAAGACAAGAACTCGCAATGACTGCGGTGGGTTCCCAAGCCAGCTACCCTCCCCTCTGTTTCAAGCGCGCTGCTTGGTTCTCCCGATATGCCTCTGCTTCGGACATGTCAAGCGGCCGCGGATTCATCCAATTCCAACGCAGAGGCACGACAATTGCAGAAGATCAAGCTTGACGATAATTCATCAATGCCGTATTTTTCGACGTGTCCATAAAAATCGTCCTCAAGGAAAGGAATGAAGTACAACGTACCCAGGCAGAAGAGACTGAATGCCAACTCTTTTAGGCTGCCCTGATGTTTCCCCTGTTTTTGTGTATACTGACAACTCACAAGTCAGAAGAGACATGAAGGATATTGGAACTGGATACTCAAATTTCAATATGCTAGTAGGGCTACCGCATTCTATAGTTCGTCAAATAACAGGTACCTACTGGAGTTCCCAGGCAACCAGACGAGAAAAATTCATTATATTAGGCTCCTCAGGATTCAGTAGTATTCAACAAGAAGCTCACAACATAAATATATTACAAGAACAGAGTACATTAACCGTCGCAAATTACAATGAGTACAAGATTGTTCAGACTTCTCACACACCAGTTCATAATTTCATACACACATAGCTTGGTTTCATGGCAACTAAAATTCACCAATTATTAACACAAATACAAATTAAACACAAACTGATCAGGCAAACCAGCACAAAAATGACATGCCACACGACAAACATTATTAGGAAGAACAAGAACACACTCGATCACAAACCAGGATGCAACTCACTGAGATAGCATGGAGAGGGCAACTGGGCTGTGCACTTGGCACAGAGCTCTGTATCTGAAAGCAAACTGATCACCTGAGGTAGCTTTTGATGATATGCTTCTTGCGTGATACAAACACTGGTGCCGCCACATGCAAGTAGTAGTCACTCTGCTCTGGCAGCTTCAAGTGTAGCCTGTCCCACCACTCACGCTCTCCACTGACTTCCACCTTTGACTTGGGATATTCCTTCTTCAGGAGTGGGAGGTTTCCAAAGGATGGGCAGCCCCGCACAAAGAGCTTCTCCCAATTTGGCGTCTCAAATTGAAACATGAGATCGTCATGGATGTGTTGCAGTTGCGGAAGCTCCTGGAGGTAGATGCTTTTGATGTTTGGGAGTGGAGAACTTGCTACCGCATAACCACGTTTGTAGAAAATTGTCTTGAGGTTGGAGCAGAACAGAATGACCAGAGTCTCCAGTGCAGGTAATGATAAACTACATGGGAACATTTTCTCTAGCCGTGGGCAGTGCTCCATGTGAATGTGCTTTAGTAGCTTCAGAGTGCACAACACAGAATATGACAGGTTACTAGGCTTCACTACATATAGTAGGTTATTTAGATCGAAGACCTGCAGTATTTTCAAGTATGGTAAAGCCTCTGAGCCATATGACCGCATCAAAAATACTGTTGTCATTTGATGGCAGCGCTGGAGCTGGCATTCTTCTAGCTCATTGAGATTGTAATTGAGGTCAGTAAGGCATCTGACGAAATTATCATCTGTAATAAACATTGAGTTAGTCACAGAGAGAACATGCCTTAAGCCATTTGGGTACTGATTCACTGCTGATATCTCAACATGGCGTTGCATTGGTTGAAGTTTCATCATGGGCACAATGCTAGCGGCCTTAGAATATTGTACATCACCATATGTTAAAGGCCTCTGAATCCAGGTACGTAGCTCAACTTCATTGTTCTTTGGCTCCTTGGCTCTCGAACTGCATGGTTGAACTTGGACATTGAACGACCGAAGAAATTGTCTTTTCTTGACTAACATGTTAGCAGCATTTGCATTGAAGCTATGAAACATTCTGGGATCATTTATTTTGATATGAGCTCTATTAGTAGTTTCCTCTTTGTCCTCTCCATCCCCATAAGTTAATTTCTGCTGGCACAACATCTTTGGAATATGATTATCATCATTAGCACAGTGATCCAAATAGAAAACCTTAGGAAACCAGGCCAATTGATGCCATGGGAATCTCTTGAAACAAGGGACCCCAAGAATAATTAACATGTTGAGTTGTGGTATGTTTGGGAGGTTATGAGGGACCTCCTCAATAGCAGTTCCAGAAAGATCAACATCCTCCAATGTTGTAAGATCTTCACTGAAGTCCACGGATTTGAGCTTGCTGCACCCACGCAACGACAAACACCTAACCCATGGCCCAGAGATTGAGAATGTTCTCAGATTTGGGTGCCCATGGATCTTGATGTCTTCTAAGCCCTTCCATGTCTGTACATAAAGATTTTCAATGGATGCTAATAGTTCCCAGAGATTCTGAAGCAATAAGCTAATGCAATTAGAAATATGTAGTTCCTTGAGGCATTTGGCTTTGGACAGGGACATTGGGAGTGACATCAGTTTCATGTTGTTGATAAGCTTGAGTGTATGGAGGCATTGCATTGCATTGAACATGTCCTCTGGAAAAGATGTAATCTGAGTCCCCTCCACATGAAGAACCAACAGATTTAACAGTTGAGCCATGGAAGAAGGTAACTCTTTGAGATTGGAGCAATTTCCGAAAACGAGATCCTCCAGGCTTGACATTTCACAGAAGAATTCAGAAGGCAGGGTGGTGACCTTTGAGCCTGATAGGTCAAGGTAGTGCAGATTGCGCTTGTTACTTCCATCTTGTTGTGTTAGCTCAATCAAGGGAACCCCATTCATATCTAGAACTTCAAGGTTTTCAAGAGGAGCAAGTGGTGATGTTTCTTGGACAGAAGTTGGTGGCTGTGGAGACAAGGTCTGTAGCTGGGAGCAGCCTCTAAGCGAGAGCAAGTAGAGATTCAGTAGATTGGAAAACGAAGGAGGAAGTGAAGTTATTGGTGTGTAGGACAAATCAAGGACTTGGATGTGTGGGGTGAACATTTTGTCGAGAGGAAATGCTGATATATTTGAACAGCCCCTCAAAATAAGGCTTGTCATCATTGTATCTCCTCTGGTTCGCCTTGGGTACCAATCCCAGCTTACATGCCTACCATCACCATTCATAAATGAGACCCATCTGAGTTGGTTGCTCTCCTTCAAATGAGTAGTGAGTTGATCATCTTTGAGCCGTGGAACATCCACAGCTAACTTTGACACACCAGTGATAACATCCTGAGCAGATGAGGTGCTTACTGTTGAAGTAGAAACAGAGTACGCTGGCAGTAATGAGTATTCCTGCAAGGCTTGAATAACGACCTTCCCAGCTTCATATGCAGACATGTAGCTGTTGCTTTGTTTCTTGCCAATAGTTGCTGGTGTATTAGTTGGGCTTGTTGTTGAGAAAAGCAGGTCCTCAGCCACCCAACAGCGAACCAGCTCATCAGAAGTAATAGAGAAGGCGTGGCCTGCTTTACTTCCAGAAGCTTCTTGCAGTGGATGGTAGAGGATACCATAATACAAGCAGCGTTGAGCTACCTGGAGCCAAAACTTCTCGTCTCCTTTGTCCTTGAGTGCCATACAAATGGATCTGGCTGCATCGCCTAATGCCTCTTTAATCAACGCAGCCCAATCTAGCTCACCGATATCATCAAAAGGTGGTGCATAGTAATATTCTGGAGTTAAATGAAGTTCCCAGCCAGCATCTCCTGTAGAGCCTCTGCTTTTTTTTTTTCATCTTTGGAAGTGGTTGAGATGAGCCACCGCCGGTTTAGTAACACTGACGGCCGCCGCTTGCCCATTATGAAAACCAACACGTCAAGTGAGATGGGAACATGCAGGTTTTCCACAAGGAGCAGATGCCTTTTTCCTTTCAAACCTTCTGTGATCATTTGTAGTATTGAAGAATATTCAGCTTGGCGATCATAAATAGGGTCCCACCGTATGGATTGATCTGACCCAAACCAGCTAACGTACCGCTGTCCAAAAGCCTGGAGCATCAGGTTGTCAGAGAAGCTGCAGTAGCCAAAAAGTAGCTCTCTTCTGCTGCAAGCTGTTTGATTTCTTCAGCCAGTGGTGTCTTCAGGGTACTTGCCAACTCTGTGAGGACAGCAAACGCCAACTCATGCCGGGTTGTAGTGCCGCTTGCTGCCATGGCGGATGGGGGTGGGGATGGGAGCCTGACACGTATAATATGGTCGTAGGGACCATACAAGTCCTTGGTGCGCTCGAACAAGAGCCTTGTAAGAGTGGGCACAAATGAAGCCACAGGTCCAATTCCGACATTCCATATCAGCGGGTGCTCCTTGCTAAACTGCTCCACCATTTCCTCCAATGCAGGTATTTCACTCTTGCGAACATAACGGCCTAGCCTCTCAGAAAATGCAGGTATTTCAATCTTGCGAACATAACGACCCCTGCGACCCCTGCATTTAATAGGCCTCGTCAGTGCTCCCTTAGCAAGTGCATGTACATATATAGAAATGAGATTGTTTTTTTTTTTTTTTTTGGAGAAGCATGTCCAATGATTAAATTAATTAAACTTAATCGTTCATATTTCAATTTATTTCTCCGACAAAGAAGTTCACCTTGCTATGTTTATCAACAGCAAAACAGAATATTAGCCAAATGAAGTATGAACTAGGACATACATCGTTTTGTTAATACTAGACCAATAAGACTGGTCATTAGGGTAGTAGGTATAACAAGGCTGCCCTAGACACTAGCGGTGCAGAGCATCGATCACAAAGGGGCCCACGACATATTGGAGTACCTGCCATAATTACCATGATCTCGTACGTATGTACCTACTGTGTGTTAATAAAAGCAGTTCCATAAAAATACTGGAGTATAATACATTAGACTTGATTAAGGACATGCTTAGATATGAAGTATGAACTAGGACATACATCGTTTAGATAAAGGAATTAACATTCCCGCCTCTACGGTAATGCACATAGCCTAAAATCTCTGCATTGACCACACACAGCCATGCAAGGACTAATTGCAAGCGCGCGTACTTGATTTATTTTTTTATTCTTTAATGAATTGGTTCATTCTTCATATGTTGTTTTCAGGCTGCAAGTACTACCTCCGGTCATAAATACTTGACACATTTGACTTTACACGCCTTAGACAAGAAAAACAGGAACATACGTGCATAGGTCTTGTCGGTGCTCAAAAGTCAAAACCTTTGTGCAAATACAAATGTGAAGTTTTTGGAGAAGGTGGTGTCCGATCATCTTAATATATAATAACATGGCTTAATTTCTAGTACTTCATTTTATTTTTTCTCGTCTTGAATAATGACTCAAATCGAATATGACTAATTAAATAGAGGCGTGCTAGTAGGACTTGAGTATAGAATCCAACTAGTAGGACTCCTACTTGCATGCAGCGGATCTTGGAGGGACTATATATAAACAAATGACTAGAGGGGTGGGGAGGAGGAGGTCGGCCTGGAGGGGGTGGGGAGGAGATCGGCACGAGCATGGGGGGGAAGCCGGTGGGGCGCGGGCTGAAGAGGATTTCATCGGGGGAGGAGCTCGGGTTCCCACTTCCCAGAGGAGAGAGAGAGAGAGATGAGGAGTGAAAGGTGGAAGAGAAGCCTCGCGGCGTCGCGTGAGATGGATCATGGATCGACGGTGGAGGATCGTGCAGGCACTAAGGCAAAAAGCGTGCACAGCCGGAAAGTAGTCATTACCTTAATAGAATATATATTAAATGAAAATTGTTATGGATAGTATCGATGATATGAACCCAGGGGTATCTCACCGCCCTAAAAATGAACCATAATATCCAGGCTGGGCCAAAGCTAGTGAAGATATGTGGCCCAACCGCTAGAGAACATCATCAGAAGTGGACAAACAACATGGCAGAAGGAGCTAGAAGCCATAACAAATAACAAAATGTAGATTTTGTACTTAGATTTTCTTGTAACAAACTAGGAACTTTCACATAAATCGATGGGGACTCAAACTATAACCATACCCCGGACTACATGAGGGAGGGGTATGGAGCACCTGATCGAGAGATGCTATTACTTGATGTATTGCATAGAAACCCTAGGCAACTAGTCATCGACACCCTTGTAAAAACAGAGAGGATACGAGAGAGGCGATATGTAGTAAACTAGATGTATGTTACCCCATTACCCAATATATATCGGTGTCTCGAATGCTACCTTCGATTCTCTATGCACCGAGCCGCACCCCGATAATTGCACACCAAGTATGGGCCTTTTCCGCCAAGGTTTTTTTGGTTCTTTTTGGCCTGTTTAGAATCTCTACAAACCTTTCTGTACTAGTGTACAACTTTGTAGTTGCAATTTTTTCATCAACCACTTGCAACCGGACTAAAAGGAGAAACTTTGTTTTCGGACGACTTTGGTTATAGAAACGACCCGAGAAGCAAAGTTGTATGCACAACTTTATAGTTGATGACTTTTTCATTTGAATTCATTTATGGTTCCAATATTCTATTTAAAGTCTTCATAGTTTGAAGTTCAAAAATTTTCATATGACCTAGCATGGAAAAATAATGACGAAAAGCAAAGATCGGTGACAACTATTTCCTTTGAAATATTTATGGACTCCAATTTTTATTTGAAGTTCTCACTTTCAAATTGAAATTTTGGGAACCATCTCGTATGAAAAACAACCGAAGCGAGTTGTAGATCTTGACGAGATCTAAAATGTTCTAGAAAAAAAAAATGTTTGAATTCATTTAGGACCTAGCGAGCTACTTAGTCACAACTAAATGTGAGGTGTATAAGTAAGGGAGTAATGCGTGAGGCATGACGAAAAATAGCAATCATAGTAGGGTCTTCATGGATTAAAAAATTTGTAGCTGTTTGTGGCCCGATGTATGATATGTTTTCGAAATGATTATCATGGTCACTTGATGACACCTATCGGAAGTGATAACCATGGTCATCTCCACCGGTTGCAAACCGGCGGTGTTATCATCGCCCACTTTCACCACCGTGGGACCATTGCCCGCCGTGCGAAGATTCTATAGTAATGATACTAGGAATTTCATCTTGCATTTGCATGAAATTCATTCATATTTTAAAAGGTTATACAAAAATTTCACAAATATTTTGGCGATTTTCCCGTTTTTCATTTCTACAATCAGTTTTTGTGTGTCACAGTGGTAGGCTTAACACTGGGTGATGTGTCAAGCAGCAATCTATCTAACGTTATATCGTTGCTTCACACAGTTGATAAAATATAAATGTAGAGATAAGAACAATAAACGAGTATCATCACGCACCAATATCTTTCATATTCAGGGTAGTTGATGACACTGTCGACCAACTGAAAGACATTTTTATCCATTTATTATGTCCAGTCTCGAGTCTGCTCAGTCGGATATTGATACCACCTTCAGAACGCGTACATGGTTCCAGAAGTGAGAAAAGAGGATACATAAAATCAGTACTCTATAAAATATATAAAATGGAAGCACATACCCAACATCAGAAAAGGGTCCTATCCATTTTGTATGAACCATATGGGTTCGGTTTCAGAGGTAGAAAAAATGACTTATAAAAGAGCATATCAAACAGAGACCCTAAACAAGCTCATGCCGTACTTTTTAATGCCAAACAAAAAAAAGTCCATGAACATCCCAACTAGAGTCCCTACTTTATAAAGGGCACCAAATCTCCCCACGGTTCCATCTCCAAGGGGTGTGTAGGAAGCTCCCAGCTCTAAAGTTTTTCCTCATGAATTTCTTTTCACTTATCGTCTTCTTTTCATTCCTGCACCGACTCCTCCACTCCCTCCCATCATGCCGCCACCTCTAGCCCTCCATCTAAACCTTGGGTACACAATAGTGTAAAAGGCATCCAAGATGGCAGGCAAGTACACTGATTCATTGTAGTTTTATTGTAATTTGTTATTTTATAGCATGATAGACAATTTCCATATGCCTATAAGATTTTTATGTTTGAAAAATTTTGAATACGGTTCATTAGCATGGTTTGCGAATATTTAAGTTCGAATTATAGTGGTGTGATATGAATAATGTCTATAGATTATATTAAATCATGAGAAACTGAAATCGGAGTCCAAATATGTACGAGCTCTTGTTGAAGTTGGACGCTAAAAATAGAACCCTACAAAGTAATTCATGTTTCTTGTTGATAAGTTTTTTACTTGAAGTTTTTTACGGTCTCAAATATTTGATTTATAAAACACATATTTTGATGTTTAATTTTTTGAATTTTCCAAACAATCTCGAATGGAGACACACCCTATACTGAAATTCTAGTGCTTGACAAGATTTAAAACTTTGTAGTTGAAACTTTTTTTTAGTTCCTTTTAGTAGACAAATGAGTGTGTGATATAGTGCTTAGGAGGTGTTATTGCAAAGTAGTAGCTTGTGGCTTTGATTCCTGCGAAGGATTCATTGTTAATTGATTTTAAGCGGTGTGAAACCCGAGACCACCTGTGTAAATAGTGTTTGACAGTGCTTCTGAAAATATTTTATATACAAAATTAACGATTTACATACTATAATAAGAACAGCAATGATGTTAATTATAACTGTGATGAATATAATGTACTGATCTAAGGTATTCCTAAATTCAGAATCCCTGTAGAAATATAAGTTTGCAATCATGGATGCCATGCTTTATTTAATAGTTTAGTACTTTATGAAGTGGTGAGGTATCCATACCTGGTAAAAAAATGAAACAGCACCATCCCGAATGATAAATCCGTAGCTAAACAGGCCGCTGGCCACAGATCCAATCATCAACTTCTTGAAGTCAAATATTATGGACGCACACGGATAACCCTATGCTGAAAGAACAAACAGAAATTTAATAAAAGCACGATGTTGTTACCATAGGAAATCAAATTCATTCTCCAGTGCCCACATTAAAAAAGGCTTTAATTAGAGACAAACCAGACACGGTCCAACTTATCATCTCTGTAAAATGGCCCATTAATAGAAACCTCGTTTCTGACGAACAGCCATTGCTTCAATCAGTTGAGGGCGGAGACTGTCAATGTGAGATGTGTGATAGCGTAGAGAGTTTGAGGTATGATGATGTGCTGCTTGAAGGAATGATATACTCATGTGAACTATATACAACTGAAGAGGCAGCTACCATATTAGATGCTTTTCTTTTCTAAAGCTGGATGTATGCACAAGTAAGGAATGATATACTGCATTATGCCATTGTCTTTTCGGAAAGCTCGACATGCCATTCTATGATGCCATGATGCATACCACAAGGAAAGGACCAGAGAGCACTGTCTTTCGCTCAGGTTCTAAAGGGAAAGGTAAAGGAGTGCTGACACAAGGCCTGAAGCCCCGCCGGCGACAACAGCATGACAAAAGCTGTCTGGTGACCACGCACCCTAAGAAAGAGGACTTCTTTTTATTTATTTTTGGGACACGGAGGTACTGGGAATTGGAAATAGTATAAGTACGGTAGGCACAAAGGATATGGATATGCATTGACCGCGAAGGCTTTTTACTGCTCTCGACATTGACAGCTTGGCTAACTGCACTGAGCTGATCAATTTCTCGGTGACCAGGAATCGCCTTCGGGGGCATGTACCAGCTTCATTAGGCAACCTTACCAGTCAGCTGCAGTATCTACACTTGTATCAATTGTCAGGGGAGTTTCCTCCTGGCATAGCAAACCTTGGCAACTTGTTCATTGTAACACTGGATGTGAACCAGTTTTCAGGTAGCCTTCCTGAATGGCTTGGGTCTCTACAAAATCTGCAGAAGGTATTACTCGGCAGCAATTACTTTAGTGGGGCCATTCCATCATCCTTCTCAAATCTGTCCCATTTAGCAGAACTGTATCTAGAATCGAATTGGTTGGACAGCCAAATACCCACAAGCTTTGCAAACCTTTCAATCCTTCAAGTAGTGAACATTTCTAACAACAATCTTCATGGCAGCATACCAAAGGAACTGTTCCAAATCCCAACAATTACGCAGATTAGCTTGTATGTAAACAACCTAGACGGGGCACTCCATCCAACCATTGGTAATGCCAGACAGCTCACATATTTGCAGCTTTCGTCAAACAATCTGTCTGGACCAATCCCTAGCACCTTGGGAAATTGTGAGAGTTTGGATCAGCATGCAGGAGGTGGCTGCCCAACTGCTCCGCGATGTCCGCCCAGGATTCTTCTGCTAAATTCGCCCGTTTCGCGCTACTATCTTTCAAATCCCCACACACGAGCCTCCCTCGATCTCGCCTCTGCACTCTCGAACCAAGGAAAGATCGAACGGGCACCTCCAACCCCGGCTTCTGCCGCGTGCTGCGCCGCCGTGCTCGCCGAGCCGCCACTGCCACCCTCACCGTGGGCAGGCCCACTCACTCCTTCTCCGGCCGATTCGACGAGAGCACAGGGTCCTAGGTTGATCCCGAAAGGTCACAGGCCACTCCAGTGGCGGAATCGGACGCCGGCCCGCTGTTTCCCTTCGGGCGCCGCCGAGTACGAGCTCGGCCGTCGCCGCCCCAGCCGCCATCCGACGTCTGTGCCTTCCGACTCGTCGAGAATCAGAACAAGTGATGCGCCTCGCCCAGATGAGGCTGCAGTTGCGGCCCTCGTCGCCGGAAAACCCGCCACCGGCGAGATCGAACGCCGAGTCGTCGCCGTCCCGCACGGTCAAGGCCGACCTCTCTATGGTATTGACCGACCACTATGCGGATGAACCAGGGGCCCCACATGCCAGCTGCTACACATCGTCCTAACCGGCGGGTGCACTTATCGAGGGGTTTTGGTGAGCTACTGATTGATCTTTGGAAAAACATTTAAAGGTGCTGTAAAACTAGAAATTTCATAAATATTTCTATGAAAAAATCTAGTAATAGCAAATTTAGTTTTATTAGTCTTGCTATGTTGTTCTTTGCCACATAAAAAAATCACCATAGAAGCTCTATATGTCCACTGCAAATATTAATTTGCACAATCTACTATTTACTTTATTAGGGTTAAAACATGCACCGAAGAATTGTGGAAAAATAGTATGAACTAGTATTATGTAAAGGTAGATTGGCAAATAGTTTCAGACCACTTTTTTTTTTTTGAATGAGTCACTTAGGAGGGTGAGCGCCCCACCGAATATATTCCATTGATTCTCAAGCAAAGCCGGTGCATGGAATTGCCCGAGGGCGGGAGTACAACATGAGTTTAAGCTAAATAAGTAATACATGGTAAATAGAGGGCACCAAACATCACAGATGTTTGTAACCCGGAGGACGAAGAAGGTGAGATTACAACAGGGAGAAACAACACCCACAAGCGAAACACTTAAACAAACTCAACCATACACCTAGCCCAAGCCGAAGAATGGTAGCCGATCGTCGATTTGAGCCCCGCTGAACAAAGATACTCGCCCGGCATCACCGTGACCATAGTACATCTGTCAATCCTCGAAGATGGTGATAACCTCCAAAGACACGAGCCCACGTATCACCATCCGGCGCCATCCACGGGGAGGAACCCTTGGAGGAATGGCGGCGGCCGGTGGAAACACCACTCGGCATTTTATATTTTTGCACCGTCGAGGAGTGGTGACAAGCACTCAAGCCTCGGATCGTTGGACACAAACGTGACCTCCCATGTAGTAGATGCCGACACCTCCCGGCGCATCCGGGCCCACATGCTAACATCCAACGCCACTCATGGGGAGGAAGCCTTGGGGGACAATGGCAAGAAGATGGTGGAAACATCACCCGGCATTTGATCTTACGGCACCATGAAGGAGACCGTCGATGGAGCGTAGACGCGAGAAGAGGAGGGCGGCCGAACCGACGGCCGCACTCGCCAACCAGGGGCCAACACACATCCAAGAGGGGCAACTACAACAAGGGTGATGAGCACACGGAGAGAACACAACATGAGGCCACGACAACAAGAGCCGGAACCAAATCCTCCACGATGGGCCCTCAAGAGGGTCACGGCGCCGATGACATCGCCACCACCGGCTCTAGAAGAACTAGAGTTGGCTTTCGCGAGGAGGAGAGGGACAAATGACCATCACCGGGTTGGAAGCCGAAATATCAACGCCTCCAAGGAGGTGAGTGGCGCCGGGCGTCGCCGCCGATCGCATCGACATTGTCCCGCACCGCGGCTTTCACCTAGGCATCCTAGCCCAAAACCATAGTCCGTCAACCTTGAGACCGGGGGCCATACCCGCCGGCGAGGGAGCGGACACGACGACCGGCCGCCGGTGGAAGCCGAGGAAGCCGCACGTAGATGGTGGAGAGACCGTAGGGTGCTCACATCATCCACCCGCCGGGACGCAGCCGCACCACCCGCCGGGCAGGACCGGACCGCCAGCCCACGCCCCGAAAGCACGCCCGGACGCGGGGTGGGTGGCGCTGGCCGGCGAAAGCCCCCCATCGCCAGCCCGTGTGCCCGCACGTCCGGGGAGGCTCGGGCGCCCGCCTTTCACGGCCGCCGCTGCCGTGGGTGGCACAACAAGCCCCGGGTGCGATCCGCCGGAGAAGAGGGAGGGCTGAGGGACGGGCCCCGACCACGCCACCGAGAGATCCTCCAAAGAAGGGCGGGCGACACCCATCCACACACCAGATTTGGGCCATGGGGGACCGGATCCGTGCTCGGGGCCATGGATCCGTCGCTCACAAACACCTAGCTTCGCCCGGCGGCCGACCATGGGGACGGAAGCACGAAGCACGGAGGAGGGAAGGGGTGGGGGTGGGGGAGGAGGAGCTGCTGCGGCCAGCCTTTAGGGCAGCGCAGCGAGCCGCCGCGCCCGCCGCGCGCCGGTGGGAGCGGGGGGGAAGTCGCCCTCGAGTCGCGGGGGGAGGACGACGCGGGGGTGTGGGGATCTCCTAGCTTCTTACACATAAGTTAGCTGAGTTGCATTCTTTCAGACCAATTTTAGTGTTCTAGAACATATAGATTATGAAATTAATTCTATGTTTTGGTTTTAGTTGTCGTGTTCGAGTGTCGTGTGGCATTTCGGGCCAGGTTGCTTCAGGCAATATTGTTCGTCTAACACTTGGATGGCAACAGGCAATGCCAAAACACCGACGACTTATAGTATTCAGTGTTTCGAGGCTGATGTGTGGTTGTTTCAGAGAACTTTAAGAGCTTGGGCTTCAGGCTATTCTCGAGAACTACCGTGGTGCTGTACATTCACAGGTGATGAGTTCGTGATGTGTGGGGAACTGATTTTTCACCTTCTTACCTTCTAGCTTTGATAGAACTCAGTGCTGATAACGTGTCAAGAAATCGGTTCATTGCCCAGGAACAGGCAACAGAATGAGAGAGGGATGAGCTTTATTTCTTTGCTTATGTGGAGTACATGAATATCTGTACACAGAGAGATATCATTCAGCTCTCCTATCCATCTTTTTGTAACCAACTTTCCTCTCGGCCACCATCAAAGTCATATTTTCACATTGGACCTTGACCGACTGACTATGTATTCACAGCACATTCCTACGTTCATATACGGAAAAGTGAACGCGGACTGACATGTTTGCTTGACGCCTTGACTAGCTGGTCCTCCCCAGTCAACTCCCGGCCTGCCCGCGTGCTACAAGTACCAGTGGTGTCTCCGACTGAGAATCATCTGCTCGACCTCCACCACCGGGCGCGATTTGGTAACAAGAATAACAACTCTGCTTCTCCTTTCCCCCATACTCCTATGTTCGGGAGAGGGTACGTGCATCTCGTGAGGCTACCAAGCAACAAGGATGACTAAACTTGGAAGTGAAGTGACCTCTCAGCAAGCTACATATGGTTGGGTGGCCGCTGGCTGGCAGGTGTGTATTCCCCATCTGTCTAGCAACTTTAGTTTCGCCAAACAAACTGCAGATGCAGAGCTAACAAATTATTGTAACCTTTTGGAAACCACAGAGGCTGTCTTTATTGCCGACTTTTTTCTAATTTAGTCTTTTTTTAAAAGAAGTTCCATTTGGACCCCTTAAATAAAGAATTGCAGAAATAAACCCTGATCTAGGCGCCATAATCATTGGCGTTCAGTTTACACTTCATGATGCTATAGGACTTGGCGCCAAACAACATGATGCCAAGGTCAGGGACACGCACCACGTAATATCCATATAGGACGCCCACCTCTGCGCCAAGGTCTGTGGCACCAAGACACGTAAACTAGGCGCCAAAGATCACGACGCCTAGGTCAGGGGTCCATTTCTGTAATTCTTTACCTAAGGAATCTAAATGTATTTTTTTCAGAAAAAGGACTAAGGCTGTGTTTAGATCCTGAAAATTGGCACTGTTCCGAACTGAAAAGCATTGTAGCACGTTTCGTTTGTTTGTGGTAAATATTATCTTATCATGGGTAACTAGACTCAAAAGATTTGTCTCGCAATGTACATCTAAACTGTGCAATTAGTTATTTTGTGTACCTACATTTCACACTCCATGCATGCGTCTTTTTGGTACATTTAATGATTCGATGTGACGGGGAATTTTGGAATTTCAAGCCAAATTCGGGTGATCTAAACACACCCTAAATTAGAAAAAAAAAATATGTCAGGCCTTTGTTGGTTGTTGATAAATTAAGTTTAAGGGTGCACCGACATGACTTCCATAACTGTCTGAACTTTCTTATGCGTGGACTTTAATTTGACACCCTTTTCAATTTATCCGTGCATGTACTCAAGGGTTCGAATTTTCTGAAGACACCAAGCCTAGCCATGAAGCATAGTGCAATCCCACAGTTTCTCTTACTGCTCATGGCATGCTGTGCACGTGTTGCCATCTGTTCCTTGGACGCAAACAACACAGATAGGCTGTCACTGTTGGAGTTCAAGAAGGCCATCACCAGTGATCCACAGCAAGCATTGGTGTCCTGGAATGACACCACCCGTTTCTGCAGCTGGAAAGGTGTCCAGTGTAGCGCCAAGCACCAAAATCGTGTCACTTCTCTTCGTCTTCAGAATCAAGGTTTAGCTGGTTCGATCTCTCCTTCGCTTGGAAACTTAACATTCCTGAGAATCCTGATCCTATCGACTAATTCATTCACTGGAGAGATTCCTCCATCCCTTGGCCATCTGCATCGCCTCCAAAAGATCATCTTGGGTAATAATACACTACAAGGTAGGATACCCAGTCTAGCAAACTGTTCCAGGCTCGAGGTTTTGTGGCTGTCCAATAATCAACTAGCTGGACAGATACCTATGGATTTGCCTCATGGCCTTCAAGTGCTGGTACTTGGGCCCAATAATCTCACTAGACCTATCCCTGCTTCTCTTGCCAACATCACAGCACTATATAAGTTTGATTTTATAAGTAACAGCATTGAGGGGAGCATCCCAAGTGAGTTTGCAAAGTTGTCAGGGCTGCAATATCTGTACATGGGTGGAAACAAGTTTTCAGGCAGTTTTCCACAGCCTGTCCTGAATCTTTCTAGACTAATTGAACTGAATGCTGCTGAGAATGACCTAAGCGGATATTTACCACTAAATATTGGCAACTCTCTTCCCAACCTTGAAGTGCTCGAGCTAGGTGTCAATTTTTTTTCTTGGGTTTATCCCACCTTCTCTCACAAATGTCTCCAAGCTGTTACTGTGCGATATATCACGCAATAACCTCACTGGTGTGGTGCCTAGCTCCATCGGCAAACTTTCTAAATTAACTATGTTAAATCTCGAGTTGAACAAACTACAAGCAAGTAACAAGCAAGACTGGGTGTTTATGAATAGTTTAGCAAATTGCACTGAGCTACAAGTGTTCTCAATATCGTCTAATCAGCTACAAGGCAATGTACCAAATTCAGTAGGCAACCTTTCCAGTCAACTCCTGTTTCTGTACTTGGCATATAATCAACTGTTAGGGGAGTTTCCTTCTGGTATAGCGAACCTTCACAAAATGATCAGTCTAGCACTGAACATGAATAAATTTATAGGTGCAGTTCCAGATTGGATCGGAACTCTCACAAATCTACAGAAAATATCACTAAGCAGTAATTTCTTTGTCGGGCCCATTCCACCATCCTTTTCAAACATGTCTCAACTGGAAGAACTCTATATAGACTCAAACCAGTTCGATGGACACATACCCCCAATCCTAGGAAATCTCCAGATACTTGGATCACTGGACATTTCCAACAATAATCTTCATGGAAACATACCAAAGGAGCTCTTCAGAATTCCAACATTAAGGGAGATTATCTTATCTTTCAACAACCTACATGGACCACTTCATGTCGACATAGGCAAAGCAAAACAACTCACGTATTTGGATATTTCATCAAATAATCTATCTGGAAACATTCCCAGTACTCTGGGTAATTGTGATAGTTTAGAAGTACATTCACAGGTGATGAGTTCGTGATGTGTGGGGAACTGATTTTTCACCTTCTTACCTTCTAGCTCTGACAGAACTCAGTGTCAAGAAATCGGTTCATTGCACACAGGAACAAGCAACAGAATGAGAGAGGGATGAGCTTTATTTCTTTGCTTGTGTGGAATACATGAATATATCTGTACACGGCAGAGAGATATCATTCAACTCTCCTATCCATCTTCTTTTATAAAGGAGAGGATTGATATGAAATTTCTAAGCAACTTTCCTCTCCTATATTTTTCCTAAGCAAGTTTCCTCTCGGTCACCATCAAAATCATATTTTCACATTGGATCTTGACCGACTGACTATGTATTCACAACACATTCCTACGTTCATATACGGAAAAGTGAACGCGGACTGACATGTTTGCTTGACGACGCCTTGACTAGCTGGTCCTCCCCAGTCAACTCCCGGCCTGCCCGCGTGCTACAAGTCGGTCACCATCAAAAATCATATTTTCACATTGGACCTTGACCGACTGACTTTGAATTCACAACACATTCCTACGTTCATATACGGAAAACTGAACGCTGACTCACATGTTTGCTTGACGCCTTGACTAGCTGGTCCTCCCCAGTCAACTCCCGGCCTGCCCGCGTGCTACAAGTACCAGTGGCGTCTGACTGAAAATCATCTGCTCGACCTCCACCACCGGGCGATTTGGTAATAAGAATAAGAACTCTGCTTCTCCTTTCCCCCCATACTCCTATGTTCGGGAGAGGGACGTGCATCTCGTGAGGCCACCAAGCAACAAGGATGACTAAACTTGGAAGTTGTACTAAAAATGTGAAGTGACTTATCAGCTAGCTACATATCGTTGGGTGGCCGCTGGCTGGCAGGTGTGTATCTCACTACCTCTGCTTTGAATTTTAGCTCTTCTTCCACCAATTCCTCCATCTGTCTAGCAACTTTAGTTTCACCGATCCAACGACGTGCAACTCCAACCCGATGCCCACCCCCGAACCCTAGCCCTAGCGGCGCCGCCGCCGATTGGATTCTCCGGCCCGCCTCCGCCCCCCCCCCCCCCCCTCCCCACCCCCACCTCCCACCTCGCAAGCCTTGGCGCCCGGCCTCCCGCTCCCCACCTCCACCCCTGCCTCGCCGCCGCCTCCGCCGCCGCGCCTCTTCGTCCCCTCTCATCCTCCTCCACACCCCCTGCTCCCCCCCTCCTGTTCCTTTACCCGCTCCGGCCCAGCTGCGCCGGGCGCAGGCGGCCGCCCGCGGCCTCCATCCGCATCGTTCTCCCAATCCGGGCGCCATCAGCAGCCACTTCGTCGCCGTTGGCCGCCTCCCCGTGCCATCCCTAGCCGGATCCCGTCGCCATGATGCTGCAAAGGACTGCCGGCTGGCTACCTCCACGCCGGGCCAGTGTCACGCCTCCCGGTCGTGTGTGGTGGCGAAGCTCAGCCCGCTGGCGGCGGATGGCCACCCCGGGCTCGCCCACCGCCGGCGGCCACCCCCACCGCCTAGGCCGCCGGCGCCGCCTTCAACGACGGAACCAACGTCGGGACCATCGCTGGGCCCGCTCCCGTCGGATCCGGTGCTAGGGCGCCCCGCCCGCCGGTGGAGAAGCCCTGCGCCGGCTCCTCGAGGCCTAACGTCGTGGACTACTCGTTGGTCCTCGTCGAAGATGCTGGCGATGATGTGGCGCGGACGAGCTCCGTTCTGACGGCTCGGTGACGCACGAAGCGCGCCCCGCATCCGCCAGCCTCGATGCCTTCCTCGTCAACCCATCCGCCCCGCTCCGACCATGTCGTCCGCCCTATCCCCCAAGCAGCCCCCTTCCACCCTAGGGGTAGTTTGGCGGGGCGATCAAGGCCCATCGTTGGGCGGATGGCGACCTCCTCAATGATTCCGATGCGGCGGCACCAACCGCCGTGGCGCCCTACCAGACGCTTGATTGGTCGGGCTGTTGCCACCGATGTCGTTGGCACGCCTCACGATGCCCCGCCCCGAGCCCTACCTCTGGCGTTGGGGCGTGGTGGTGTGGTGTCGGGTCGTCGGGGTGTTGCTCGTGCACGATCTCGGACTGGTCGGCCGTAGCTCGGGCCATGGCGGGGCGGCCAGTGCGTGGCAAGAGCCTTGACGAAGAAGGGGAAGCGTGACCGGCCGCGACCCCGGTGGTGAGCAGCATTCTGCTCGGCGGTGGATGGTCGTGTCCCCGCCGGCCAGCGCCTCGGACGCGCCGTGGGAGAGTGTCTCGCCCCCAACGCCAATGGGTGGTGTGACATCCTTCCCCACCAAGGTTCGCGCCCCGTGATAGCTCTGGTTAGACCTTGCCACGAGGTAACGACCGCTTCCCCGGAAGATGCTGCGGAGCTTCATGACAGGTGCTTCAATTGCCTGTCGTACTCACACCACGTTGCAACTTGCCAGCTGCCACGGCGTTGCTTGCGCTACCGCGGCCTCCACCACCTTGCAAGGGACTGTAGGGGATACCGGGGCTGTTGCTAGGTCCTCGACGAAGGGGGCAGACCCACCATGGCAGCCGGCCGGTGCCGGCTCGCCGCCAGCCTCCCAGGCGGCATTGGTTCGAGGTGCCATGAGGGGTGCCGGTAGATCTCAGCAACGGCGTTGGTAGCGTCGGATTCAGCCGGAGGCAGTCATCAAATTGGGTGCAACGGTTAGCTGCAGTGTCGCCTCGGGTTGTGACCTCGGGTCTGCCCGGGCCGAGACTCGAGTCGTCCCTTCACTAGGCTCCAACGTAAGAGGTGCAGCGGAATCGAGGCAGGCCATGCCGGGTGCAGCTGGGAGCGACGGCGAAGGATGTCAACAACGACGTCGACGCTGACGCCGCCAGCGGCAATGGAGGCGCCGCGACGTTCGGCGAGGCCGCCCATGTAGCGACGTCGCATCTATCGATGCCGACGCCAGGCTAGGCACGGTGAGCCAACCCGGCGTGATGATCCTCACCGAGGTCGACCCGTTGTCGCTGGCTACGTGTATGGACACCGCGGCTGATCATGACACCGTGGATGACTCGATGTTTCTGGAGCTCACGGCCGCTCACTAGCGGCCGGGTCGGCCCATGGTCCCCGCCCGATAGCTCGTCGGCGGTGGAGACCACGCAGTGGCGGTTGGCTGTACGCCGCAGCTCCATCCCAAAGATGACTCAATGATGCGCAGACACCACCTTTGTGCCCACCTCGCCACCGGTGGAGACTCGCCTGGGACAATCGGTCACACCAAAGCAGTTGGTGCTTGACGACTCCTCAGACGTCGATGTGGCCACGGTGGACGATGTGGGTTGCCCGCCAGGCTTTGGGCCGTTGTAGATAGACCCAAATGCGCCACCGCCTCGGGAGGGCAGCATAGCGCTGTGGATGATGCTGACGTGGTCACAACAGCCACCCTCTATCGGCGTGGTTGCCGACGCCTCTCCACGGCCCGCCAACTCCCCCGGCGAGAGGCTAAAGCGGTTCGCCGGCAAGATTCTCGCATAAGGTGCCATCGCTGTTGCTGCCCCCGCCAGTGGTGGTGACACCATCGAGCGGCATTGCCGCACCGCGGCAAGAGGATCGCCACTCGGCCGCTATCGCGTGTCCGTGTTTCTAAGCGGGGAGGTGTTGGTGATGCAGCGGATGGGGTTCATCGATGATCGGACGACGCAACCCTCTATGGCGGCAAAGGAGGCCTGCAAAGAGCATCTTCGGCGATGATCCCAACCCCTCACATAAAGAGGCACTGCGAGAGCTCATGCTAGGAGAGGGGTCGAGGCGCCGCGCAAGCCACCGCGTCTAATCGTCGGTGACGGCTAGGTAGTATGGCCAGCGAGTAATAGCGTTTGATCTTCTTCTGCTAGGGAGGGCTGAATTGATTGTATAACTCCATTTCCCCCCTAGGGCATCATTCATGGCGCGTCGTTGTAACCTTCACTATTTTCGTCTTAATACAAAAAGATGCACAAACCTTTTTGCGTATTCGAGAAAAAAACTTTAGTTTCACCAAACAAACTGCAGATGCAGAGCTAACAAATTATTGTAACCTTTTGGAAACCACAGAGGCTGTCTTTATTGCTGACTTTTTTCTAATTTAGTCTTTTTTGAAAAGAAGTTCCATTTGGACCCCTCAAATAAAGAATTGCAGAAATAGACCCTGATCTAGGCGCCATAATCATTGGCGTTCAATTTACACGTCATGATGCTATAGGACTTGGCACAAAACAACATGGTGCCAAGGTCAGGGACATGAGCCACATAATTTCCATATAGGACGCCCACCTCGGCGCCAAGGTCTGTGGGCACCAAGACCTGTAAACTAGGTGCCAAACACTACTACACAAAAACTTAACCGTGGCGGTTATTTTTGATTTTCCGTGGCGGTTTTCGAACCGCCACGAAGTAAAGGTCACGGTTAATCAGGCGATTAACCATGGCGGTTTTCTAACCGTCCAAAACCGCCGTTGCGCCCTTGTGGCCGCCGCCGCACGCCAAAGCTGGAGGGAGGCCGCCATCGCCGCCTGGATCCTCCACGGGGGGAGGTCGCCCCCGCCGGAACCAAGTTGGGGAGGCCGCCCTCGCCGGATCCGCCCCGCGGGGAGGCCGTCCTCACCGGATCCGCCATGGGGCGGCCGTGCTCGGCGGATCCATGTGGTAGGAGAGGGATGAGGAAGAGGGGGGGGCGTGCCGGATCCACCTCGCCGGGCGGATCTCGGAGGATTGGGACGAGCGCCGCCGGATCCGGGAGGGAGGGAGCCACCGCTGCCGCATACTCACGCCGGGAGTCATCGTCGCGGAGGCTTTTGCTAGACGTCACGCTCGTCCACGCTTGGCCGCGCTTCATTTGCTGCTGGACGCGTGCCTCCACTCCCGCCTTCAAGCTCACCGTCGCCGGTAAGAGAAGAGGGAGAGAGTCGAGGAGAGATTCGGACGCCGGAGAGTAGGTCGAGGCTAGCGGCGGCCGAAGTGAGGGAGGGGGCATGGATTGGGAGGTGTAACCCTAAGTCACCACATATATATACTCTCAGGTCTTATCAGACTGGTTTGGGCTTTTTGGGCCTGGCCACTATTAACCATGGCGGGCATTTTATAAAAACCGCCCACGTTAATCGATTTACCGTGGTGGTTTTTATAACCGCCACGGTTAATGACAAAAAACCACCACGGTTAATGGCTATTAACTGTGGCGGTTATTTTACAAGAACCGCCACGGTTAATCGATTAACCGTGGCAGTTTTGTTTCTCAGGGCTGGCTCGGCCGGCGTTGATTAACGTTTTTTTTTAAAAACCGCCACGGTTAATAAAAAGTCAAGTGCCTCGTAAAATCAATTGTGTAGTAGTGAAAGATCGCGACGCCTAGGTCAGGGTCCATTTCTGTAATTCTTTACCTAAGGGATCTAAATGTATTTTTTTTTTCAAAAAAGGACTAAACTAGGAAAAAATAATATGTCAGGCCTTTGTTGGTTGTTGATAAATAAGTTAAGGGTGCACCGACATGACTTCCATAACTATCTGAACTTTAATTATGCGTGGACTTTAATTTGACACCCTTTTCAATTTATCCATGCATGTACTCAAGGGTTCGAATTTTCTGAAGACACCAAGCCTAGCCATGACATAGTGCAATCCCACAGTTTCTTTTGCTGCTCATGGCATGCTGTGCACGTGTTGCCATCTGTTCCTTGGACGGAAACATCACAGATAGGCTGTGGCTGCTGGAGTTCAAGAAGGCCATCACCAGTGATCCACAGCAAGCATTGGTGTCTTGGAATGACACCACCCATTTCTGCAGCTGGAAAGGTGTCCAGTGTAGCGCCAAGCACCAAAATCGTGTCACTTCTCTTCGTCTTTACAATCAAGGTTTAGCTGGTTCGATCTCTCCTTCGCTTGGAAACTTAACTTTCCTGAGAATCCTCAGCCTATCGACTAATTCATTCACTGGAGAGATTCCCCGTCCCTTGGTCTTCTGCATCGCCTCCAAGAGCTCAACTTGATTAATAATACGCTACAAGGTAGGATACCCAGTCTTGCAAACTGTTCCAGGCTCGAGGTTTTGGGGCTGTTCAATAATCAACTCGCTGGACAGATACGACCTGCAGATTTGCCTCATGGCCTTCAAGTGCTGTTGCTCGGGATTAATAATCTTACTGGAACTATTCCTGCTTCTCTTGCCAACATCACAGCACTATATGCGTTTGGTTTTGATAGCAACAGCATTGAGGGGAGCATCCCAAGTGAGTTTGCAAAGTTGTCAGGGCTGCAGTATCTGGACATGGGTGGTAATTATCTTTCAGGTAGTTTTCCACAGCCGATCCTTAATCTTTCTAGCCTAACCGAACTAAGTGCTGCTGAGAATGATCTAAGCGGAGATTTACCGACAAATATTGGCAACTCTCTTCCCAACCTTGAACTGCTCATGCTAGGTGTCAACTTTTTTCTTGGGCTTATCCCACCTTCTCTCACAAATGTCTCCAAGCTGTTACAGTGCGATATATCAAGCAATAACCTCACTGGGGTGGTGCCTAGCTCCATCGGCAAACTTTCTAAATTAACTCTGTTAAATCTCGAGAAGAACAAACTACAAGCAAGTAACAAGCGAGACTGGGAATTTATGAATAGTTTAGCAAATTGCACTGAGCTACAAGTGTTCTCAATAATGTCTAATCAGCTACAAGGCAATGTACCAAATTCAGTAGGCAACCTTTCCAGTCAACTCCGGTTTCTATACTTGGCAAATAATCAACTGTCAGGGGAGTTTCCTTCTGGTATAGCGAACCTTCAAAAACTGATCTCTCTAGAACTGGGCATGAATAAATTTATAGGTCTAGTTCCAGGTTGGATTGGAACTCTCACAAATCTACAGCATGTATCACTAAGCAATAATTTCTTTACCGGGCCCATTCCATCATCCTTTTCAAACATGTCTCAATTGGAAGGACTGTATATATTCTCAAATAAGTTCGATGGACACATACCCCCAATCCTAGGAAACCTCCAGATACTTGGATCACTGTACATTTCCAACAATAATCTTCATGGCAACATACCAAAGGAGCTCTTCAGAATTCCAACATTAAGGGAGATTTCCTTATCTTTCAACAACCTACAGGGACCACTTCATTCCGACATCGGCAATGCAAAACAACTCACATATTTGGATATTTCATCAAATAATCTATCTCGAAACATTCCTAGCACTCTTGGTAATTGTGAAAGTTTAGAAGATATCGAGATGGGACACAATGCTTTCAGCGGAGGTATCCCCACTTCACTAGGCAATATAACAAGCCTACAGATTCTCAACATGTCTCACAATAACTTGACTGGTCCAATACCGGTGTCTATTGGCAGCCTACATCTTCTTGAGCAGCTTGATCTATCATTCAATAATCTTCACGGTGAGGTGCCACCAGAAGGGATTTTCAAGAATGCAACTGCTATACTGATTGAAGGAAATCAGGAGCTTTGTGGTGGACCGCAGGAGCTACACCAGCCTCCATGTCATGTCATGCCTTTGGATTCATCTAAGCACAGGCTATCAGTTGTACAGAAAGTAGTGATCCCAGTGGCCACAGTGGTGCTACTTTCTGTAGTCATTTCTGTTGTGTTCGTCATCCGGAGGCAAAAACAGAAGACAGAATCCATTTGTTTACCCCCTATCGGGAGAGAATTCCAGAAAATTTCTTACAGTGATATTGTCAGAGCAACAGGGGGGTTTTGCTGCATCCAATCTAATTGGTCAGGGAAGATACGGTTCTGTTTATAAAGGACAGTTGTTTCCTGATGGAAATGTGGTTGCCATCAAGGTCTTCAATCTGGAGACGAGAGGAGCACAAAGGAGCTTTATTGCAGAATGTAGTTCTTTGAGAAATGTCCGGCACCGCAATCTAGTTCCTATCATAACTGCATGCTCAACCATCGATTCTACAGGGAATGATTTCAAGCCCCTAGTATATGAGTACATGCCACGAGGAGACCTACATAACTTACTATACTCAGCTCTAGGAAGCGAGGACGAGGAGTCTCCAGTTTTGAACAATGTTTCACTGGCTCAGAGGTTAAGCATCGTTGCCGATGTATCAAATGCTTTGGCGTATCTACACCATGAGCACCAAGGAACCATTGTGCACTGTGATCTGAAACCAAGCAACATTCTTCTAGAGAGTGACATGGTAGCTCATGTTGGAGACTTTGGCCTTGCAAGGTTCAGATTTGATTCCACAACATCAGCTTCTACTAGTGAGACGAATTCGACCTCTTCAGTTGCCATCAAGGGAACCATTGGATATGTTGCTCCTGGTATTATATTGTCCCTTTCCTCCTTGTATTTTCTCACTATAGGTAACCTCATAGGTTCCATAATGTCTATAATTATTTTTGCTAAAATCTCTCTATTTGTGATCTACAGAATGTGAGGTTTCAACTTCCTCAGATGTCTACAGCTTCGGAGTCGTTATCCTAGAGATATTCATCCGGAGAAGGCCAACAGACGACATGTTCAAGGATGGGATGAGCATTGTAAAGTTGAGATCAACTTCCCTGACAACTTGATGCAGATTGTTGACCCACAGCTGCTGCAAGGGCTGGACCTCAGCGTGGAGACAGAAATTGCCATCACGGACAGTGAAGCACAGATCCTGCAGTCTGTAATCAACATTGGACTCTGCTGCACCAAGACGTCCCCAACGAGCGCATCAGCATGCAGGAGGTGGCTGCCACGCTGCATGGGATCAAGAATGCATATCTTAGCCGAAACCAAAGAATCAGCTCAGTACCATAGGTTCTGAACGAATAACTCAATAAATTAATTTCCATTTCTCATTTTTCATGTACCAAAAGTTAAGAACTTGTATCTTTCAAACCCTTGAAAGTTCATATTGGGTCATTAAATCATTATAGGAGAACAATGTACCAGGAACAATTTTGGTTCAGGAAGTCAAGTCACTTACCCATAAATTTGTGAGAAAATCTGTGAACTCCAGAGTTGGTTGGGCACTTGTTGCAAACTTGCAACACTGAACAGAGTATCATCAGCTCAACTGACACGCAACTGCTTGGCGTCGCCATGCCACGCACCAGCACAATCTAGAGCAGCTGCTCTCCATCTCACATTCAAACCTTGAACCTTCATCCCTAGATCAAACTGAGAAATTTCCACCCGAGGTCCTTCTCTGCGGACTGGTCCGCCTTGGCCGCCCAAGATTCTTGGGCCAAATTCACCCGTTTCGCAGCGCCATCTTTTCAATTCCCACACACGGCACCTACAACCTCGGCTTTTGCAGCGCGCTGCGCCGCCACTGCCGCCCTCACCGAGGGCAGCCCCACTCATACCTTCTCCGGCCGATTCGACGAGAACACAGGGTCCCAAGTTGCCCCATAAAGCTCACAGGCCCCTTGAGTGGCGGAATCGGACGCCGGCCCGCTGTTTCCCTTTGCGCGCCGCCAAGTACGAGTTGGGCCGTCGGCGGCGCCCATGCAGCCATCCGACGTCTGTGCCTTCCGACTTCAGCCGAGAACAAGTGATGCGCCTCTCACAGATGAGGCTGCAGGTGCGGCCCTCCTCGCCAGGAAACCGCGGTTCTCCGGCGAGGTCGAACGCCGTGTCGCCGCCGCCCCGCACGCGGTCAAGGCCGACCCTCTCGTGGTATTGACCGACCACTATGAGGTGGGCCCGGGGTCCCACATGTCAGTGCTACACATCGCCCTAACAGGTGGGGACCGCGGGGTGCACTCTTACTCGGATTTTTCGTGTGCTATTGAGTTTTGAGAAAAGCATTTGAAGGTGCCGCAAAATTGAAAATTCTATAACTAATACAGTAATTGTTTAAAATACAATAATAGCAAAAAAATTATTAGTTTTGTTATGTTACCCTCTATACCACATATAAAAAATAATTACGATAGAAGCTCTATATGTTCAATACAAGTATTAATTTACACGCTCTATAATTTACTTTATTAGGGTTAAAACATTTCCCTAGGCATTATGGAAAAAATAGCACGAACTAGTATTATGTAAAGGTACATTGAAAAATAGTTTCAGACCAATCTGAGCATTAAAGAATAGATTATGAATTAATTCTGTGTTTTGGTTTAGTTTCTTAATAAATAGTTAAAGGGAACGCACGTGATGCAAACCAACTTTTCCGTGTAACTATACAAACTTCTAATCTGGTTTATGAGGATGTTGATCAAACTTCTAATCGTTTTTTACAGGATGTTGATCCAGCAGGACGCATGAGCAACGGCGGAGCCAAGGGGGAGCCAGCTGGGGCCATGGCCCCACCCAATGTTGAGTAAAAAAATTAGCAAATCTTATTTTGTGCATACTCGTTCAGGTCCAGGCTGTCCAGCCTATCGATAGCAGCCCTAGCCCAAGCCCATGTACGAAACGCAGAGACTAATCTCCGATCCTGCCTTTGAGTGCGAACGAGTGCGGTCCTGATTCCTGTGCGGTCCCGCGATTCCTGCCGTACGCACTGCCTTATTAGTGACGTGACACAATTTTGCAACAATCAGGGAATCAAAGTTCCAAATATGACTGGTTCGTATGCAGATTACATCCGAGGTGCAGAGATCACAGTCGAGCATCACTACCGATATGATATTTTCATGGTTGCAGTTGATCAACAAGCACAAGAGTTGAATTGCAGGTTCAGCAAACAAGCTACATAGCTTCCCACTTTATGTACTTCTTTGGATCCTACGGATTCATTCATCGCACTGAAAATTGATGATGTGTGCTCTCTAGCTTCAAAGTTCTACCCTGCTAATTTTTCCGAGCAAGAAAGAGTTACATTACGACAACAGTTACAACATTATGAACTTGATGTACCTACAAATCCTAGATTCCAAAAAGTTGACCACCATTGCCAAGCTTTGTCGGCGATTAGCTGAAACAGGGAAATCAGATGACTACTATTTGATCGATAGGTCTGCATTTTACTTTTTTTTTTCTTAAATAATTATAGTCATGCTTATTTGCTAATGATATTCTTCCATGTCATGCTGATTCGGCTTGTGCTAACTCTACCGATTTCCACGGCTACGACGAGGCGTGCCATTTTCGCAATGAAACTTGTTAAAACCAAGACACGGAATAAGATGGAAGATGGGTTCCTAAGAGATTGCTTAATAACTTACATTGAAAAGGAGATTGCAGTGGACTTTACAACCGATCAACTTATTGATGACTTCGATGCTATTGACGCGTAGGGCAAAAATTTAATTGAAACATGTTAGTTCCCTTAATCATTTATGCTTATTGCTCACGTTATATTTTTCATTGCAAATTTATCACAACATGAATAATTTATGATTTAATAGAGATTTTTATGTTTCAATATATGATCAAAAACTCTCTCTCTCTATATATATATAGTTTTTTTTTGAGAATAGTATATATATATATAGTATTGCTATATGATACCCGGGGTCAAATAGGAATTCGGTCCCCAGCAGCCAGCATTCGCATTCTATTAGGCTAACAGGCCCACCCCTCTCCGTTCGGGCCTAGCCTCACAGGCCCGGCCCACCCGCCAAACGAGGTCGAGCAGCTCAGCTCCCCCACCCAGCCAGGAGGCCACGATTCATTTGCGGTTCCAATTTCCGCCCCCACTATTGCCGGTGCCACCTGCACCCGCCGGATCCGCGCCTCACCGCCGCCGTCGCCGCCACCTGCACCCGCTGGCTCCACGCCTCACCGCCGCCCGCGCCGCCCCTGCTCTCTGCCGCGCCCTGTCCTCCGCCTGTGCGCCCACTCGTGAGCAGGAACACCTCTGGTACCTGGCGAGGCAGCACGAGGTGCTTCGGCGAAGCAGGAGCTGCCTCCTCCCGTCCCCACTCGACGCCTCGCTTCTGCGTGTCCGCGACCCGGCCGGCGGACGCCTCACGGCCCACGCGGCCACCCCGATGCCCGGCCAGCAGCGGCCCGTCTCGGTGCCTCCCGCGTCTGGCCAGGTGCCCCCTGCCGCAGCCGGGCCACTACCGCGGGGCGCGGGCGTGCTTAGGTCTCTGCCCGCGCTGTCTGCCCGCTCCTGCACCGAAGCCTATAGAGGCCGGCCGCCGCCGGCTCGGCACCTCCTCCCTGTTGCGGCTGCGCAGACCTGGTGAGCACCCGGTTCCCCTCTGCCCCCCATTCTATTCCTCTTGCAATTTCCCCAAATCCCTAAGCCTTCCCTGATGGTTTGATTCCTTCCGATCCGTGTTGGTTCTTGATTGATTTTTGAGGCAACGCTCCCCTGTCTTTTTGAATTCCCTAAACTTGCCCCCGTTCTTCATCTAGGGTCAGACCAGTCCAAGATGCTGTCACTGGACACATGGGTTCGCCGTTGCTCAGCAGCTCCATTGCTGGTTGCTAATTCACAGATGGGTTGCCGACGCAAACCAGCCTATTGCTCCAACTGATGTCGAGGTGAACTGCAGTTTCTATAAAACACCTATTTATTGATTCATTTGAACTTCTACTGATGTGTGCTATTTGCCGCAGGTCCTGATAGTTAATAAGCCTGCAGCTGCAGGACACATCGCTCTGCATAGAAACTTTGAGCCAAGATTCCAAGATGAACATATGGGGGCTTTACCCCCATCCTCTTTTTTCTTCTATGCTACGAAGACGAGCAGGTCTGAAGAAAGTGAAGGCGATTTTTAGGCGATTTTTCAATCTAATTGTGATTTGCTAGCTGGGGTCCAATCCTAGCATGACAGCGGGTTGCAAGAGAGGTGATTTCAAACTGCTTTTGTCTCATATTACCTACCGCTGACTTCCAGCATCAACTCCTTGTGACTCCTACCTTATGCCACTTCTCTCCACTTGCACAGTTTGGTTGATGCTCTTCACATGGATTATATTGCTCCTAAACTCCAAAACTTGAATCCAGATCCTACAGCTCACCCCCACCATTTCTAGGAGTCTAATTAAATTGTAAGTTCATCTTGGGACGAGGAACCTAACTCTTTGCTATATCACATATAATTGAAGTTTTTGCTCACACATATAAGAATCGTTGTTTCTTATAGCATGCCCTTTAACTATAATATTTATTTTGTTTCCCAATTATGATTTTGCTATATTAATTTTACTACCTTGATTTTGTATTTGTAATTTTTTCACTACTACTAATTTGCATGTGTCTGTATATCATAGACCCTTTCTGTAAAGGATCCTGAGCTAGTAATGGGACTGCTCAACTAGAAGGTCCTTTCTTTCACTATATGCTTAATTAACTTCAAATACTACATTCATGTCATCTGGAGTGGTTTTCATTCATAGTAATGTATATATACATGCTAATATATGCAACTTGTAATTGGGCTTAAAGATGTAATGCTCATATGTAATTCCAATAAAATCTTCTCAATTTTGGTTTGGTTAATTAAATTAGGAGTTACCAAACTTGAAAATTAAATTCTTTTTGTTAAGATCATGGTCACAAATATGTACATCCCATGCAAGATGCAATATTTTTATTGTATAGACAATGGAATTTAATGGTTACAAATAAATTTTGGCAAAAAGGATTTGTGATGAACAAACGCGTTTCTTTGTGGTCGAGTTTTTTAAGAAATGTATGTTGCCACTGTATCCTTTAAGAAATGTTTGCTTCATATGCATTGATAGGGCGGTGTTTGCCTAGTTAATAAGATGCATGTGAATTACAAAAAAAAAAAAAAAAAAATCAAATATGTAACGAAACCTTTCTCATATGCTTGAATGGCAATGCATTTCTTGGCAACTCTAATGGTTCTTATCATTGGAATTATTCTTGTTGTTTCATTCTGCTGCCATCGATATACATGCATTTTTTTCATTGACATTTTACCTTTTGTTCATAATCAGATATGTCATTATGATCTGATAGAAATCTAGATTAGTTCATATACTGTTCGAAACGCACCAACGCTTTTGGGAAAAAGTACTCTGCTAGGAGAGACAT
Organism: Hyparrhenia diplandra; assembly: GCA_015847255.1. Lineage (NCBI taxonomy): Eukaryota > Viridiplantae > Streptophyta > Magnoliopsida > Poales > Poaceae > Hyparrhenia > Hyparrhenia diplandra. The sequence continues at coordinate 122,681 of JADLZK010009802.1, forward strand.
GTTGTTCATTTTTTCCTTTTGATTTAGTTTGATATTTTTGGTAATACTAATCTTTGATGAGGCCACATGGAAGAATCAGGACATAATTTTCTTAGCTTATGAAAAAAATATGAGAATTCTTTTTTTTTATCTTAGAAGTTCTAAAATGATTGTTGCTAAAAAAATTGGCCACCTGTTATAATTACATGTTAAAGAGATCCATTTCTAAGAGATGATTATTGAGGACATTTGTTACCTCTTTGGCTAATTAGAATTATATCAGCTTCCGCTCATAGTTATATATTCTGTTGCCCATTCTTGTGCTATGTAGCGCACTCTTTGAATATATGCTTATACTTTCTTTTCGTCCTCTTTGAATTATCATTAGAACTACTATTTGCACTATTTAGTGTGCATTCACAAAATTATCTTACTTTTTTTTCAAACCTTTGTATCTGGTGATACAAGCAGGGTGGCATGGGAATGTTGACATTGTATTGATGATTTCGGCACTGGCCAATTTGCCCCACCTGGGCCTCTGCACCCTCTCCTCGACAATGGTGCCTCAAAAACAGTAAGCGGACTGAATCTCTTCTGCATTCTTGCTCCTGATTCCATCTTCAATTTGTTTAACACAGGTCATTACTTGCAACCAGGGAACTATCTCGAGCTGGATGGTGATTTGGAGGATTTCAACAAGCTGAGAATGCCATTGGGTGAGAAGAACTAAGATGGCAGGTTCACAAGCAAGCAGGTCAGTCAACCAACCACAACTTCAGAATTTCCCTAGAATCTTAAAAGTAATGATATTATAGAAAGCTAGATTACTTCATATCCTGTGACAAATTGCACTTACGCTTGGGAAAAAAGTACTCTGCCAGGAGACTACACCCTATTCATTTTTCCTTTTTATTCAATTTGATTTGATATTTTTGGTAATATTGATCTGTGATGAGGTCACATTGCTGTGCCAATGCCATTTTGCGCAGCTCAATGCATTTGGCATGGACCTGCCAGAAGTTTGCTAACTCAAATATTAATTATCCATCACTTTCAGATGGTGCTAGATATTTTTCCCCTTGTTGCTCCAATGTTTGTTGATTGAATTAGTTTGGTTTCCTGCTTGATAACACCATTTATGGTAGTCAGTGATAGAACCTTCTACTTGGATATGTTCTTTTAATGCTCTGTTTTTTTTTTTTTTTTTTTGTGTTTCCATTAAGTTTGTTCTGATGCACATGACCCACACAAAGATACAACATTAGTGATTGCGTGCATAAATTTAGGTGAATAGCAAATGGATGCAAATATGTGTTGCTTTGTGGACTTACAGATGCAAGTTCTTTTTTTTACTTGATCTGTCTATTTGTATTAAAAGCCCTGTTTTCCTAAACGCTAAACGGTACACGGCTGTGACCCGCCGCTTAGCGGCTGAGTGTTTAGACGCCGCTAGACGCATGCCTAGATGGGATTAAACGGTTTAGCTACTGTAGTTAATCCGTATAGCTAATTGAAGCAAAATCGACTAATTGCAGTATAGCTAATCATTGCATGAATGAGAAGAAGGGAACAGAGCAGTACCTGCACAGAGCTGCACGCCACAAGACGGAAGTCGGAAGCGCACGGAGCCGGTCGCACACACCGCAGCCGGGGACGAACGGTGAGCCGGGTCGCGCGCTGCTCGACGGGCGGCGCCACCTCGCCTCGCTGCGTGTCGGTCGGCTGACCACGCCGCGACGCTGCTGAGGACCACGACGCCGACCCGGGCGAGGACCACGCCGCGACGCTGCTGGCTGAGGACCACGCCGCCGCGACGCTGGCAGAAGTGGCCGGACTTGTCGCCGGCCGCAGTCCAAGTCGAGCGGCCGGTGATCGAGAGCCGGGCGGCGGCGTCGTCGTCTGTATTTGGGAGCAAATGGCGAAATTTCCTCTTAACCCTAGCCTCCACTACTTATCTTGCCGCCCCAAATCCCTCCAAGCTGCCCGCCAAATCTCCTGCTCCTCCATCCCCTTCCCTTTGCTGCTCCGCCTTATCAATTTCCGCTTCTTTGCTCCCGCTGGAGGCGCCATCACCTAAACGCCATGTGAAAGCGGCCGTTTTGGCGCAGAAACGTTCCCCCGCCGTCCCGTGTAGGCGTTTTTCGCGTTTTCGCCCGTGTCTGACCGTCTAAACGGGAATCCCGTTTAATAGCCCGCCCAGGCCCTAAAGCGCCGCGGTACCACATCGTTTACCGTCTAAACGCGTTTAGGCGGCCGTTTAATCCCGTTTAGGAAAACAGGGATTAAAAAGATTTTATCATATAAATTTGATTGGGCTAGGTAGGACTTTTTGTTCTTTGCAAAAAATAATATTTGTGGTTTGACATATGATTTGTGCATACTAAGTCAATGACTCAATAATCCCCGCGGTGGTTCGCGACTCACGGCGCTGCACACTGGTCCTCTCTCCGCACCCTCCTTATTATCAGTTTATTATTAGATCGTGGGAGGACCGGAGGAGACGCCAGTTGCACCCCAGCTCGTCGCTCCCGGCCGCACGAGCTCTCCCAGCCGCTGCGGAACCGCTGCTAACCCAGCCCCCCGCCCGGATCCGCTGCTCAACCCAGCCCCTGCGGAGTCCATCCTCAACCCAGCCCCGGCCGGCGCCCATCACCAACCCACCCCCACCGGCGCCCCATCGCCAACCCACCCCCCACCGGCGCCCATCCCCAATCCATACCGGTCAGCTAAGATGCAGGCGGCTCGGCGGCCTCGCCTGGGGCAGCGGGCGGTTTTCTCCTCGCCTGTGCACCTCCTACCTCCGTCTCTTTAAGCTCGGTCGGTGCTGCTCCTCAACGTCCCTTGCGCCGCCGCCATCCTCAACTGCCCCTGCCGAGGCCGAGATTTGCTGGTGATTGGCGGCCAGAGATCTGGTTGTGCGGACAAGAGGGATGCCTTGGCGTGGTCAGCCCCTTCACAGGTACATATCCACATAATTTTTTTCTTAAATCTTGGCTATATCTGTGGAGATAGAGTTGCGATTTTCTCACATTAATAATCTGACTCGAAATTTGTGTGGCGTTTGCAGGATCCACAGAGGGAGGCAATAGACATGCAATTCATTGTAACGATGTATGATTATGTGCATGCTGCGGGACAGATCAGCCCCCTTAGCCGTAATCCTGTATTGCCTCACATGATTTGTTTCCAAAGTTTCGTTTCATACATGGAGAGGGCAGATTTGTTCTGTTTTTCTGAGGTAAACATTTCACACTCATGCAGCTTGCCATTGTTTGGACCCATGCAGGAGGCCAGGAGTGCATGCATAGTCGACATGCAAACCATGAACATGCACAATTTATTTGAAGGTTCTCCATGTTAATTAGTCCACACATGCTGGAATGCAAGAGGCGAGCAGCTTGGAGGTTTGCTCCTGGTTTCTTTCTTTGTTATCATGCTCCAGCCACATGTTTCTTTATTTGGTTTGACATATATTTAGCAACAATATTGCTAAATTTTGTATAGGCCATATTGAAAAATAGGACCGTATGTTGGCAAAGTTTTGCTTATGAGATCAGCAATGAGGATCATATTCCAGGTTGCCCCTGAATCATAGCATTTAGATTCTGTTATTTGCATTTGGTCAGAATATGTACGAGCTGGCATGGTCCCCATCTTGGCTACGAAAGTTAGAATGGCTGCACATATGCTGCGAATGACTAATTCTCACATCTAGGAACAGAATACTATATGTTTCCAAAATCAAACCGAAGTACATTGGAACGTTCATCTGGTTTTTGATAGAATATATATGCATTTTAATTAGGATTAACGATATATAAATGCAAACATGGCCTTCATTTATTTCTTGAACCTGCTACATAAATATTCGGAAATATTCTTTCCTGGCAATGGTATTTGCTGAACTGGCAATTGTTCTTTTTATGATTTCGGCAATGGGTACTGCAATCAGGCTTGTCACACAAACCAATCATATATTTCTGATGCGCAAAATATGATAATTGGTGTCTGGATATGTTGGGTTTGATGTGCAATTAGTTTTATTTGACTTGGATTTAATTATTTCTTCCTTTTATGGGCAACACAACCCCATGACCTGATTCAGTATGCTGGTTTTGTTGCTTTGCACTCATTAGTCGTTACTTTATTTCTCTCTTCTCAGTTTATCTTCCTCAATTCTAGGCACAAGGAGCTGGCAGCTGGAGGTCAGTTTGGATCAGCTTCTAGCGTGAGTGCAAAGCACAATGCATCGGTTGGATGGTCATGACGGTTATAGCCAATACTTCCATAGGGGCATCGATGTCCATCAGCTGGGACCAGGGGATCTGATGCAGGCCACTTCAGATCTAGTAATTTCTCTGTTCTCGCACTAATCTCGGTTGGCTTTCTAGGTTGGCTTTGTAGCTCGTCATTTCTATGCTACTACTTACAGGCAAGGTCAACGTAGCACTAATCTAATACTCCCTCATGCTTTGTTGCATACACTCAAGACTTTATTTTGTCCTGATTGTTTTCTATGCTCTTTGTTGTTTTCTGTGACATGTCCAAGGAAATACTAGCATAAGCACGAGAATGTGTTAGTGAAATGTGTATTCCAGGTATAATAGAGAGAAACCCATCATACTAGCACCAAGGTTGAGTATAGGTATAAATATCTAATTTTTGTTGATTTATGCTTGTATATTTTATTATTCTATAATTAAGTGTATGCAACAATCTCTGTTTTTGAGGCGTTCTTGGCGTTGCGCGGCGCCTCGCCCCCCTTCTAACGCCTAGGCGTTTGTGGCGGACGCGCCTAGGCGACGCCATACACACATCTATTAGGCGCCATATGATCATCTTATCTTAATATATAATGCTACTAAAATTCAGAAACAAATCATGCCTTAAAATTGCAAGTCTTAGCATGTAATACCATAACAAATAATGCTACCAAAGTGCTAGTGCACAACATATAAAGTAGCAAAATAGGAAATCTGAAATCTCTCATCACTCAATAGCCATTGTGCTATCACTGTAAAGACAGAGGAGCACCTGGGAAAGCAGAGTGCACACGCCCACCCCAATATTAGGGAAAGCAGAGGAGTAAAGAAGGAAAGCAGAGGAGGGAAGGAAAGCAGAGGAGGCAGGGGATATACCAGGCGGAGGTGGACCAGCAGATTGTGGACGAGCGGCTCCAATCAGACACGCGGACGAGCAGGTGCTGAAGGCCGGGCGGACGAGTGGGCGGCAGGGCGGCTCCACGGCAGGGGATCGGCCAGTGGATGAGCAGCAGCCGGCGGAGCACGCAGGTCCTCCTGCCCTTCTCTTTCCTTCTCCCCTGGCCCTCCCGGTCGCTGCAAATGGCACGCACGCGAGTGGATTTCCTCTTGGCGCACTAGTTATCAGCGGTCGATTTCAGCGCATCTTGGTGGGATTCCCGCGGCTGGGTGGATTCCAGCGTCGCGGTTGACTTCAGCGGGACGCGGGCTACTTCTGCAGCGCTGGCGACTTCCAGCGGGCCGCTGGTTTTCGCGCCCTTCCCGGCGAATGGACATCCGGCGTCCGGCGTGGTGAAAAGCGTCGCCCGGCGCCAAACTACGATTAGGGCGGCGACTAATTCCCGCCTAGGCGGACGCCATACGCTTCGAGGTCGCGGGCGTCTTCGGCGCCCAGGGACTCCTTCAAGACCTTTTGTCGCCTAGGCGGCGCCTTAAAAACAGAGGCAACAATAGTCACTTGATTTTGATTCATTTTTCAAGCTTATTGATGGCAATTGTAGCTACATATCATCTTGCTGCAACTTTTTAATTTTTTTATGGTCATCCATTCTGGCTCCGGCAAACATTGTTGTTGCCTTTATTATTGTTGCACTGGGTGGTATTCAGACAAATCACTTAGGGTTGCTATCTAATTGGTGCTTTCTTCTCTGTTATTTTCAGTGTGGCAACAACTCAAGCGATTGAATCCTTTGTTTTTAAGGCGCACTGTATTAGGCCAGTGCTTAAGAATCAAATAATGGTCTTCAAAGCGACCTTTTTCAGGATCAATGTGATTATGAACACAAAGTTTTCTTCAGGTATCCTTTCTATGGTTCTTCCTAATGACTATATTCCGACCTATGTATCTTTGTTTCCAGCCTTCTCATGAGGGATTGCTCATCAGGGATATGCAGGAGGAGCACGTGAGTAATAAACGTCATTTCTGGTCAATGACGAATTATTAGAGTAATGCCAAACATCCCTTCAGCTATAGGACAAGCTGCATCAGTTACAATTTGCTGACATCCCATTAGCCATTTTAACCTATGGATTTAGTGAAAAGTAGTGGATGAACCTATGAACAATTTGTGACAATAGTATAGTCTGTGTACTGTTGAGTTTGCAGATCCCTTAGGCTGGAGGTTTTATGCATACACGAATGCCTTTTATGTGTCTTGTATGATTCAGCCTTAGTATTGCATCACATGGTTTTTGTAGGTGTGGATGATTTCTGTTGCAATTGTAATAAAAGTTGCCTCTTTGGACTGCGACACTAATTTATTATTTATGGTTCCAAGATCTCTTCCAAGCAACGAAAGTATATGAGAACCATGTGGACAACTTGATATGATTCATAGTGAGCGCATGTCTCCAGCCCCATCCCAAATCCATAAATTATTGCAATTGGATTTGACTTGCCATTTCTGTGTTTGAAACAATTTATGATTTGAAGAGTTACATCTACACTTGAATTGCTTTTTGTTGTATTATTTGGTATTAGTGGTGAAAAAAACTGATCTAATTGCAACAATGGTGATGATGGCATGGTAGATTCTAGCAGTAGCTGGGTTCTTGTGCAAAAGCAGGTGGACAACAGCACATCAGTAGCTTTGCTCTTCTATCAGATAGCAGCGACAGTAGCTAATTAGCATATGTAGCTTGCTGCCAACTAAAACCTCAGTGGTCCTGTAGTTTGGATTAGCATTACCAATGTATTGGAAACTGACCATGTTATAAGATAAAAACTATTTGAAATGCTGTTTCAAATGTATGGTTAAATCTATCTTAAATATTAGGGATGCCATGAAGTGATGACAACATGGCTATTATGAGAAATATGTTTGTTGCAATTTGATCTGAAGTTCATTTTTTTTTTGCAAATGCAGGTATGCACGATTGACATGCTCTGTCGTAGTTGGATAGTTTGGTTTGGACTCTTATTGTGAGGTGGCACCATGGACGAAGCCACGTTCAAACCCTTCGAAATAAACCAATGCTAATGTTTTGACTGAGTTTCCACAGCCAATAATTATTTTGAATTAGGTTGTCTTTCTTCCGTCCACTCTCCTTCTATTCTGCTCAAACTGCTGTTTAAAATTGTCAACCTGTTATATGGCACTGATTGGCAATCCTGTTTCACAATCTGTCCAAGGCTCCATCTTTTCATTTATGTAGACCTAGAAAGCACGAAATCTCATCAAATTATAAATATCTGTGTGCACATCCACTGAGGCATGTGACCTTGTCTACCGGTTCATGAACAGGACTTGTGCTTATTTTTTACAAAGCTCTCTCATGTTACCTAAGCCTGCTAAGAAAGAGGTTAAAATAGAAAGACAAAAAGAAATAGATCTAACTGGATTAAAAGAAAAAGATCTTGGAAGGTCTTCTCTTTCACATTCTGCTCATGCTACTGTTATGACCGGCAAGACGTACCTACGCCGAGGGCCTAATAGTGGCTAGTTACAGGCGTATAGGGAGCAGCAGCCGGTCATATTAGATGGGCTAGGCCCAATTATCTTTATAGCTTTATTTGAGAGACAACTATAAATACTTGTAAACATTGAATTATTGAAAGTTAAGTAAGATCTTTGCAACCTAATTGTTGCGGCTTCCCTTGGGGAGCAGTCTCCCTCTAACCTAGCCGCCCCTGTCTTCTTCCTCCTTGCGGCGGCGGCGGCGCCCAGCGCAGAGCCTTCTCGGTTCAAGCCCGGCCCCGATCATCCACGACTACAACCTTCGCACCATCAGAGGTAGGACTAGGGTTCCTATCAATTTGGTACCGAGACCTTAGCCGATCCTTCTCGACCATGAGTTCCCCACCACCGGCCGCCACCACCACGCGCCTGCCACCCCCTCCGGCGCGCCACCATCTTCCTCACCGCCCCCCACCACCACCAGCGCAATCATCCGGCCCTCATTTGCCCCTCTCAGAGTGCAGCCCTCCATCCCACCCACGACCAACCCGGCAACTCACGAATCGTTGATCCACTTCTCCGATAACCTCAAGATCATGCGCGGCCTTGGATGGGCGTCTGCGAGGTTGATATGGCGGCCATTAAGAGCCTCTTCGCCGGGGGGTCTTACCACCATCAGCGGCCACGCCCGCCCCCTCCCCTACCGGCCATTGAGGCCCCGCCTCGCAGCGGCTGCGGTCTACGAGGTGGCCACCACGGCGGCTCCAGCGGCGGGTGTTCCGATCCACGCGAATCAAGCGGCCCCGGTCACCATCGCGGATACCGGCTTGGGCGCGGGGTCGCTGCCATCTGCGAGGGCTACCTACACCGCACCCATCACGCGGGCGGTGCCCCGGTCCTCGGCGCCCTCGGCGTTCCACGGGTTCTTCGGCGGCATCCCGGCTTCGGGGCGCTCTACGGGGAGTCGGCGGCACGCATTTGCTTCCGTCTCCCTCGGCTTCATACGGCGGTGGGGCGCGCCGTCACTCGATCAGCGCAGCCCGCTGCCTCTACTCGCCATCGGAGGGGATCGTCTGCCGCCCAAGTTCTACAAGCTGGAGTTCACCACGTACGGCGGCTCGAAGACCCGCCCGAATTGGCTCAACCCAGCGTGAGCAGTTTTTCGAGGGCAGCGGACTAACCCCGGACCGCCCGTGGGCGGCATCGTACCATCTCCGTGGCGTCGCCGGAGTCGGGGACTTCTCCCGTGGGAGGCGCGCTTCCAATTTGGCCCCGCGACTCAAGCTTGGCGCCTTCGTTCCGCTCCCCGTCCGGGGACTTCTCCGGCGCTTCAACGAATGCGCCACGCGGAACCGACAACGTGCGGCCGAGGAGCTGTTCGTGGGCGGCTTTGCCCCGATCATATCGGGGTCGATGTCGCGATCTGGCGCACCCCAGGACCTTCCGGCGGCCATGTATTTGGCCGGGCTTTGACTTCGCGCCTTAACGCCATGGTAGCCATCTTTGCCGACCACCTCGGCAGCGCCCTCCTCGGCCTCCACGGCCCGGCCGACCGCAGTTACCCGGCCCAGGGGGCGTGGGGCAGCCCGGTCACAGGTGCACAGCAGGGTTTTACGCCCCCGCCTCACCGGCCGAACAGCGGGGCGCGCCGAGGCTGGGGCTTATGCTACAAGCTGCGATGAGCAGTTCGTCCCGTGAACATCAATGCAAGCGGGTCTACCTTGAGGCCCGGGATGACGAGGCTGTCCCGAGTCTCCGAGGACCGCGAGCCGCCGCCCGGGGAGGTGCGGCGGAGGAGGCGCAGCCACCGACGCAAGCGGCTAACGCATTGGTGGTCTCCCTCTATGCTCTTGCCGGTGTCCGGTCGACCAACTCCATGGTGGTTCGGTGTTCATCAAGGGGGAACGGCTCCTCGCCCTCCCTCGACATCGGGTCTCACGCACAATTTCATCCGGAGGGCGACCACGATCACGGCGTTTGGGGCCGCAACCTCTCGGGCGACAAGTTCCGGTCGCGGTGGCAGCCGGCGACCCTTTCGGCGGTGTGTGCGGGTGTGGCCCGGCACGTGCCAATTTCCATCGAGGGGACGAGCTTCTCCGTCACTTGCGCCGCTATCGACCTCGGTGGCCGGCCGCATCGGGCGTCGACTTCCTGCGCACCACAGGCCCCATCCTTTGGGATTTGGAGGCCATAGCGGTGGCCTTTTTGGCGCCGAGGACAGCGCCCTGGCGTGGCGGCGTCGCAGCCCGGCCGGACTTCGCGAGGGCTTGCACCGGCGGCGGCTGACCCACTCAAGCGGGTGACCCGCAGCCCATGCTAGATGCCTTCTTTGGACCGGCGAGGGTGCCATCTTCGCCGAGCGGCCGGGGCTCCCACCCGGTGCGCCCCTCGACCACGGATCCACGCACCCGCTTGCGGACCCGGTAATTTGCAATGCGTCGATACCGCTACCCCAGTGCGAAGGGCGAGCTGGGCGTCGGTGTGCAGCCATGCTGCTACCGAGGCATCATCCGCCCCCACATCGGCGTTCTCCGCTCGGTCCTCCTTGTCAAGAAGGCGGATAAATCTTGGCGCTTCTGCGCCGACTACCCGGCGCCCTCAGCGCCAAGACTTCAAAGGACAAGTTCCGATCCGGTGGTCGGCGAGCTCACGGGGCGAGCTGCATGGTAGCGGTTCTTCTCAAAATTTGGACCTCGGTCGGCTACCACCAGTGCGCGGATGTTTGCGGGCGACATCGACAAGACGCCTTCCGCACCCATGAGGGCCACTACGAGTTCTGGTGATGCCGTTCGGGTACGTCCAACGCCCGGCAACCTTCGGGCCTTGATGAGCGGCGTGCTCGGCCATACCTCCGCAAGTTTGTGCTCGTTTTTCTTTGATGACATCTTAATTTACAGCGGATCTTGGGCGAGCACCTGCGGCACCTCGGCATCGTCTTCAACGCCCTGCGTGTGCACCGCCCTACGTCTCAAAGCGCTCCAAGTGTGCGTTGGACGGCAGCGGTTTGCGCCCAGGCCGCGTGATCCGGGCGGCGTGGCCATGGGCCGGAGAAGATCGCGCGGTGGCTGCGGCGCGGCCCGGTCGCCCGCGGCCTCTGGGGCTTCACAGGCCTCGCGGGATACTACGGAAATTCATCGGGACCGGGCTCATGCAGCCCGGCGGCCCAGCGTCTCTTCGGCGAGATGCATTCAACTGGGGCGCCCGGCGCTGAGGCTGCTTTCGTCAGCGCTCAAAAGCGCCCACCACGGGCCTGTGCCAGATGCGGATTTTTCCCCGCCCGCCGCCGTGGTCCGCGACGCGTCCCCGGTCGGTTTTGGCGCTTGCACGACGTCGGCCCGCCCCCAGCATACCCGGCAAGCCCTTTGCTGCCCGCCACCTCAAGTTGGCGGGCGATGGCAGCCGAACTCATCGGTTTGGTGCAGGCCGTTCGTCCTTGGCGCCCCCTACCTCTAGGGGCGCCCCTTCCTGTGAACGCCGAACGACCATTATAGTTTGAAATTTTTTGCTTGATTAGCGCCTATCCACAGTTCCGCAGCACCAATGGATCAGCAAGCTGTTCGCCGATTTCTACGTGGAGTATCGGGCGGGGCCGCTGAATTTCTGACGGTGGCAGTCTTGTTGTCCCGCCCGTGGCCGATTAGGTGAGACGGCACTAACCGGCGGGAGGGCGACGTCGCCAGATGCCCTCTCGGGGCCCTCCTCTCGCTGCTGGGAGGACATTCGGGCAGCCACAGCGGCGTCCGTCGAGGGCGGCAGCGCGCGGCAGCTCGGGGCGGGCGTGCGCCCCTGGCGCGTCCATGAGGGGCTCCTCTGCCGCGGCAGCCGCATCTTCGTCCCGGACTACACGCTGATCTGCGCCGCGGTAGTCCTCCGGTTGGCGCCGCGCTGCGGCCATGAGGTGTCCGGAAAGGCGTTACACCCGGCTGCGCGCGGACTTCTACATTCCCTTGTCGGGCCTGGTCCAGGGCTGGGTCGGTCTTGCACCCATGCCAACGCAACAAGGCCGGAGGCGCTGCCGCCGGCCCGAGTCTGCCTGACCCCTTGAGGTGCCATCGGTGTGGCGGACATCTCCATGGACTTCATCGAGGGGGCTGCCTAAGGTCCCACAGGAAATCGGTCATCCTCACCGTCGTCGGCCGGTTCTCCAAGTATGCACACTTCATCGCTCGGCCACCCGTACCGGCGGCCTCGATCGCCAGCGCCTTCTTCGGCCCGGGGTGGTGCGCCTCCACGGGGTTCCCTTCTTCCATCGTCGGCGACGGGACCCGTCTTCACCGGCAACGTCTGGAGTGACTTGTTCACTATGGCGGCGTCAAGCTCAAGATGAGCGCGGCGTTCCACCCCCCGCACGGATGGCGGTTGGAGGTCGATTAACAAGATAATTGCTATGTATCTGCGTTGTGTGACGGTGTCGTCCTCGTGCTTGGGTGGATTGGCTCTCGTGGGCGGATATTGCTACAATACGTCCTTCCACTCCGCCCTCGGACCACGCCCGCCGAGGTCGTCTGATCGGCCCCCCCGCCGCCATTGCTGCTTTATACCCGCGAGGGTCGGCCAAGGCGGGCTGGCGGACTCCCTGCTGTCCTCTCGCGATGAGGCACTTGCGGAGGTGCGGCAGCGGCTGCTACAGGCCCAGCACATCGCCAAGAAGTACTATGATGCCAGCCACCGCGATGAGGAGTTCCAGGTGGGCGGCCCAGGTGGCTGCGTCTGCTCCCACCGCACCACACGTTCGCTGGACCATCGTGCCAAGGGAAGCTTGGGCCGCGGTATGCGGTCCTTTCAGTCCTTTGGCGCATTGGCTCGGTGGCCTACCGCCCTGAGGGCTGCCACGACTCCGGCTTCATGATGTCTTCCATGTGGGCTTGCTCAAGCGCCACGAGAGGGATCCACCCGGTGGCGCCCGGGACCTCTGCCGCCCGGTCTTCGGCGGTCGTCTTCTACCTTCGCCCGGAACTTGCTCTTCGTGCATAGCAGCGCCGCGGCATTTGGCGCGTGCTCATTGATGGTAAGCCTGCCTGCGCGCGAGGAGGCTACCCGGGAGCTGTTGGAGGATTTCAAGCTGCAGTACCCGACTTCCGGCTCGAGGGCGAGCTGTTTGCGCAGCGGGGGGAGATGTTATGACGGCAAGGCGTACCTGCGCCGAGGGGGCCTAATAGTGGCTAGTTACAGGCGTATAGGGAGCAGCAGCCGGTCATATTAGATGGGCTAGGCCCAATTATCTTTATAGCTTTATTTGAGAGACAACTATAAATACTTGTAAACATTGGATTATTGAAAGTTAAGTCGTACTGCAACCTAATTGTTGCCGGCTTCCCTTGGGAGCCGGTCTCCCTCTAACCTAGCCGCCCCTGTCTTCTTCCTCCTTGCAGCAGCGACGGCGCCCCAGCGCCGGCCTTCTCGGTTCAAGCCCCAGCCCCCGATCATCCACGACTACAACCTTCGCACCATCCGAGGTAGGACTAGGGTTCCTATCAGCTACATCATGCAGATCTTAAGTAAAGAATATCGTTCTGAAACAAACTTATGTGTATAAATTGAACACTCCAGTTAGTGCACAGTGGACATCCAGGTTGTTGGTCCACTTGAAGTCCTCCCCTGACCAGTGACATGAATGTCTCACACATGTGTTTATCCCCTGCTTTGGCAAAGCTTCAGAACGCTATTGCCTTTTTCCACGATGCATACAGGTGTTGACCAATCATTTTTGTGAAAAGTACTTAATTTGGTGTTGAGTTCATTAATATATGAATAAGCTTTTGCAACTAACTGCTGGTAAACTAGAATGGCTTCTACCTATGTACTCTGCTATGTGATGAGAGTTAACTTCCAGTTAGTTTTTCCGCATCTTGCTGAATGCTGATACACAGTTTACCTGTTTTTGCCTATCATATGTGGTACATTAATAGTTATTTGGATTATTTGATTGGACACATGCCCTCCAGATACTATGAGCATTTCTTTAAATATAATACAATTCATTTCAATTCGGCTATACTGTGAGGTGTATGGCTTATATTGTGTTATTACTCATGAAATTCTCTTGACAGGTGAATCAATTGACAACCATTAGAGGCGCGAGAGAAGAGTGCATGTATTAGTTGGTTCGACAAAGATGACTGCATATGCTATGGCAAAATCGGGTTCGTTTCCACCATGAACAAGGTATGCTGAGTGCTCTGCACTTGTTTCGACCGATCATTGTTTCCACCATGCATAAAATCTGATATTGATTTTATGATTTACCTATCTTGATTTATGTATGCACTAGCTGACATTACAGAAACGAGTTATTATGACTACTACAAATGTGAGCATTTGTATTGCTTTCACCCACTGAAAAAAAATAGCGCGCTATAGCGTTTTTGTCAAGCACCCGCTAAATTCTATAGCCCGCCAATTTTTTTCATGGCTTTCACCATATATAACTATCTGTTAGTTGCTCTGCCACTATACTGAATTTTGATCTGTGCTACCATTTATTTTTTGTGTGTTTGACCTGCTAATCCACACATGTTAGCAAGCTGAGGATCTAGAGATATAATGTGTACATAGGTCAAACTTTGATGCCTTTTTCCTTGCTACCATTTAGCTTTGTGAGTTTGACCTGCTCATCCACACATGTTAGCAAGCTAAGGATTTAGAGATATAATGTGTACATAGGTCAAACTTTGATGCCTTTTTCCTTGCTCAATTTCCTAGCATTGGATAATTCCTAAATGTAACAAACTATTTCATCGAGCCATTAATTCAGTGCATATTTACATCTAACATAGAGTTTACATATTCTAATTCTTTTTGGCAGAATACATATAGGCGATGCTAAACCTGCAGGAAGTTGCAGGTGGTTTATTTTAGCTTATACACTTAACTCTCGTTCCCTTGCTGGATAAAATGATTAGCCTGTTTTTAGTGAAAAATTTGTTGCACTCTCAATATCTTGAGGCGGTAAAAGACAAGCATATAGGCGATGCTAAACCTGCAGGAAGTTGCAGGTGGTTTATTTAGCTTATACACTTAACTCTCGTTCCGTTGCTGGATAAAATGATTAGCCTGTTTTTAGTGAAAAATTTGTTGCACTCTCAATATCTTGAGGCGGTAAAAGACAAGTATGTGCAGATCAGTATGACATCTCTTTCACTGCACAAGGATCAAGATCAAGTGAATACTTATTTTTTTTTTTTTCTTTTTGATATATCTTGACTTCCCAATGGCGAATGATTATGCCAGACTGTTGGATACTTTTGGTAGAAAAGATAGGAAAATTCTTGATTATTTAAGCCATAGATATTATGCTTTCACCTGTTTTGTGATCATGTTCTGCTACAGCTACAGTCAACCTGGTGCAAACGCACCATTTGGAGTCGGCATCATTCACCAAAATCGCTGGTGTGATCACATCCACAAGTTCTATATGTACTAATTGGATCAGGTTGGGTTACGCTAGCACCCGTCAATCCGGCATGCTCCACCAGGAGGTCGAAGTAGTGTTGCTTTTGTCGTAAAAAGAAGTGCTGCTGCTTTAAGGCAGATTCTTGTATTATTTTCATTTATGATTTATGATGTTATGGAGTGATCACAAATGTCTATTTTTAGTTGTGAATTTGAGACAGTTTATCAAGGTGCAAAAAGATGTGTCTTTCACTAGTACCGAATTTTTTTGTGGCGGGCGTTTTAAACTTTTCCGTGGCGGGCACGCCGCCCGTCACCCCGAGAGGTCGCGGTTAATCGTGGCCTTTCGGCGTGGAGTGGATGTGCCCGCCACGCATAAAAATTACCTCCGTGGCGGGCGGCATAACGCGCCCGCCACGCATAATCCTATTAACGTGGCGGGCGCCTTAAGGTGCCCGCCACGGTTAATATTTGCGCCCGTGGCGGGCAACTTAAAGCCGCCCGCCCGCGGTTCATTGATTTACCGTGGCGGGCGTGTTATGTTGCCCGCCACAGCTTGATTTTTAAAAAAAAATAAAATGCCATGCACATATATATATACATTGCTATCAATCCATACACACACATATATATAAGAAAGACAGATACTCAAATATATATCATACATATATATACATCGATTCCGTTAAGTATCCATATATACATGTTTCACCGATCCATTCATTCATATCCGACAAAAGTGCGAGTTAATTACAAGATCCATACAAAAGTGCGAGCTAGAAGCTAACTGGATGAAGGTAATCCCTAAGATCTAGCATTGAGTCCCATTTCCTTAGGGTCTCGGGTCTCAAACTCGGAAGCACCCCAACTCTTTGTCCTCCAAAAAGAAAGGCTGGCCTTCATGCACTACGGTCTAGAACAAACTTGCATATGTCTCCTCCTTTGTGCGCCTGAACGCATCTCATCGGTTGTCTTTTCTACTATCCCATTACCACTTGTGTTTTGCTTCCTTAAAGCTGTCGGTAGGCTGGCTGGAGTACTTTTGCGGGCCCCGAGGTACTCGCAGGCGAAGAAACCACACAAGTTTGATCCATATGGTTGTTTGATGCACTGCACACAATAAACCAATGTTATTAGTAATATAGAAGCAATAGCTAGGTAGTCGTACTAAGAAAAATTAGGTTTCATATACGTAGCGGGAAATCTCGCCTGATTTTGAGTTTATTTCCATTGCGCTCCTTACACTTCGGGACCTTCGATCCTAGCTGTCAGGATCCTTCAAGTCTTGCTTGTAAGAGCTGTACGAAATGCACTATATTGTCAACGATGATATTCGACTCTAGTAATTGAATAAGGAGTTCATCACTTACAATCTCAAGACTTGTTCAAAGTGTCGGTAGCCGTCTTGGGGTTTGTGTCCCTTAGTGAGTCAAGGACCACGGCCCTCCCGATCTGTGGAAAGATCATCCAACAAATCCAATGTCCTTGAATTCCTATTCCGTATTGGTGAGCCGCCGGGATACATCGATACCCCTTTGGCTTGATCTTTTTCATTGCCCGTGTATTACGTACTCGCTAATTCCAACTTCTTATCTTGAATTTGCTTATCCCATATCTTTTCTCTCTCCGTGCATCAAGTCCACCATAGTTGGATGGTCCCATGGTAGTTGATAACCGACGATCTGTCTCTCACAGTAATGCGATGGAGAGAGATAAATAATACCATTGTTTAACTTCACGCCGCGATCGCCATCAACCTACAAGGGCGTGTGGTTGTGGCATAAGTACTTTTGAAACAAAGAATGTATATAAGGATGCAAGGGACATGTGAAAGTAAGTTTGCACTTACAAAGCAAACAAGGTGACTTGGGCAACGTCAAGGTCTGTCGACGAAATAGTCTCGACATGTCTTTGAAATCAACGGCGAACCGGCAATCAATGTGGTAGTGGAAGTACTCCTTAGGAAGTAGGGACAGTGAAGCTATGCATTCCACGTTTTGCGCACTCTATATACCATAAATGGAATTTCCTAGTCTCCCAAGTCTCGGCATCGATGAAATTTGGGCCTTAGGTATCATGACCTTCCCAAACTCGAAATTGCCAGGGCATTCTTCCGACACGAACCCGACATGAGGTGGGGATTTTGGCCTGGAAAAGCGGCGCTACAAATGTTAGCTAGGTGGAGAATATAATAACATATTACAACTTCGTTGTTTGGAGGGGCATACCTTTCGGATCGAATATTTAATAATTGGGGCCTCTCGGGTGGCCTTTTGCTTGCCGGCTCGACCTCCTCTTCATCGAATATGTCGGCTTCTTCGGTGGTGGAGGGCATTTGCTAGGGCCAGCTCCTTTCTCCTTCCCGGCACTTGAGGTGTTAGCGGTTGGATGCCTCGAGTGTAGATGGGTGTCTCGTCCCCTACTCTCTCCTCGGGATTTGTAATCGAGTTTTCCCGGTTGCTTCCTTGATTATCATTTTGCCCCTCGGTGCCGGCTCCTCAGTGCCGGCTCCTCGTGATGGTGGCGGGTCCTTAGGCTGGCGGAGTCCTTGAACCATGAGGAGGGTCGTTGCCTCCGCCCGTCCCCACCATCATCATCATTGGAAGAATCACCATAGGGGGGGCGGAGTACCGGGGCGCTTTCGGAGGAGATGAATAGGGGCGGTGACCTCAAGATAGACTTGTTCAGCACAATGTCCTCCTTGTTCCACAGTACATTATAACATATAGCAGTGAAAAGAGTCTTGACCCCATTATGAGCGGGATACTCCAGCTCGAAGTCTTCATACTCTGGCGTCACGTACCCAATGTTGACTTCGGGACGTGCGGAGGAGGGATCTCATGCGCCGTACTCTCACATAAGCTCTGGAGGATGTACCACCCCTCGCCACTGGCTTCTTCTGGCCCAACCTGCGCCGGCAGGCCACCAGGCACAAGACCGTGTCATTTACGTGATATCATCCACGGGGGACCTAGCGGCCAACCTGCATCGGTCCGAGTCGTCATCGGGCACACCAGCCTGGCGGAACATCTGGTTCCGGATTTCGACCATCTTGGGGTCGTTGCTCGTGAGAGCCTCTTGTATGGATCGGCTGATCATTTGTTGCAAGGCCTCATCATGGCCTGCCTGTCTCAAACCTTCCTTGTACCTCTCGCCTCGTGTGACACGCAGGCAGCATGTATCTAACGCCACGAGTCCACCGTCACCCAACTCTTCACGGAGCTCATGCCCACGGACGGCCGCGATGCTCGGGGGTTTCCCAAGGCCAAGGTCGGCGCATCGTGTCGCCCGAAGCGAATCTCGAGGCTCTCGCTGTTCTTAGCCCGCGATGGCCTCTATGACCTTCCTTGCTCGACCTCCTTGATCGAGGCGCGGTGCGGGCCTGCGGCTTCTTAGGCTTGTGGCCGTAGAGGAAGTCAGGTCCTTTCATCACAGCCCTCATACGGATCTGGCTCCCCGGCTTCCTTTCTTCTCCTTTCTTCGGCCCGCCACGCCCGGCTTGTGTCCGGCGTACCCAATATTGCCCATGTGGTGGGGCGGTCGGTTCCGTTTGTGCTAGCTCAGTGAACTTCTCGCTCTTCGCCTTTGCCGGGCGTGTTTAGCCTTTGCGAGAACTCTTCCCATACTTCTTCCGAGATCATGGTGTATTTGGTGAAGGGTAGGCATCCTTTCTGCGAAAGTCCTTGAGCCTGTACTTCGAGTTCGGAAGCATCTTCTGCGAGGAAGTAAACATCTTTGCTCTACCTTTTCCATATCGGCGCCTTGTGGATACCGGAACCGTTTCGCATCTCGCCCACACCCGGAACTTGTCGGTGGTGGGGGCGGCTTTCCGATCTTCCCAAAGAATGGAGACCTTATCTTTCCACGAAACACGAGCACCGAGGCGTACTTAGCGATGACTTTAGTGGGCATCAGCGGCTCGCCCTGCGCGGCCCCAACTCTTGAATGACATGGACCTCACCGGTCTTCTTGTGCCTCCCATGTTCTCCCCTTCTCGGCCGGCTTATCTCCCTTTCCTTTGCACGAAGAGGTGGCCGTGGACGTAGGGGGGCGGGGGTGTTGCTCTGAGGTGCCTATGAAGGTAGCGGGGGATTGTTCAGCCTGTAATTCCTGAACCCTAGGCTGCTTGCTTCGTGCTTCATCCCTCGGGTTGTAATTAGGATCAACTTCCTCCTCTGCACGTTTCCTTTTACCCTTAGACGGGCTATACGACGCTCCTTAAAACGCGTTTCGGAACTAGAGCCCACTGGAGCTAGGCGACTCCCATACAAGACCTTCAGGCTGGTCCTGTTGATTCGCCATTTCAAGCTACAAATATATAGTGTGCATTAATAGTAGTATATAGGAGGAGTAGACAAGCTCAATTCAAAATTGTAGAAAGAGAAAAATAAAAATATTGGCTCAGATATAGCCCCCTTGTGATCACATCGCTTCTAAACTGGTTGCTTGTACAAGCCATCCTAGTTTAGCAGCTTCCAAGTAGGGGGACATTCAATCATCATAGCCGCTGCCTCAGCCCCAATAATTAAGTTCATGTCATTGCATATATTCCACTGCCTCAGCACTAATAAGTTTAAAGGGTTCACATCATTGCATAAAAGGCGCCACAAAATTGACAGTAAGTAGAGGAGTGGAAGAAGATGGAGCAGCGTGGCGAAAAGGTAGCCAACAACCAACAGTCCAAAATCAGTGCATAAAAAGGGTCTTCCTAAGTTAGACTTATCTGAAGCAAATAGAGGTAGCAAATTTTAACAGCCAATAGCACTAGCAAATAGAGCAAATAGAGGTAGCAAAATTTTAACAGCCAACAGCACTAGCACTTAATTAGGCCATGTCCAAGTAAGCTTAACAGATATATATAGATCAGAGCACTATCTAGGCATCTCACTTGAAACAGAAATTTTGGCCAACAACCAAATTTTATGAATCACAAGTCATCGTAGGCATGGGTTCCTGTTTGAGCAGCCATTGATAGAGCAAAAAAACAGCACACAATTTTGGTGCAGTAAAAGCCCTTGTCACATTCTTAAGAACACAATATGCTATTCTAATTAGTTAAAAATCCAAGCCAAACATGATGCATTCTTAAGAACACAATATGAGCTATTTGAACTAGTGTTTCAAGACAGTTTCAGTTACTGAAGATTCGTTAACAGCACAAGATACAAGCAAAATTAGCACAAAAAAACATTTGTGGGCACTACAAGAAACTCATCAGTTTCTGAACAGTCGATGCTTGGCGTAAAGAATGGTGGACACCAAACTACAAGAATGAAGCCAAACACAAACAGGGGTGTCTGCCCTGCCCACCAACACAGTTAAAGCGCACAAGGAGCCCAAATTACTTACAGTTTCAATAGTTCAAAACAAAATGCTCGGTTTGTCCAATTTTGCATCACGTAAAGTGGCACATATGCTCAGTTAATTAGGCCAAATTAGCATCACGGGGAAGGCTATTATTGGGCATCACAGGCAGGCAACCAAATTTTGTCCAAAGTACAGGTCGCAAAATTCAAAAATGTAAAACTCAATTCAAAATAAGTATCATTGGGCATCGGGGCATCAATGGGCATCGAGGGCACCAAAATTTCAAACCTCGGAGATGGCCGGCGGTAGAGTGAGGATGACAGAGGGAGGCACCACGGAGGGGTGCCGGCCGCAAAGACCTTGGGAGGAGGAAGGAGGGTCGCCGTAGCACCACAGTGACCCGCCTCACCGGCGAGCACCACAGCCGCCCACCGGCGAGCACCACCGGCAACCGGAGTTAGGGTTCGGCGCAGTGGGACGGAGGAAGAGGATGACCGGGCGCCAACGGCCGGAAGGCGGGAAGGTCGCACACAGGGGACGGCGCAGAGGCTGGAGGTGGCGGTGGCGGCGACGGGGGAGGCCGGGCGGGGGGTGGCGGCGGGCGGGCGGATCTTTTGGCGGTGGAGGCGACGGGGGCGTGAAACGATGCCGGCGATGGTGGATCTAGGTCGTCGCGGCGTGAAACGGTGAAACGGCGAGCGGGGCGGCGTACTTATAGGTGGCCTATTTTTGCGTGGCGTGCACATTAGGATGCCCGCCCGCCAAAATATTAACCGTGGGCGGACGGTTTAGGGCGCCCGCCACGTAAAATATTAACCGTGGCGGGCGGATTAGGGGCCCGCCATGCAAAATAATTTTCGAAAATTTTAGAAAAATATTTTAAAATTAGTTGTATCACTTTTTTAAATGGGATAAATTGAGAAAAGAAATCTTAAAATGGTTCTAATACCATTTTAAATTAGTTCTATCAACTTTGTATTCAAAGTTTTTTTTGAAACTAGGTCGTTTTTAGTGCTCCGTTTGACCAAGGTTTGACCAGGTCAAACTTTTGACTTTTAAAACTCTAGTTTTTTGAAGCCCTAGACGGCCTAGATTTGAAAAAGTCATGAATACCTCTATGGTTAAGCTCATCAAGATCTACATTTGGTATTAGGGTCAACTTTTCAGTTTTGAATTTTTGACTTTCGAATTTTGAAATTTGAATTTTTACACGTTTGGACGACATTTGAAGCCCCAGACGGCCTAGATTTGAAAAGTCATGAATACCAAAACTTCATAACTCATCAAGATCTACAATTCATATATAGGTCATTTTTACGTCTGCGAGAAAATGTTACGAGCGTGTAGTTCAAAAAATCACTAGTCTCCCCGTAGTTCGTGAAAACTCTCTCGAGATATATGATTTTAGGACTACTGTTTTCTAACACTTTCTTATATGCAAAATGACCTATACACCCAGTGTACATCTTGATGAGTTCTATCAACTTTGTATTCAAAGTTTTTTTTTTTTGAAACTAGGTCGTTTAGTGCTCCGTTTTTGACCAAGGTTTGACCAGTCAAACTTTTGACTTTTTAAAACTCTAGTTTTCCGAAACCCTAGACGGCCTAGATTTGAAAAGTCATGAAGACCTCTATGGTTAAGCTCATCAAGATCTACATTTGGTATTAGGGTCAACTTTTCAGTTTTCGAATTTTTGACGCCTCGAATTTTGAAATTTGAATTTTTTACACGTTTGGACGACATTTCGAAGCCCCAGACGGCCTAGATTTGAAAAGTCATGAATACCAAAACTTCATAACTCATCAAGATCTACAATTCATATATAGGTCATTTTTACGTACGAGAAAATGTTACGAACGTGTAGTTCAAAAATCACTAGTCTCCCCCGTAGTTCGTGAAACTCTCTCTGAGATATATGATTTTAGGACTACTGTTTTCTAACACTTTCTTATATGCAAAAATGACCTATACACCCAAGTATACATCTTGATGAGTTCTATCAACTTTGTATTCAAAGTTTTTTGAAACTAGGTCGTTTAGTGCTCCGTTTGACCATGGTTTGACCAGGTCAAACTTTTGACTTTTTAAAACTCTAGTTTTTCGAAGCCCTAGACGTCCTCGATTCGAAAAGTCATGAGTACCACTTTTATTAAGCTCTCCAAGATCTACATTTGGTATTAGGGTCAACTTTTTCGGTTTTCGAATTTTTACGCCTCGAAATTTGAAATTTAAATTTTTTACACATTCGGACGCCATTTTGAAGGCCCGGATGGCCTACATTTGAAAAGTCATGAATACGAAAATTTCATAACTCATCAAGATCTACAATTCATATATAGGTCATTTTTGCGTACGAGAAATTGCTACGAACGTGTAGTTCAAAAAGCTGGAAAATTGTTGACGCCTCGAAATTCATATATAAGTATAATCGACAAAAAATTCAGAAAATTGTTGTTGGTCCCCACATTATTACATATCATTTTGCATGTCACTACATTATTACATATTATTTTTTCTTTGCCGGTGCTATGGTGGTCTTCTTCTCGCCATCGGGCGGGTCCGGGGCATCATTTTAGTCTTGACGGGATTGATTCTGTCCTCAACGGCCTTTATCTTTTTCGGAAAATCAGTAAAGAGGTGGAACTCATCATAGTTGTTGTATGTTTCGGGACTCGGACCCCATCGCCCCACGATCCATTTGCTTTCCGCCACAACAATATGTCTATTTATGTTCTCTGCGTTCATATAGTAGGCTACTTGCGCGACATCGGATGCAAGTACCCACCGATCATCTTTGTACCGGACACTTTGAAGGTTCACGGTGGTTAGCCCATAATCGTCCACTAGAACTGCGTGGCTTGACCCATCCCAACAAAAAACGGTTACCGTAGGTCACCGCCATAGTCAAATTCCCATATTTCTTCGACTTGTGCGAAGCATGTCATCTTTTCCCTGCCGGCGTTGTTGATGCCCTCATATCGCATAATTGTTCTATGATGCGCTCTTCTTGTCCTTCTCTTTTGTGTGGAACCTGCACCGTTGATATATCATACCCTTGCCACGTGGTGATCCGCATGGGACGGGCCCGACACAAGCTTCTTCACTATCTCTCGCATCATCTCACGGGGGAATGTTCGCTTTTGGAGCCACTTTGGAGGAAACTGTTCTTGTGTTCTTTCTCCGCCCAATCCTTCGAACAGTTCTTACGCTTCCTACTTGCACCTGCGGGAGCTCTTTGAGGTGCTTTTAACGTATGTGTCCATGATCACCAATTGATGAAGGATCTTTGTAGTGAGCTTCTAGCACTTTTTCCCTAAATGCGTCGGTGCGTGCTTTTCGCCCGCGCACCCCATCCCCGAGGTTCTTCCTTCATGTTGACGTCATTGGAAGCCCAATAGCCCTCCCATCTTTTATGTACTTCATACACCAGTTCACGGCCTCCGGCTTTTGTATGCCTCGATCATAGAGCCCTCGGGTAAGCACGGTTATGATTGAATCGATTGAGAGTAGACATTAGTCGCCCAGTGGTCCACATCGCTTTGTAGGTACACGGGTCCCAGCCTGTTCTATCGATCAACCATGTGCATCATCGGGTGTGGCATAATGTCAAAGAATGACGGTGGGAAACACATCTCTATCGGCACATTGTTTCCGCGATGAACTCTTTTCGGCCCAAGCAGCAGTCTGCTTTGGCAATTACCTTACGGGTGATTTGGTTAAAGAAGTATGACAACCTTGTGACCACCATCTTCACGTATTTTGGATGAATAGCTTTGATCACAATTGGAAGAAACACCGTCGGCATGATGTGAGCATCGCGGGCGCGTTGAAGTTTGTCATTGTGAGGTCTTTCATGGATACCGGACTCTTGATGTTGGAAGAGAAACCGGTCGATACCTTGATACCCCTAATCAACCGACACATAGCCAACTTTTCATCTCTCGTTAGGTTGTAGGCGCACTGGGAGTTCGACTTTACCGTTCGGAAGCCGTGTAGCGTGAATTTCGGTCGGATGCCCATGTTAACAAGATCTTGACGTGACTTGACACCATCCTTCGTCTTCAACTTGATATCCATCAGAGACCGATCGTGCTTTCGAAGACATTTTTCTCAAGGTGCATAGAGTCGATCGCATGGGGTGTATGCAAGTATCTTCCAAATACTTTAGATACTTGAAGAAAATTGACTTCTTCTTGAAAGGAACGGCGGGGGAGGCGCTTCTTCCTCCAATTTATCCCTCTTTCTCTTCATTATCTTGGAGGTGACGTCTTCCCGATCATCTTTCTTCTTCTTCTTCTTCTTCTTTCCAAACTCGCACTCCAAGTCCTTCACCATGTCAAACACCTTCGGACCATAACTACTCGGTTTTGAGGTTTCGACTTCGCCCTTGTTGTCAAAGTATATATTCATTTTTCCATCTCGTACCTATGCTTACTTGTAGAGGAAGCGTCGTGTTCCATGTACACCATTTTGGTGGATCCCTTCAGGTAAGTGGAGCGAGGTTTCTTCGATGCAAGCTACGGCGGTCTTCCCTTTAATCTGCCCGATAATGAAAACGGTAGGGGTAATCGGTGATGGTGACAAAGATGATGGCACGAAAAGTAAACTTACGCTTGCGGTGCGCATCAACCATCGACCCCATCATCAAATAGTACTGCATCTCCTCCATGAATGGCTCCGGGAACACATCTATATCGTTCTTGCCGGGCTGCCGGTCCGTAAATGAGCATGGTGAGCAAAACATACCTCCGCTTTTGACAAAGATGTGGAGGTAGATTGTACATGGTGAGGACGACCGCCACGCGTCTTTGTGTGCTGCTCGGATCACCGAATGGGTTCATTCCGTCGGTACTCAACGCGAAACCTAACGTTCTCGGGCTCCTCCGCAAAGTCGGGGTAGGCGGCGTCGAAGTCTTGCCACCGCTTAGCATCCGAAGGGTGTCGTAGCTTCCCGTCATCCTTTATACGACGATCGCTAGATGCATGCCAGGTCATGTGCTTAGCATCCTCGGGGTTCCCATACTGAGCCCGCAGCGCATCGGTGATAGGAAGGTACCACATTGACCCGGACGGGCGTTTCCTCCGCGTGTAACCTTCCTCTTCCTCGTCCTGCGTTGACATGATCTTCTTTCGCCGCCTTTGGTTTTCTTCGCCCCCTTCTTCTTTTTTTTGCCCGTCCTGCTTCCTCATCGAGCTCATCGTCCACGCGACATCCGGCATTCGCTTGTATCGACTAGCGGTTCGGTCGCGGACAACTGGTCAAATTCTCATACCGATCGCCCGATATAGGATACGATGGTTAGAGGCGGGCATCAAACTTTTTGAGTTTCATCGCCAGCGGCGGATCAACTTCTTTGCACGATACGTATTAGCAGGAACCTTGTCGGGCGTTGGATACGTGGTAGCAAGGTAACTTACGAGCTCATTGAAGCTAGTGTCGGACCGACCATGACGAGACTTCAACATCGCAAATTCAGGTTAAAACTCGGCGCCGTGCAACCCTTCTGACTGTCTTTGTAAAGCGGATCAATTGTCGCCTGCTTTATATCGTTTGAAATTCTCCAACCATCTCGGGCAGCCAAACAAAATGTCGCCCTCATCGAGTCGGTTCACCAAATCTTCAAAAACCCGGACATCCTCGAGGCAGCGTCATAGGAGTCTCACGCTTGCCATCCCCTCCACCACCACCACCGTCATCGTCGTCGTCGTCGACGTCAGCCGTGCTTTCGAATATATCAGATGGAATTGGATCGGCTGGTGGACTTCCTGGTACTAGATCGGCCGGGGATTTCCTCGCTCTCATGGATCGGCCGGGTGGATCGAAGGGTGGAACTTCTTCGCCGTGAAAAGTCCGGACCAAATAGTCCTTGACGAAAACCATGCATGATTAGGTGAGATCGCACCATGGTGTCGGTTTCAGCTTTTGAGATTCTTGCAGCGCAAGGACGGATAATCGACCTCTGTTGAATTATCTCCCCGTGTCGCTTCTTTCGAGCAACAAACTTTTTTCACCTCATCATAGTATTCGTCCTCAACCCTCTTCATCTCATACATCCGGTGGGCTCGGGCGCCTCTCCATCCTGTCTCCCCTGCTTCTTCATGAAAGCTAAGTGCCGTTATATAGTACTCAAACCGAAAAAGAAGAAGAAGAAGAGAGCAGAGAAAATTCCTTTTCTCTCTCCTCCATAGATCTAGATCTAAAGGGGATGAAAAAGAGCAAAAAGAGATGAAACGAGGCCTTTACGGACCAATTAGTGTCTTTTCCTCCCCCAAATCCAAGCCAAAAGTCCCAAATCAAAGATTTTGTCAAAATTTGGGTCAAAACGCACCCCCCCCCCCACACAAGTTGGAAGGAGGAAGATCCGTGGAGAAGATGAAGGGGCGGCCGTGCAGTATTTATAGGTGTCGGGCATTTTACGTGGCGGGGCGCCTTAATTTGCCCGCCACGCAAAATCCCGAGCATGCGTGGCGGGCGCCGCAAGCGCCCGCCACGCTTAATACATTTTGCGTGGGCGGCCCGCGGGAGCCCGCCACGGTTAATGGACTATTTTGGCGTGGCGGGCCCCGTTAAGGCGCCCCCACGTGAAACGGCTCCCCGTGGCGGGTGGTCGGCAACCGGCCGGCCACGCCGGCCAACGAATTTCCGTGGCGGGCGAGATTTGTGCCCGCCATAGAAAAGAAAGGGCAGCATCACGTAAAATCGAATCAGTACTAGTGTTTTTACAATTAAGGATGCCATTATTTTGACAAATGGAAACAAATTCTACTCGATGAGGTTGTCGTTTTCAATATCAAATCTTTGACGCACAATTTGCTGGACTATCAATGTTTAGTCATTTCCTAATGCTTGGTAAACGAAGAGTTAAAAATCCGGAAAAAAAAAACACGTGGCAAAAGTTGCCTGAAATCACGGCATCGAAAGTTACCTAACGTAAAAAATAGCAACAAAAAAAAAATCGGCTACAAATAAAAATTCAATCGGAAAAAATCGCCGGAAACACAGACGTAGGAAAAAAAAATAGGCGAGAAAAATGGAAACATGCACGGAAAGGAAAAAGATCGAGCACAGTTCGCGGCCTAGCGCGTGCGGTCAGTGGACGCAGGACCAGATGCGGACGTGGGCCGGTCTCGCGTGGGGGCTCGGTGAAAAGAACTGTTCGAAGACCAGTGAGGTCCATGTCATTCAAGAGTTGGGGCCGCAGGGCGAGCTAGTGATGCCCACTAAAGTCATCGCGAAGTACAGCTCTCAGTGCTCATGTTTCGTGAAAGAAAAGGTCTCCATTCTTTGGGAAGACTGAAAAGCCGCCCCCGCCAGCGACAAGTTCGGGTGTGGGGCGAGATGCAGAAACGGTTCCGGTATCCACAAGGCGCCGATATGGAAAAGGTAGAGCAGCATGTTTACTTCCTCGCAGGAAGATGCTTCCGGAACTGGAAGTACAGGCTCAACAAGGACTTTCTGCAGAAAGGACGCCTACCCTTCACCAAATACACCATGATCTCAGAAGAAGTATGGGAAGAGTTCGCAAAAAGGCTAAACACGCCCGGGCAAAGGCGAAGAGCGAACTTCACGAGCTAGCACAACGGAACCGACCGCCCCACCACATGGGCAATATTGGGTACGCCGGACACAAGCCGGCGCGGGCGGGTCGAAGAAAGGAGAAGAAAGGAAGCCGGGGAGCCAGATCCGTATGAGGGCTGTGACGAAAGGACCCGGACTTCCTCCACGCCACAAGCCCAAGAAGCCGAGGCCCGCACCGCGCCCGATCAAGGAGGTCGGCGGTAAGGTCATAGAGGCCACGCGGCTAAGAACAGCGGGAGCCTCGAGATTCGCCGGGCGACACGATGCGCCGACCTTAGCCTTGGGAAACCCCGAGCATCGCGGCCGCGCCCGTGGCATGAGCTCCGTGAAGAGTTGGGTGACAAGTGGACTCGTGGCGTGCTGGGATGCCGCCTCGCGGTCACACGAGGCGCAGGTACAAGGAAGGTTTGAGACGTGCAAAGGCGATGAGGCCTTGCAACAAATGATCAGGCCGGTCCATACAAGAGGCTCTCTCACGAGCAACGACCCCAAGATGGTCAAAATCCGAAACCGGATGTTCCACCAGCCGGTGTGCGGTGGCGACTCCAAAGACCGATGCAGGTTGGCGCTAGGTCCCCCGTGGATGATATCACGTAAATGACACGGTGCGTACTCGTGGTGCGGCCGGCAGGTTGGGCCGAAGAAGCCGGTGGCCGAGGGGTGGTACATCCTCCGGGAGCTTGCGTAGAGTACGAAGCGCATGAGATCCCTCCAGAATGTGCTGAAGTCAACATTGGGTACGTGACGCCAGAGTATGAAGACTTCGAGCTGGAGTATCCCGCTCATAATGGGTTCAAGACTCTTTTCACTGCTATATGTTATAATGTACTGTGGAACAAGGAGGACATTGTGCTGAACAAGTCTATCTTGAGGTCGCCGTCCTATTCATCTCCTCCGAAAGCGGCCCCGGGTACTCCGCCGGACCCCTATGGTGATTCTTCCAATGATGATGATGGTGGGGGGGGGCGGAGGCAACGACCCTCCCTCATGGTTCAAGGACTCCGCCGCCTAAGGACCCGCCACCACGAGGAGCCGGCACCGAGGGGCAGCCGATAATCGAGGAAGCAACCGGGGAAAACTCGGTGCCAAATCCGAGGACAGTAGGGGACGAGACACCCATCTACATGTCACGCCCACTTTTAATGGGACTTTTAATCACGCCGTATTGGCGCCCGGGATCACGCTACCAATACGTTTAGCGATCCACATGAGTGAGAATCGATTATATGAATAATACCGAGCAAGAAATGTATAGGATAGAAGATCTTACAATTGGTGACGAAGTGACACCTAGTCGGGTTATGAATATCGAGTAGCCAACTATGAAGCGTTGGTATATCGTCTGGGCACTTCTCCTTATTCCATAGGCATCTTGATAGTGGATAGGAATTGGGTTCAGCCTTACTCCTACTCGATCGTCTTATGGCTCCTACGCACGTGTATCCTTTACCTTGGCGACTTTACCTTCTTACAGGCCGATAATCCGTAAAAGCAGAGGGGTGAGTACAAAGGTATTTCAAGAAGTCCAAACCAAGGGTGGTTTGGTAAATTAAGGGTTTGGGCCCTAGAAGAGTCTCTAAAACTACTCTCACTAGTTCCCGGGGATTATCTCATCTTACCATCACCTTCACATATCACAAAAGGTTAGTTATATCTAATCATAGATGTTCTTGCCTAGAATCCGCCCATTCCAAGGACGTGGCTATTCAAATAGGTTTAAATAACTCTGCAGAGGTTGTACAAATTTCCCCACACGATAGGTGTTGCCTCTGCCACCGTCATGGCTTCTGACAGACCGAACGAGATCCGTACCCGCTTGAGTGCTACTCTAGGTATATTGGTATAATCTTCACCACGACTTCTCAGGGGTTGGAAGGATAACACGTCACCCTACGGATGACGCATCACCATAGACAATATGGTGATACCAAATCACCCACGGCTTTACAGGTAATACCTTATTACCCAACCCATACTGTCAACACCACTCTCAATCTCAAATTATCAATATGTGCCTCTAGCACTGCGCCACTGCGCCACACTTACGTGGAAGACCACTCAGCATCCACGCCAACCGGACCATGGGGCCACTCTCCCCATGTCTACTCCTAATAGACCGTTTGCCCCGCTCCGGCCACCTTGGATCCCAATTATACCTCAACCCAACGGGGTGTGAATCAAGCCGTCCCAGATACGGCGTGTGGCTGTACGAAATATCTCACTAGGTAGAAGGTCTATGAACCGGTCCTTAGGGAGGCGAGCATCTCTCCGCGGGATTCATCCCCGATTGTGATTAGTCCATCTCCATGTAGACAATCACCACTCACCTTTTTGTTGGAGGGTTCACTTTATTACTCAGGTTACATCGATCTTACTTAGTCATATTATGTCATCATTTATCATCATATTAAGGTCATGATTAAGGGGGTAAGGACTTGCCTGGGAGGTTCTTACGAATCGGCACTGGCGTTGAACGTCTCTCGCTTGATCCAGAGGAAACTCCTAATCCGGGTCGACGAAAAGCTACTTCGTGATCTGTAAAAACCTAGCTTGAACTATATCATGCAAAACAAACATAGAACATTATGGTGATAATGGGTTAGATGCATAGAGCTAGATTTTAGATGAATTATGGAAGTCGTTTCACGCGAAACGGAGTTAAATTGCATGAGATATGGATTTTATAATATTAATCCCTAATTAAATCATTAGGGTAATATTATAATTTAACTTTTTATCATGTAATAAAATTGAAACTAATTACATGATAAAATTCTATAAATCTAATAATGAATTTACAAATTTTCCGGGATTTTTTTCGACATGGAAAGGTGCGCTTATAAACTTCTGGTACGCTTATCGGGTGGACCTAGCAATTAAAAGCGTGGTACTACGAAACGCGCTCCATACGCGTGGATGACATGTGGGTCCAGGGTATGCCACTGCCTCGCCACGCCGGCGCCACGTGGGGAACGGAGTTGCCTTAACGGCGGTAGACGGGGAGAGACGGAGGGGCGACGTGTCGCCCTCCCGCTCGTCGGTGGGTGGACGGCGCTCGGCGGCGTCGGTGGGAACGGGGGGGCCCGCTCCCGTTATGCCTCCACGGCGGTGCCGGCCACGGAGAACTCGCCGGAGTTGCCGTTTGGCCGGTTCCTCGCCGCGAGTGGCTCGTGAGCATCCCCGTGACGTCCCGAACCAGTTGGTGTAGGTCTGGGTGGCGGGGTGGCTCGTCCTCCTCAGCGGCGACGGCGGCAGCGGACTCCCGATGACGGCGGTGCTCGGACGCCGGCGACTACAGCGTAATAGGACCGAATAAGTATTATAGAAGGAAGATGGGAGGATGGGGGTGTGTACCAGCCAGACAACGTGTCCTGAGGACGACCACGACGGCGACGAGCTCGTGACCTAACGGCGGCGGCGGCGGAAACCCGATTTGGGGGCAACCGCGATTACGCGAGGGGAGGAGGAGGAGAGGGGCGACCGGGGGTGAGCACCGGTGTGTTCAGTCGGCGGAGCTCGTGAGGGGACCTGGTGTGCTCGATCGTGAGCCGGGGAGGCTATTTATAGCCTCGCCGCCGGGCACTCGGCCGGCGTGACATTTCCGCCTCGGCGAGATCTTTTCCGACCAACCCTGCACATCGGTGGCCTCCAGCTGGCGTCGTGCGTGTGCGCGCTGGCTTCCTCGTGCTCCTCGTGCCCCGGCGGGATGGTCAGTTGAGTGGTCTTGTCGCCGACAGTCGGCGGGCGCCAGCTGCCATGGCAGCCGGACTCGAGCTCTGCTCGTGAAGCCGCTGTGGTAGTTGACTAGAGCCCCTGTGCTCGTGGTGTCATCCGGATGGCAGGCTGGGGAGGTTAATAAGGCCGCTGCGCCCTCGTCGTGGTGAGCTGGCAGCGTCTCGTCACATCGAACGACCGGGCGGCGCTACCGGCAAGCTTGCCGACGGTCCTGCAGGCGGGTTGACGCCATGACGGAGATAGTTAGGCCGGCTCCGGTGTCGCGTGAGGGCGACGCGGATGGTGGCGCTCCCTTGTGCTCCGGTCTACTCCGCCCGGGACGGCCCGGTGTGGCGGGAAGCACGAGGCCATTCCCCCGCGCCGTGGTCGCCGGCCTCGGCCCGCGAGGCGGAAGACGACGAGGGACAATGGCCCCGGGCCGGGCAAAACGAGAAGGAGGAAAGGGAGCGGGCTCGCGCGTTGGTCCGGGTCGGGCCGTCGGCCCCGGTCTCGCGGCCGGGCGGCCCACTCGGACGTGTAGGAGAAAGATAGGAGGAGGGGGTCACTGGGCCGAGAGGAGGGGAGAAGGGAAAGAATGAGCCCAAGATTGATTCCTCTTTCTTCTTTTCCTTTTCTATTTCTTCTCCTTTCTTCTCTATTATCTTATATGTGTAAGTATAGGTGTATATGTTTATATGTACCTTATAAATATTTATACAAGCATTTATATATTCCCATGACCTTCATTCATGAAAAATATTTATGTAATGGCACTTGTATAAATAGTCATATAGGTATTTACACACATGTCCTAACTCCCATTGTTTCATGTGTGACATATATATATTTTTATAAATATTTTCACAAGCACATTTATATCTCTACGACTTTATTTTAGAGGATAATTATTTATTGCGCTCATAAAAATATTTATATATATTTTTTGTGCACACGGGCTTTTGGTATTTTATTCCCGAGGTAACTTGTAAACCATTACTCATGCAATATATTTCTATAATTTAAATCTAGCACTTACCTTGCATCCTTGGTCACCATAAAGTTCGGCAAGCAACGAGCACGGTTTCCTATTTTCTATATGGTGGGAGTTTGAAATGCAGGTTTTTCGAAAAATAGGGTTTTGGTTTAGCGGAAATAAATCAAGTTTTAGTTGTTATTCGAAAAAGTTCAAATTTTTAGTGAATTTTAAAATGATGCAAAAACACGGGTGTTACAAATCTACCCCACTTAGACGAATCTCGCCCCGAGATTCCTAGTCTACGTGAGTGAAGGTCCTAATTAAGGCCTAACGGGAAAGAAAGATAGAGATAGGGAGGGAAAACTTTCCATTGCTTACAGTCTTTGTCTTTACAAAGCCTCTTACTATTATCGTGCTACTCTATTCCTAGGGCGGCACGATAGTGTGGAGGGTATGCCTTTAGCCAATGATTACTGCTTTGTTACCCCATTTTCCTTGGTCTT
This sequence comes from Hyparrhenia diplandra, assembly GCA_015847255.1. NCBI lineage: Eukaryota > Viridiplantae > Streptophyta > Magnoliopsida > Poales > Poaceae > Hyparrhenia > Hyparrhenia diplandra. The sequence continues at coordinate 155,789 of JADLZK010009802.1, forward strand.
GCGTCTTCGTCTTCGTGGTCTTCGAATCGTCAAATCTTCTTTTCGACTACCCCACTTAGAGAATTCATTCCTCTAAGGTGAGAAAAAAATCTTCCATCTCCCCGCAGCTTGGAGTTGTCTTTTTGCTGTTCGTGGGCCTTTTTTTGGTCGAAATCGTTGCTTTGGTTCTTTTGGGCAACAACCAACGTAAACTTCGGTGACCACTTCTCGTCGGGTAACCCTAAGTTTTCCGTTGTCTCATTATCCGCTTACATCAGCCCGTTTTTTATGTTTCTCTTCTTCTTCCTCCGGATCTGGATCTACCCCACTTAGAAGAGTTTTACTTCTATCTGTTTGCTCCGTGGCTTCTCTTTTAGATGCCCGTAGATTTCTCTGTTGGTGCTTTTCCCCTTGAGCAACTCTTTTAATCTTTTTTCTTTTCATTTTTCCTCCCTTTTTTTTTTCATCATTTTCATTTTTTTTTTCATTTATTTATTTATTTATTTATTTATTTATTTATTTTTGGGAAGGGTATAGATACATCTCCCTAAGGAGCGCCTAGTCGACCTCGTCGACATTGATAACTTGGGGTGGCGATGCCGTGGGTCCGTCGACGGTCACGCGAGCCGGAGGTCGTCTTCTCCCGTGCCGGAAGGCCGAGCGAGAGGAAGGATCCGTCGAGACCAAGGGTGGTCGGGGTTACTTCGGCGGTGTCGGCGGCACGGTGGCGCATATCCTTTGCCTCTCGGGAGGGTGGATGGGGATCCCTTCTTGGATGGTGGGCTCCGCCCCCATCATGGCGAACGCCGCGTCTCGATCCGTGACGCGGTAGGCCGCCGTCGACTCTTGGGCGTGGCGCTCCCGGTAGCCTTTAGTGTCTCGGCGAGCGCGGTTTTCGACGTGCGGCTATGGCGACTTGCTGGGGCGTGGGCGAAGTCTCATCGGGAGAGACCGGATGAATCTCGCCCGCCGGCGCGGGCAGATCCGGGCTTCGCAAAGACGGCGGCCCGCTTGTCGTGAGTGCTCGTTGAGGAGGAGCACGGTAGGCCGCCCGGTTCCCGATGACGGGGCCAATCTCCGGACCTTCTATGGCCCCCTCATGCGAGCGATCCAGGCGGGGTCATTCTTGTTCTCGGGGCGGAAGTACTTCATGGGGGTGCGGGTGATGGCCTCTCTGAGGTGTGGCGAGGCGTCGAAGGGCTTGGCGGGCCTGGCTTGGTAGGTGTCGGGAAGCGGAAACCCGATCTCGATCACGCCCCATTCGCCGGTGACGTCGGGGTAGTCTCGGCTTTTGGCAATGTAGACGGTGACTTCGCAGCGCAGGGTACCGTACTCCGTGTACTCGCGGCATTCATACTCGGGGCGCTCGGAGATGCCAAGGTGTTGCATGGTGGTGTAGAGGAGTTGGGGAAATCCGTTGGTGTTGATGCACTGGTGGTGAACCCAGTTGCCGGCCATCTTGGTGGGGTGTGGTGGAAGGTCTTGTGAGGGAAGGGTGAGGGTTCTGGTGGTGAGGGGAGTAGTTGGAGGGTAGCAATGGAATGGTTGGAGTGGGTTGAGGGTAACGGCGATGGAGGTGTCCGTTTTATAGTGGTTGGAGGGGGTGGAAGCTTAACGGCTAAGCTTGGATGGCTGGTGTGGTGGCTCAGGTGTGTGGGAGAAGGAATGGGAGTGGGTCTCCTGTTTGTATTGACCTCTGGACAGTGGTCTGGCATCGGAGAGTGTGTGGCCGGTGGCCTTTACTGATGGGGTTTCCCATGCTGTGGGGCCTATGGCTCTGTCGTTGTCTGCATGTGTCACATGCTAACCTTTAGCATTAGTTTGCGTTTTCCGAGGTCGTTACGCCCTTATTTGGCTTCATTGTTCTTCATGGATCTGGAATCTCTCTGTCTTCAGCTTCATCTTGTACGTAATGGCACTGGTTGCCTCCTGTGCGGTGTCTTGTGCAGCTTCTCGGGTCTTGGTTCGGGGTCAATGGTACAAGATAGCCTCAAAGAACTTTAGGCGTGAGGCGACAGCTTGTCTGCAATGTTACACGGTCGTCGGTACAGTGTCACTGAGCGACGGCGTGCGATGGCTGTAGAGAGAACACTGGTGCGGTTCAACGGCTACAGTCGTGGAGTCCTTGGTTGTCGTCATGTCTCCTGCAGGGTAATCTCCTAATCTACTTGGACTAAAATAGACTGGGAGGGATAAGCACAAGGTACGATATGGATCTATCTACCTAAGATTAGAGGGAAAGCAAGCATTTTGGGTAGGGATAGACTTTTGGGGTATCCTTATAACACTGGTGTCAAACACAATACAAACTTACCTGGTGTGAAACGTATGAAAAGGTGTGTCACGACGAACTAAGTTTATGTGGAACTCGTCTTTATTACTTGTGACCTGAGAATTTTCCATAACGCTCACAGATCCTATTGGCTCTTTTCTTCCATTATTTTCCATGATACGAAAATAATAGAGAAAATTTCCCATAGGTTTGAAAGATTGGAACACAGCATGATGTAAACAAACAAGCGCACAATATATTACATCACGGATCAGGTTCACAGATGATATAGGGTTACATCACCCATGGTGACTGTCATGACGATTATTGTACGACTACGCAACTACTAAGGCTGGACTCATAAGTTACCACTAAAGCTAACAACAACTACTAAGGTTACTAGAAATCTAGCAACAAGGTCCATAGCTAGGTCAACATGCTACTGCGGTTTACTAACTTAAGGCAATGCTACTTATTTTGGAACTCATCATGCACATAACAGTGACTGGTGGGATCTGCTTCGGGTACTCTTGCATATCACTAGGGGCATACAGGGACTTGCTTGGGTTCTTGCCAGGTCTTCAGTAGTAGTGCTTCCTGCGCTTCTTCCTCTTCTTCAGCTTCTCCAGGGCTTCGTGCAGCTTCTGTTGACTCTCTTCATTCTCCTTCTGCTGGGCTTCCATGATGGCAGTCTTCTCCTCTAGCTCCTTCTTGAGGGTCTCCATCTGGGCATCCTTGTTGTCCAGGTCCTCTTTTGCCTTGCGAGCTCCTGTCTCTACCTTTATCCACATAGACTCGTAGATTATTGTGGCCTCCTCTTGTGTTTTTGAGAGTTTGGCCAGTGCTATGAGGTATCTGGCAGTGGAGATCAAGGTGTAGTCGGCTTCTGGTGAGGGTGGCTGGCTCAACTCCTGAAGTTTCTGCTGCCATATTGCTGCGGTCGTGTCCTTGACTGGGTAGTACTTGGCATGGGATTGATCAAGTACCGCTTCGAACTCCTTGCAGTATACTTGGAGTGCCTTCTATGCAACCTTCTGGCAAGCGTCCCCTGGTTCACTTCCCTGTTCTGGAAAGATTCTGCGCCCATCGTGGTATGGAAGCTTCGAGATGTGTAACTGCACATCACATAATGGTACTCTACCTATTGCAGACTCACGGTAGTAGTACACTGGCTTCTGAGTAAACCCTAGGCTTCGTAAAACTTCCCACAGGAGTTGTGGAAACTCCGCAATAGTCAAACCATCTGTGCGTGTCCATCCTTCCATCTGTTGCATCAAAGTAGAGTTTTTATGTCGATGACATATAAGCAACATATGGGTATCGAAATGGTACACTTAGGGTAACAAGTCTATAAGTAGAATTTCTTAAAATGCGTTCCGGAAATAAGTGCCAACCCATTTTTCTTATCCTATATCAAGCTCGGCTCTGATACCACTATGTCACGCCCCACTTTTAATGGGACTTTTAATCACGCGTATTGGCGCCAAGATCATGCTACCAATACGTTTAGTGATCCACAGTAGTGAGAATCAGTTATATGAATAATACCGAGCAAGAAATGTATAGGATAGAAGATCTTACAGTGGTGACGAAGTGACACCTAGCTGGGTTATGAATATCAGAGTTGCCAACTGTGAAGCATTGGTATATCGTCTGGGCACTTCTCCTTATTCCACAGGCATCTTGATAGTGGATAGGAATTGGGTTCAGCCTTACTCCTACTCGATCGTCTTACGGCTCCTACGTACGCGTATCCTTTACCTTGGCGACTTTACCTTCTTCTGTGTTGATGTCTGTAAAAACAGAGGGGTGAGTACAAAGGTACTCAGCAAGTCCAAACCAAGGGTGGTTTGGTAAATTAAGGGTTTGGGCCCTAGCAGAGTCTCTAAAACTACTCTCACTAGTTCCCGGGGAATATCTCATCTTACCATCACCTTCACATATCACAAAAGGTTAGTTATATCTAATCATAGATGTTCTTGCCTAGCATCCGCCCATTCCAAGGACGTGGCTATTCGAATAGGTTTAAATAACTCTGCAGAGGTTGTACAAATTTCCCCACACGATAGGTGTTGCCTCTGCCACCGTCATGGCTTCTGACAGACCGAACGAGATCCGTACCCGCTTGAGTGCTACTCTAGGTATATTGGTATAATCTTCACCACGACTTCTCAGGGGTTGGAAGGATAACATGTCACCCTACGGATGACGCATCACCCTAGACAATATGGTGATACCAAATCACCCACGGCTTTACAGGTAATACCTTATTACCCAACCTATACTGTCAACACCACTCTCAATCTCAAATTATCAATATGTGCCTCTAGCACTGCGCCACTGCGCCCAAACACTTACGTGGAAGACCACTCAAGATCCACGCCAACCGGACCATGGGGCCACTCTCCCCATGTCCGCTCCTAATAGATCGTTTGCCTTTCTCCGCCACCTTGGATCCCAATTATACCTCAACCCAACGGGGTGTGAATCAAGCCGTCCCAGATACGGCGTGTGGGTCGCACGAAATATCTCACTAGGTAGAAGGTCTATGAACCGGTCCTTAGGGAGGCGAGCATCTCTCCGCGGGATTCATCCCCGATTGTGATTAGTCCATCTCCATGTAGACAATCACCACTCACCTTTTGTTGGAGGGTTCACTTTATTACTCAAAGTTACATCGATCTTACTTAGTCATATTATGTCATCATTTATCATCATATTAAGGTCATGATTAAGGGGGGTAAGGACTTGCCCGGGAGGTTCTTACGAATCAAGATCGGGCGTTGAACGTCTCTCGCTTGATCCAGAGGAAACTCCTAATCCGGTCGACGAAAAGCTACCGTGATTCGTAAAAAACCTAGCTTGAACTATATCATGCAAAACAAACATAGAACATTATGGTGATAATGGGTTAGATGCATAGAGCTAGATTTTAGATGAATTATGGAAGTCGTTTCACGCGAAACGGAGTTAAATTGCATGAGATATGGATTTTATAATATTAATCCCTAATTAAATCATTAGGGTAATATTGCATGAGATATGGAAGTCGTGCCCATGGGATGGTCGGGTTGAGTGGTCTTGTCGCCGACAGTCGGCGGGCGCCAGCCTGCCATGGTAGCCGGACTCGAGCTCGCTCGTGAAGCCGTTGTGGTAGTTGACTAGAGCCCCGTGCTCGTGGTGTCATCCGGATGGCAGGCCGGGAGGTTAATAAGGCCGCGCGTCCTCGTCGTGGTGAGCCGGGCTTGGCGCCTCGTCACATCGAACGGCCGGGCGCGCGGCCGGCAAGCTTGCCGACGGTCCCTGTGCGGGTTGACGCCATGACGGAGATAGTTAGGCCGGCTCCGGTGTCGCGTAGGGCGACGCGGATGGTGGCGCTCCTTGTGCTCCGGCCTACTCCGCCAGACGGCCGGTGTGGCGGGAAGCACGAGGCCATTCCCCTCGTGCCGTGGTCGCCGGCCTCGGCCGCGAGGCGGAAGACGACGGGAGGCAACAAGCCGGCCCCGGGCCGGGCAGGAGGAGAAGGAGGAAGGGGGGCGGGCGCGCGTTGGTCCTGGTCGGGCCGTCGGCCTGGTCTCGCGGCCGGGCCGGCCCACTCGGACGTGTAGGAGAAAGATAGGAGGAGGGGGTCACCTGGGCCGAGAGGAGGGGGAGAAGGGAAAGAATGAGCCCAAGATTGATTCCTCTTTCTCTTTTCCTTTTCTATTTCTTCTCCTTTCTTCTCTATTATCTTATATGTGTAAGTATAGGTGTATATGTTTATATGTACCTTATAAATATTTATACAAGCATTTATATATTCCCATGACCTTCATTCATGAAAAATATTTATGTAATGGCACTTGTATAAATAGTCATATAGGTATTTACACACATGTCCTAACTCCCATTGTTTCATGTGTGACATATATATATTTTTATAAATATTTTCACAAGCACATTTATATCTCTACGACTTTATTGCAGAGGATAATTATTTATTGCGCTCATAAAAATATTTATATATATTTTTGTGCACACGGGCTTTTGGTATTTTATTCCCAGAGGTAACTTGTAAACCATTACTCATGCAATATATTTCCATAATTTAAATCTTGCACTTACCTTGCATCCTTGGTCACCATAAAGTTCGGCAAGCAACGAGCACGGTTTCCTATTTTCTATATGGTGGGAGTTTGAAATGCGGGGTTTTCAAAAACAGGGGTTTTGGTTTAGCGGAAATAAATCAGGTTTTAGTTGTTATTCGAAAAAGTTCAAATTTTTAGTGAATTTTAAAATGATGCAAAAACACGGGTGTTACACTACACTCGAGGCCTCCAACCGCTAACACCTCAAGTGCCGGGGAAGGAGAAAGGAGCTGGCCCTAGCAAATGCCCTCCACCACCGAAGAAGCCGACATTCGATGAAGAGGAGGTCGAGCCGACAAGCAAAGCGCCACCCGAGAGGCCCCAATTATTAAATATTCGGCCGAAAGGTATGCCCCGCTCAAACAACGAGTTGTAATATGTTATTATATTCGCAACCTAGCTAACATTTGTAGCGCCGCTTTTCCAGGCCAAAATCCCCACCTCATGTCGGGTTCGTGTCGGAAGAATGCCCCGGCAATTTCGAGTTTGGGAAGTTCGTGATACCTAAGGCCCAGCTCATCGATGCCGAGACTTGGGAGGCTAGGAAATTCCATTTATGGTATATAGAGTGCGCAAAACGTGGAATGCATAGCTTCACTGTCCTACTTCCTAAGGAGTACTTCCACTACCACATTGATTGCCAGTTCGTCGTTGATTTCAAAGACATGTCGAGACTATTTCGTCGACAGGACCTTGACGTTGCCCAAGTCACCTTGTTTGCTTTGTAAGTGCAAACTTACTTTCACATGTCCCTTGCATCCTTATATACATTCTTTGTTTCAAAAGTACTTATGCCACAACCACACGTCCTTGTAGGTTGATGGCCGATGCGGGCAGGAAGTTAAACAATGGTATTATTTATCTCTCTCCATCGCACATTTGTGAGAGACAGATTGTCGGTTATCAACTACCATGGGACCATCCAACTATGGTGGACTTGATGCAGACGGAGAGAGAAAAGATATGGGATAAGCAAATTCAAGATAAGAAGTTGGAATTAGCAGAGTACGTAATACGGGCAATGAAAAAGATCAAGCCAAAGGGGTATCGATGTATTCTGGCGGCTCACCAATACGGAATAGGAATTCAAGGACATTGGATTTGTTGGATGATCTTTCCACAGGACGGGAGGGCCGTGGTCCTTGACTCACTAAGGGACACAAACCCGCACGGCTACCGACACTTTGAACAAGTCTTGAGATTGTAAGTGATGAACTCCTTATTCAATTACTAGAGTCGAATATCATCGTTGACAATATAGTGCATTTCGTACAGCTCTTACAAGCAAGTACTTGAAGGATCCGGACAGCTGGGATCGAAGGTCCCAGAAGTGTAAGGAGCGCAATGGAAATAAACTCAAAATCGGGCGAGATTTCCCGGTACGTATATGAAACCTAATTTTTCTTAGTACGACTACCTAGCTATTGCTTCTATATTACTAATAACATTGGTTTATTGTGTGCAGTGCATCAAACAACCATATGGATCAAACTTGTGTGGTTTCTTCGTCTGTGAGTACCTCAGGGCCTGCAAAAAGTACTCCAGCAGCTACCGACAGTTCAAGGAAGCAAAACACAAGTGGTACGGGATAGTAGAAAAGACAACTGATGAGATGCGGTTCAGGCGCACAGTAGGAGACATATGTAAGTTTGTTCTAGACCAGGTAGTGCATGAAGGCCAGCCTTTCTTTTTGGAGGACAGTGAGTTGGGGGTGGTTCCGGAGTTTGAGGCCCTAAGGAAATGGGACTCAATGCTAGATCTTAGGGATTACCTTCATCCAGTTAGCTTCTAGCTCGCACTTTTGTATGGATCTTGTAATTAACTCGTACTTTTGTCAGATATGAATGAATGGATCGGTGAAACATGTATATATGGATATGAACGGAATCGATGTATATATATGTATGATATATATTTGAGTATCTGTCTTTCTTATATATATGTGTGCGTATGGATTGATAGCAATGTATATATATGTGCATGGCATTTTATTTTTTTAAAAAAATCAAGCCGTGGGCGGCAACATAACACGCCCGCCACGGTAAATCAATGAACCGCGGGCGGGCGGCTTAAGGCGCCCGCCACGGTTAATATGATTATGCATGGCAGACGCGTTATGCCGCCCGCCACGGAGGTAACCTCAGCCGCCCGCCACGCCGAAAAGGCCACGATTAACCGTGACCTCTCGGGGTGACGGGCGGCCGTGCCCGCCACGAAAAGTTTAAAACGCCCGCCACAAAAAAGAATTCGGTACTAGTGAAAGACACATCTTTTTGCACCTTGATAAACTGTCTCAAATTCACAACTAAAAATAGACATTTGTGATCACTCCATAACATCATAAATCATAAGTGAAAATAATACAAGAATCTGACTTAAAGCAGCAGCACTTCTTTTTACGACAAAAGCAACAACACTTCGACCTCCTGGTGGAGCATGCCGGATTGACGGGTGCTAGCGTAACCCAACCTGATCCAATTAGTACATATAGAACTTGTGGATGTGATCACACCAGCGATTTTGGTGAATGATGCCGACTCCAAATGGTGCGTTTGCACCAGGTTGACTGTAGCTGTAGCAGAACATGATCACAAAACAGGTGAAAGCATAATATCTATGGCTTAAATAATCAAGAATTTTCCTATCTTTTCTACCAAAAAGTATCCAACAGTCTAGCATAATCATTCGCCATTGGGAAGTCAAGATATATCAAAAGAAAAAGAAAAAGAATAAGTATTCACTTGATCTTGATCCTTGTGCAGTGAAAGAGATGTCATACTGGATCTGCACATACTTGTCTTTTACCGCCTCAAGATATTGAGAGTGCAACAAATTTTTCACTAAAAACAGGCTAATCATTTTATCCAGCAAGGGAACGAGAGTTAAGTGTATAAGCTAAATAAACCACCTGCAACTTCCTGCAGGTTTAGCATCGCCTATATGTATTCTGCCAAAAAGAATTAGAATATGTAAACTCTATGTTAGATGTAAATATGCACTGAATTAATGGCTCGATGAAATAGTTTGTTACATTTAGGAATTATGCAATGCTAGGAAATTGAGCAAGGAAAAAGGCATCAAAGTTTGACCTATGTACACATTATATCTCTAAATCCTCAGCTTGCTAACATGTGTGGATTAGCAGGTCAAACTCACAAAGCTAAATGGTAGCAAGGAAAAAGGCATCAAAGTTTGACCTATGTACACATTATATCTCTAGATCCTCAGCTTGCTAACATGTGTGGATTAGCAGGTCAAAACACACAAAAATAAATGGTAGCACAGATCAAAATTCAGTATAGTGGCAGAGCAACTAACAGATAGTTATATATGGTGAAAGCCATGAAAAAAATTGGCGGGCTATAGAATTTAGCGGGTGCTTGACAAAAACGCTATAGCGCGCTATTTTTTCAGTGGGTGAAAGCAATACAAATGCTCACATTTGTAGTAGTCATAATAACTCGTTTCTGTAATGTCAGCTAGTGCATACATAAATCAAGATAGGTAAATCATAAAATCAATATCAGATTTTATGCATGGTGGAAACAATGATCGGTCGAAACAAGTGCAGAGCACTCAGCATACCTTGTTCATGGTGGAAACGAACCCGGATTTTGCCATAGCATATGCAGTCATCTTTGTCGAACCAACTAATACATGCACTCTTCTCTCGCGCCTCTAATGGTTGTCAATTGATTCACCTGTCAAGAGAATTTCATGAGTAATAACACAATATAAGCCATACACCTCACAGTATAGCCGGAATTGAAATGAATTGTATTATATTTAAAGAAATGCTCATAGTATCTGGAGGGCATGTGTCCAATCAAATAATCCAAATAACTATTAATGTACCACATATGATAGGCAAAAAACAGGTGTAAACTGTGTATCAGCATTCAGCAAGATGCGGAAAAACTAACTGGAAGTTAACTCTCATCACATAGCAGAGTACATAGGTAGAAGCCATTCTAGTTTACCAGCAGTTAGTTGCAAAAGCTTATTCATATATTAATGAACTCAACACCAAATTAAGTACTTTTCACAAAAATGATTGGTCAACACCTGTATGCATCGTGGAAAAAGGCAATGGCGTTCTGAAGCTTTGCCAAAGCAGGGGATAAACACATGTGTGAGACATTCATGTCACTGTGGTCAGGGAGGACTTCAAGTGGACCAACAACCTGGATGTCCACTGTGCACTAACTGGAGTGTTCAATTTATACACATAAGTTTGTTTCAGAACGATATTCTTTACTTAAGATCTGCATGATGTAGCATGAGCAGAATGTGAAAGAGAAGACCTTCCAAGATCTTTTTTCTTTTAATCCAGTTAGATCTATTTCTTTTTGTCTTCCTATTTTAACCTCTTTCTTAGCAGGCTTAGGTAACATGAGAGCTTTGTAAAAAATAAGCACAAGTCCTATTCATGAACCGGTAGACAAGGTCACATGCCTCAGTGGATGTGCACACAGATATTTATAATTTGATGAGATTTCGTGCTTTCTAGGTCTACATAAATGATAAGCATGGAGCCTTGGACAGATTGTGAAACAGGATTGCCAATCAGTGCCATATAACAGGTTGACAATTTTAAACAGCAGTTTGAGCAGAATAGAAGGAGAGTGGACGGAAGAAAGACAACCTAATTCAAAATAATTATTGGCTGTGGAAACTCAGTCAAAACATTAGCATTGGTTTTATTTCGAAGGGTTTGAACGTGGCTTCGTCCATGGTGCCACCTCACAATAAGAGTCCAAACCAAACTATCCAACTAAGACAGAGCGTGTCAATCGTGCATACCTGCATTTGCAAAACAAAAATGAACTTCAGATCAAATTGCAACAAACATATTTCTCATAATAGCCATGTTGTCATCACTTCATGGCATCCCTAATATTTAAGATAGATTTAACCATACATTTGAAACAGCATTTCAAATAGTTTTTATCTTATAACATGGTCAGTTTCCAATACATTGGTAATGCTAATCCAAACTACAGGACCACTGAGGTTTTAGTTGGCAGCAAGCTACATATGCTAATTAGCTACTGTCGCTGCTATCTGATAGAAGAGCAAAGCTACTGATGTGCTGTTGTCCACCTGCTTTTGCACAAGAACCCAGCTACTGCTAGAATCTACCATGCCATCATCACCATTGTTGCAATTAGATCAGTTTTTTTCACCACTAATACCAAATAATACAACAAAAAGCAATTCAAGTGTAGATGTAACTCTTCAAATCATAAATTGTTTCAAACACAGAAATGGCAAGTCAAATCCAATTGCAATAATTTATGGATTTGGGATGGGGCTGAGACATGCGCTCACTATGAATCATATCAAGTTGTCCACATGGTTCTCATATACTTTCGTTGCTTGGAAGAGATCTTGGAACCATAAATAATAAATTAGTGTCGCAGTCCAAAGAGGCAACTTTTATTACAATTGCAACAGAAATCATCCACACCTACAAAAACCATGTGATGCAATACTAAGGCTGAATCATACAAGACACATAAAAGGCATTCGTGTATGCATAAAACCTCCAGCCTAAGGGATCTGCAAACTCAACAGTACACAGACTATACTATTGTCACAAATTGTTCATAGGTTCATCCACTACTTTTCACTAAATCCATAGGTTAAAATGGCTAATGGGATGTCAGCAAATTGTAATTGATGCAGCTTGTCCTATAGCTGAAGGGATGTTTGGCATTACTCTAATAATTCGTCATTGACCAGAAATGACGTTTATTACTCACGTGCTCCTCCTGCATATCCCTGATGAGCAATCCCTCATGAGAAGGCTGGAAACAAAGATACATAGGTCGGAATATAGTCATTAGGAAGAACCATAGAAAGGATACCTGAAGAAAACTTTGTGTTCATAATCACATTGATCCTGAAAAAGGTCGTTGAAGACCATTATTTGATTCTTAAGCACTGGCCTAATACAGTACGCCTTAAAAAAACAAAGGATTCAACCGCTTGAGTTGTTGCCACACTGAAAATAACAGAGAAGAAAGCACCAATTAGATAGCAACCCTAAGTGATTTGTCTGAATACCACCCAGTGCAACAATAATAAAGGCAACAACAATGTTTGCCGGAGCCAGAATGGATGACCATAAAAAAATTAAAAAGTTGCAGCAAGATGATATGTAGCTACAATTGCCATCAATAAGCTTGAAAAATGAATCAAAATCAAGTGACTATTGTTGCCTCTGTTTAAGGCGTCGCCTAGGCGACAAGGCGTCTTGGGAGTCCCTGGGGCGTCGAAGACGCCGCGACCTCGAGCGTATGGGTCCGCCTAGGCCTAATTAGTCGTCGCCGCCAATCGTAGTTTGGCGCCGGGCGGACGCCTTTCACCACGCCGCTGACGCCGGATGTCCATTCGCCGGGGAAGGGCGCCAAAACCAGGCGGGCCCGCGGGAAGTCGCCCGCTCGCGCGTAAGCAGCCCGCGCCCCGCTGAAGTCAACCGCGCGACGCGGAATCCACCCCAGCCGGGGAATCCACCAAGATGCGCGGGAAATCGACCGCGGATAACTAGTGCGCTCGCAGGAAATCCACTCGCGTGCGTGCCATTTGCAGCGACCGCGAGGGCCAGGGGAGAAGGAAAGAGAAGGCGGCAGGAGGACCTCGTGCTCCGCTCGGCTGCTGCTCATCCACTGGCTGATCCCCCCTGCCGTGGAGCCGGCCCTGCCGTCCACTCGTCCGCCGGCCTTCAGCACCTGCTCGTCCGTGTCTGATTGGAGCCGCTCGTCCACAATCTGCTGGTCCACCTCCGCCTGGTATATCCCCTGCCTCCTCTGCTTTCCTTCCCTCCTCTGCTTTCCTTCTTTACTCCTCTGCTTTCCCTAATATTGGGGTGGGCGTGTGCACTCTGCTTTCCCAGGTGCTCCTCTGTTTTTACAGTGATAGCACAATGGCTATTGAGTGATGAGAGATTTCAGATTTCCTATTTTGCTACTTTATATGTTGTGCACTAGCACTTTGGTAGCATTATTTGTTATGGTATTACATGCTAAGACTTGCAATTTTAAGGCATGATTTGTTTCTGAATTTTAGTAGCATTATATATTAAGATAAGATGATCATATGGCGCCTAATAGATGTGTGTATGGCGTCGCCTAGGCGTCCCGCCACAAACGCCTAGGCGTTGTGAAGGGGGCCGGGCGCCGCGCAACGCCGCAACGCCTCAAAAACAGAGATTGTTGCATACACTTAATTATAGAATAATAAAATATACAAGCATAAATCAACAAAAAATTAGATATTTATACCTATACTCAACCTTGGTGCTAGTATGATGGGTTTCTCTCTATTATACCTGGAATACACATTTCACTAACACATTCTCGTGCTTATGCTAGTATTTCCTTGGACATGTCACAAAAAAACAACAAAGAGCATAGAAAACAATCAGGACAAAATAAAGTCTTGAGTGTATGCAACAAAGCATGAGGGAGTATTAGATTAGTGCTACGTTGACCTTGCCTGTAAGTAGTAGCATAGAAATGACGAGCTACAAAGCCAACCTAGAAAGCCAACCGAGATTAGTGCGAGAACAGAGAAATTACTAGATCTGAAGTGGCCTGCATCAGATCCCCTGGTCCCAGCTGATGGACATCGATGCCCCTATGGAAGTATTGGCTATAACCGTCACGACCATCCAACCGATGCATTGTGCTTTGCACTCACGCTAGAAGCTGATCCAAACTGACCTCCAGCTGCCAGCTCCTTGTGCCTAGAATTGAGGAAGATAAACTGAGAAGAGAGAAATAAAGTAACGACTAATGAGTGCAAAGCAACAAAACCAGCATACTGAATCAGGTCATGGGGTTGTGTTGCCCATAAAAGGAAGAAATAATTAAATCCAAGTCAAATAAAACTAATTGCACATCAAACCCAACATATCCAGACACCAATTATCATATTTTGCGCATCAGAAATATATGATTGGTTTGTGTGACAAGCCTGATTGCAGTACCCATTGCCGAAATCATAAAAAGAACAATTGCCAGTTCAGCAAATACCATTGCCAGGAAAGAATATTTCCGAATATTTATGTAGCAGGTTCAAGAAATAAATGAAGGCCATGTTTGCATTTATATATGCGTTAATCCTAATTAAAATGCATATATATTCTATCAAAAGCCAGATGAACGTTCCAATGTACTTCGGTTTGATTTTGGAAACATATAGTATTCTGTTCCTAGATGTGAGAATTAGTCATTCGCAGCATATGTGCAGCCATTCTAACTTTCGTAGCCAAGATGGGGACCATGCCAGCTCGTACATATTCTGACCAAATGCAAATAACAGAATCTAAATGCTATGATTCAGGGGCAACCTGGAATATGATCCTCATTGCTGATCTCATAAGCAAAACTTTGCCAACATACGGTCCTATTTTTCAATATGGCCTATACAAAATTTAGCAATATTGTTGCTAAATATATGTCAAACCAAATAAAGAAACATGTGGCTGGAGCATGATAACAAAGAAAGAAACCAGGAGCAAACCTCCAAGCTGCTCGCCTCTTGCATTCCAGCATGTGTGGACTAATTAACATGGAGAACCTTCAAATAAATTGTGCATGTTCATGGTTTGCATGTCGACTATGCATGCACTCCTGGCCTCCTGCATGGGTCCAAACAATGGCAAGCTGCATGAGTGTGAAATGTTTACCTCAGAAAAAAACAGAACAAATCTGCCCTCTCCATGTATGAAACGAAACTTTGGAAACAAATCATGTGAGGCAATACAGGATTACGGCTAAGGGGGCTGATCTGTCCCGCAGCATGCACATAATCATACATCGTTACAATGAATTGCATGTCTATTGCCTCCCTCTGTGGATCCTGCAAACGCCACACAAATTTCGAATCAGATTATTAATATGTGAGAAAATCGCAACTCTATCTCCACAGATTTAGCCAAGATTTAAGAAAAAAATTATGTGGATATGTACCTGTGAAGGGGCTGACCACGCCAAGGCATCCCTCTTGTCCGCACAACCAGATCTCGGCCGCCAATCACCAGCAAATCTCGGCCTCGGCAGGGGCAGTTGAGGATGGCGGCCGACGCGGGGGACGTTGAGGAGCAGCACCGACCGAGCTTAAAGAGACAGGAGGTAGGAGGTGCGCAGGCGAGGAGAAAACCGCCGCTGCCCCAGGCGAGGCCGCCGAGCCGCCCGTACCCTAGCTGACTGGTATGGATTGGGGATGGGCGCCGGTGTGTCATACCCCAAGTGTGAGATGTCTCGGTGAAGCACAGAAGGGCGTCAAGCAAGTTGGAAGGCGTCATCTTCCTATTTACGTTTTCGTTATGTGTTTCCTTTGAGTATGACATGTGGGTCCACGGACCAGGGTGTATGTCGAGTGGGTCCAGCGAGACCAACTCCGTTTCGTTTATGTGCTGTCGTCGAGTTGTAAGAGACAAGTTTATTCAGTTGACAATTGAAACACGCGAGCTCAGAGGGTGTCCTCTACTCGTCGGCGTTCGTCTGAGATCCATCCTGCTTGTGCTCACGCTCCGGCGATCGCCGTGTAGCTAGGGGTATTACAGGTGGTATCAAAGACCTATCTATCCTCGGCCTCATCTCTTACCTCGGCGCGGCGGCGAGGCCGCAGCCGACGAGCTCCAGCAGCCTCACCTACCGCAACGATCCGCAGGTGACAAATCCATCAATCTTCCCACACCCATCCCGATTTGATCTTCCGTTTCTCTCGGGTTTTCGATCGTTCTTTGCTAGAGTCGATCTAGGGTGTAATTCCGGGTCGGCGGCGCTCTCGGGTCACGCCATTGCGGTGTTCGACCAGAGATCCGTAAGTCCTACTTTAGGTTGCCTGATCCTCTACAGTTCGATAGACACCTCCCACAAAGCACCACAGACTATAAGTTCCTCTTGATTTGTCACCAGTTCCTTTGCCAAATCCTTGTTCGTTGTTGCGATTCCTGAACATTGTGTCCAAACGGCAACGGTGGGGTTCACTTCAACAGGATCTGTGGTGCGAGTAATCC
This sequence comes from Hyparrhenia diplandra, assembly GCA_015847255.1. Lineage (NCBI taxonomy): Eukaryota > Viridiplantae > Streptophyta > Magnoliopsida > Poales > Poaceae > Hyparrhenia > Hyparrhenia diplandra. The sequence goes on from JADLZK010009802.1 coordinate 172,197, forward strand.
GCAGACGGATCTAGTTGAAGCTACCGTAAATCCGACCAACGGAACGTGTTCGTGATTCGTGTAGTTCTACTGCTTCTGTACGATTCATGTTGGCTGGACTGCATAGCCGGGGAGGGTTGCAAGGCGATGTCCTTGTGTAAAATCTCCTAACTCGTCGATTGTGCGGTTCTAGCGGTGAAGTTGGTGGGGAGTGGTCCGACGACTCAGGTTGCGCAACGAGTTTGCGTGTAAAATTCTGAGGTCTCGCATCCACTCCAGGTGGCGGTGATTCAGGGAAAACACTGAAACAGGGGAGGTCATGATCGAACCTAGTGTTTTTCGGTTCTGTGAAGGCTATCAACCAATTTTTCCATCACGGCTCCACGACGGTTGACACCAAATTTGAAACAATACCCTCTGCTCAGACTCGTCTTCTGTTGGAACAGATGGCAGCTAATTCAGAAGGAGACCAAGCCGTCTGGGAGGAAATGAGAGAGAATTTCAATCTCATGTTCACTCAGATGACCAATTTGGGTACTATCCAACAGAAGTTAAGCAACAGTTGACAGCAACAGATGCGGGGGTGACACAATGCATGACCGAAAGCAGCAGTTCATTGCTAATCAGGTCGGGGGCAAATGGGCAAGCAAAGTGGCCAACTTGACTCGAGGCAATTTGAGCGGAGCACCACTCTGAAAGTGCCAGTTCAGGGGTCATCTTTGAAGAGGAAGAAGAGTTGACCAATGTGTTTGCCAATGATAGAGCCCCAGGAAGGCAAAGGCATGGTCATGAAAACAAAAACCCACCTCCCCAACCCCAGTTCCACCTCCCTAAACATCATTTCCCAGTGTTCAGTGGAGAGCAACCCAAAATATGGATTTCCAAGTGTAACAAGTACTTCAAGATTTATAAAGTTCCTAAGGAACTTTGGGTGGAAGCTGCTACCATGCACTTAGAGGACAATGCAGCCAAGTGGTGGCAAACATATGAACTGGCTCATGACAAGGTCGCATGGAACTTATTCAGTGCTGCCCTTATAGCTCATTTTGGCTCTGATGATCATCGTACTGCTATCAATGACTTGTTGGATCTGAAACAAACCAATACTGTAGAGGAATATACTACTCAGTATAAATCCTTGCAGTATGATGTTACTATGCATGGAGCTCATTATGATTCCCTATTTTTTGCAACACAGTATGTGAGAGGTTTGAAAGATGAAATCAGGGCAGTGGTGGAACCTCAAGTCCCTGCTACAGTGGAGAGAGCCATCACTATTGCTAAGATTCAGGAGAAGGTGTTGGACAGAGGCAAATCCAAGTATCTCCCCAAGAACAATCAGCCAAAGCAATTGCCTCCCAAGTATGAAAACAAGACCACACAATATGGCACATTGTGGAGAGACAAGCAGCTGTATAACTATAGGAAAGCTAATAACCTATGCTATGGATGTGGTGAGAAGTATGAGCCAGGACATGCAGAGAAATGCTCCAAACGCAACAAACCACAGTTAAATGCATTAGTGGTTAATGACCTGGACAAAAATCTAGATGAAGACCTATTGAACGAGCTTGCTATTGAGGATATACTTCAAGAGGATTTTGGCCAGTTGTCACTGAATGCTTTGGCTGGAACTGATGGAGCTGATGCCATAAAATTCAAGGCAACAGTTCAGGATAAGACCATGTTAATTCTGTTGGATACTGGCAGCAGTCATACTTTTGTTAGTGCACAATTTATGGCTTTGACAGGACTACCTACAGTGGATATTGCACCACTCAAGGTGAAGTTACCCAATGACTCTGCCATGACTGCTGATAAGATGGTAAAAGACTTGAAATGGTACATTCAAGGCCACACTTTCAAAACTGATATGATAGTGCTGCCCTCTCTACCATATGATGCAATATTGGGTTTTGACTGGCTCAAACCAAAGGGGGACATGAAGTGTAATTGGGAAGCTAGGAGCCTCACATTCCTGGAAAGAGGCAAATGGGTCACCATCAAGGGTGTACCACCCCCACCCATCACTCTTCAAACACATATACGCTCAAAGATTTGCACAAGTCTATTAGAGGCAATGATATTTGGGCATTTGCTATTGTCAATACTGTGGAACAAATTGCTCAAACTCCAGCACCAACCCAGACCAAGGATCAGGAGGAGGTCATCCAAGATCTGCTCCTGCAATATGCAGATGTGTTTCAGAATCCCAAGACCTTACCACCACAAAGGTCATATGACCATGCTATACCTCTGTACCCCGATGCAGTCCCTGTTAATGCAAGACCATATCACTACTCACCTCAGCACAAAACTGAAATTGAGACCCAGGTCAAGGAACTTTTAGAGGCTGGATTGATTACACATAGCCATAGTCCCTTTGCCTCTCCTGTTCTATTGGTAAAAAAGAAGGATGGCCAGTGGAGATTTTATATTGACTATAGAAGGTTGAATTCCCTCACAATCAAGAACAGATTTCCTATGCCCATAGTTGAAGAGATTCCGGATGAGTTGGGGGGATCCAAGTGCTTTACCAAACCGGACATGAGGTCGGGGTACCATCAAATTAGGATGCTCCCTGGCCGATGAGCACAAAACTGCTTTTAAAACACACCAGGGCCACTATGAATTCAAAGTCATGCCTTTTGGTCTGACTAATGCACCAGCCACTTTTCAATGTCTGATGAACCAGCTGCTTCAACCCTTTCTCAGACAGTTTGTATTGGTATTTTTGGATGACATCTTGATATACAGCAAGAATTTGGAGGAACATGTCCACCACATTCAGCAAGTTCTGGAAGTGCTCAGAAAGAACAAGTTGTATCTCAAGGCTAGTAAATGCTCTTTTGCTAAGTCTAGCATAGACTATTTGGGCCATATTATCTCAGATCAGGGTGTAGCCACTGATCCATCCAAAACTAGGGACATGTTGAACTGGCCCCCTCCAACAAATATGACTGAGCTCAGGGGATTTCTTGGTCTCACAGGATATTACAGAAAATTTGTGAAAAACTATGGAATCATAGCCAAGCCACTCACTAATATTCTCGGGTGAAGCGGTTCCAGTGGACCTCTCAAGCACAGGAATCATTTGATAATCTCAAAGTGGCCATGACCACTACTCAAAGTACTAGCTCTACCTGACTTCCAGCAACAATTTCAGGTAGAAACAGATGCATGTGCTGAAGGCATTGGAGCTGTCCTGATGCAAAAGGGTCAACCAATTGCTTACATTAGCAAAGCCCTAGGGGACAAGCACAGAAACCAGTCTATATATGAAAAGGAATTCTTAGCCCTCATTATGGCAGTGGAGAAATGGAGACCCTATCTTCAGAGGCAAGAATTTCTCATTCTCACTGACCACAAATCTTTATCCTACCTGAATGAACAAAGTTTGCACTCTGACATGCAAAGGAAGGCTATGACAAGGCTGATGGGCTTACAATTCAAAATTATTTATCGAAAAGGGAAGGAAAATGTGGCAGCTGATGCTTTATCCAGGAAATCTCAACTGATGGTCACTCACACCACTACAGTAGTAGAGCCACAATGGGTGCAGGAAGTCCTTAATTCTTATGTCACTGATCGAAATGCACAGCAACTTTTGGCACAGTTGGCCATCTCCAGTCCAAATCCTCATGGTTTCTCCTTGGATAAAGGATTGATTAGAAAAGGAGAGTTAATCTGGATTGGTAACAATTCTGCTCTACAGACTAAGTTGATAGCTGCTTGCCACTCCTCTGCCATTGGGGGGCACTCTGGTATCTCTGTTACATATCATAGGCTCAACAGAATGTTTTCCTGGAAGGGCATGAAAGGCCATGTTGATAGTTATGTGAAGCAAGTGTGCTATTTGCCAACAAAGCAAACATTCACATGACCACCCCGCTGGTCTATTACAGCCACTCCCAATACCTGAAGGTATTTGGCAAGAGATTTCCATGGATTTTATTACTGGACTTCCAAAATCACAAGGCTATGAAGTAATTTTAGTAGAGGTTGACAGATTCACCAAATTTGCACACTTTTTGGCCCTGAAACACCCATACACAGCTGCTGGGGTAGCTGAGGTCTTCCTGGACAATATAGTCAAGCTATACGGATTTCCTAAGAAGGTGGTGAGTGATAGAGACACTGTCTTTGTCAGCAAAGTGTGGAAACACTTATTCAGGTTATACAGAGTTGAGCTGAACTTTTCTACATCCTATCACCCACAAACAGATGGTCAAACAGAGCGAGTCAACCAGTGCCTTGAAATGTATCTACGTTGTGCAGTGCAAGATTCACCTAAATCATGGAAGTCATGGCTCTCACTCGCACAGTTATGGTACAATTCCTCTTTTCATCATGGCCTGGGCTGCTCTCCTTTCAAAGCCCTCTATGGCTATGAACCTAACCTTGGTTTGGCTCCTACACCTACATCTGATACACCACCCACTATATTGGAGATCATCGAGAACAGAGAAGCCTATCTACAAGTGCTGAGACAGAGATTGGAGCAAGCTCAAAATCGAATGAAGATACAGGCTGACAAGAATAGGACTGACAGGGCGTTTCAGGTTGGTGACAAAGTTCTCCTGCGCCTGCAACCCTATACACAATCCTCTGTAGCCAGTAGTCCATATCCCAAATTGGCATACAAGTTCTTTCGCCCCTATGAAGTATTGGAGAAAATCGGTGCAGTGGCATACAAACTCAAGCTTCCGGGCGACAGTGAAATCCACCCAGTGTTCCATGTTTCTCAGTTGAAACCATTTCTTCCATCATACACACCGGTATTCTCCAGTCCGCCAACAGAGCTGGATTTGCAAGCTTCAGCAGCAGTACCATCGACGATCATCGATAGACGGTTGGTACGCAAAGGTAACTCGGCCATCCCTCAGGTGTTGGTCACCTGGTCTGGTTTACCTGATGCTTCCTCGACTTGGGAGGACTACAACGTTTTGAAGGCAAGGTTTTCTGATCGCCTGCTTGGGGACAAAGCGAGTCTTCGGCAGCGGGAGCTGTCATACCCCAAGTGTGAGATGTCTCGGTGAAGCACAGAAGGGCGTCAAGCAAGTTGGAAGGCGTCATCTACCTATTTACGTTTTTCGTTATGTGTTTCCTTTGAGTATGACATGTGGGTCCACGGACCAGGGTGTATGTCGAGTGGGTCCAGCAGACCAACTCCGTTTCGTTTATGTGCTGTCGTCAAGTTGTAAGAGACAAGTTTATTCAGTTGACAATTGAAACACGCGAGCTCGAGAGGGTGTCCCTACGCTCGTCGGCGGGCGTCACGAGATCCATCCTGCTTGTGCTCACGCTCCGGCGATCGCCCGTGTAGCTAGGGGTATTACACGGTGGGGGGTGGGTTGGCGATGGGCGCCGGCGGGGGTGGGTTGGTGATGGGCGCCGGCTGGGACTGGGTTGAGGATGGGACGCCGGCAGGGGCTGGGTTGAGCAGCGGATCCGGCGGGGGCTGGGTTAGCAGCGGTTCCAGCAGCGGCTGGGAGAGCTCGTGCGTCGGGAGCGACGAGCTGGGGTGCAACTGGCGTCTCCTCCGGTCCTCCCACGATCTAATAATAAACTGATAATAAGGAGGGTGCGGGAGAGAGGACCAGTGTGCAGCGCTCGTGAGTCGCGAACCACCGTGGGGAACACCCGTGGTCGGCTCGGACCGCGCGTCGCGGGGGGACGCCCGTGGGTTGCGTCGGGCTCGGTGATTTGGGCTCGGTGACTGATTATTAATGTATATATATATATGCGTGAAAGCGCTGGTCCCAGTACGCTTGACGACTATGAGTGTGTGATAGGTACCAGTTCTGTGCTTTGCTCATATACATGTTTTGTGCTTTGCTCATATGATGACAGTGTGCCGAAAGCAGAGGCATATATGATGACAATGTGCCGAAAGCAGAGGCATATACATGTTTTGTGCTTTGCTCATCCTTGAGGACGAGTTCAGGTATGGGTTTCTTGGCATCTATGAGACACTATGACGACTCTGAGTGTGTGATAGGTACCAGACGACTTCCACGAGACCTGTGCCTACGTAGAATGTCCCCGTCTGTCATCCTCTTGGAAAGATGGAATTGCATGATCTGTGGCCGCTTGACACACCACCACTCGTCGTCGTGACGGACCAGCTGGGACAAGCTGGGTCATCACTCACTATCCACCATGCCGCCTCGTCCTTCACCCACGTTGTGACGAAACTAGTCGGTCCCTGTCCTGCGGGAGGGGATTTCCTGTACTATTCTGTGCAAACAAAATATGCACGAGAACGCATGTAGCCACGACGACGACGTTCTTGTCTTTGCGATGAGCAGATCGAGAGAGCGGTATGTGTAGCAGTTCACTAAGATTTCCCATGCACAAAGAAGGAATCAAGCAATTATATATAAATAGTGATCGACTGATATATATGTAATAGCTGCTGCTAGATTCTTTTTTTTTTGGTTAATAATACGTTTACACTTTTTTTTTTTTTTTTTGAGGAATTGCATTACAAAGTGAAGCAATTGTTGTCCTTCCCTTGCACTCTGGTCTGCTGTTGAGCCCTTGCCCAGCATCCAAGCCCATCATGCCTTTTAAGATCGATTAATTAACTTTGCTTTCACCCATGTCGTTTTACCAGTTCATTAAAGTTTGTACATGGTCTTTGTTTGATCGTTTCTTTTACCTTTCCCTTAATTTAGAGCCATACTGATGAGGTGAAAAGCAGTGTCCTCCTCTCTTCCTTTGCTTGTGGTCTGCATCATCGCATCGGAACATGGCATGCATGTCTAGCTTTCTCAAAAGACGATGCAGCATCATTCCTTACTTGTCCATGCATCAAGCTTCATGATAAAGAAAAAGCATCCATAATATGGTTGTGTATATATACTTCCTGTATGTACAAGCAGGGTGGTCCTTGTTTTTGTTGCAGCACCTCTCATACCTCACACACTCACGCCTGTTGGTTCTTGCAATCTCAACGCTATCGAATTCACATCTCACACGTTATAGTATTGGCAGTCTCCGATCCTCAACTGAAAGGGCACAATGCTGGCTCGTCAGAAACCAGGTACAATTTCAACAAAACTTTGTTAAATTATCATATCACACAGTATTGTCGGTCGCGGAAAAAATATTACAGTATCGTCTCTATAGCTAGTGTTGTTGGTACTTGGATTATTAGTGATAACACAATGGTATGAACCTCATTGAGAACCACCAATGCAACAGGAGAATTTGATTTCCTATGCTAACTCGATTGCGTTGACTGAATTTCTGTTTTATTTTTCTTTGCAGATTAGGCCTATCCTGTGCCTCAAGGATCTCTGATTTCCAGAAATTATGGAGAGCTTTGTGGCTTGCCATGCATGGCCTGTTTAACTACGGATTTATCATTTGGCTTGCTGCTTTTTTATTTAATTTTACCAGGTATGAATAGCTCCCAACTTCATAACGTGCTAAACAAATAAATAGAACCACGGCTTCTATGAATGCAAATTTATAACTGAGTCAAATTCATGGCCGGTGCTCGAACTTGGCAGAGGGTGTCACTTGGTCCCCGTACTTCCAAACTGCTATTTCTAGGTCCTCTGACTTGGTTTTGGGTCTTATTCAGGTCCAAACGAAACTCAACTGGTTCTACATGCTGATATAGCATGCTGACATGGACGTAACATGTGGGCCCCACACCGCTCACAATGCTATTTGACGCCTTTGACACATGGGACCCATTTTTTTTTCTTCTTTCTTTTTCTCCCTCCCTCTCCTCTCCCATCCATCTTTAGGCGTGGCTGTCGTGGCGCCGCTGGCAGTAGCCGTGGGCACCATGGGGCGAGGCCGGCCACGGGTGGCTCCATCGCGGGCCCCGCGGACACGGTGAGAGGCTGGCCTTAGTCTGCGGGTGAACCACTGCCACCCGAGATAAGCATCGCTTCATGGGCAACGCACCGAGGCGAGCTGGGCCTCCGGTCCGCGAATGCTGTACGGACCGAGTTCGGGTCTATGCTGCCACCGGGCGACCTTGACCTTGTGCCATGGGCGTCTTGCCAAGGCGAGGTCGGCCTTATGCCACGGGCGCCGTGCCCAAACAACGGACAACACCTCCCTGTTTTAAATAGCTAGATATGGAAAATAGCGGCACCGTTTTTTCGAAGCTACGCAGCTATAGCGAAGCTATGCGGATAGCGTTTTTATAAAAAAATATGAAAAACACCAATAATCAAAAGCCAAAAACATGGAAAATATGAAATTTGATGAACATAAATATGTTTCTAAGGTTCCACAAGTCTAAATAATATTACCAATTAAATTTCATCAAATTAGTAGCAAATGATAACTGATAAGTAGGAAATACCAATTAAATTTCATCAAATTAGTAGCAAATTAGTACGAAATTATCAAACCCTAAACCCCAAAATATCAAATTAGTAGCAAATTAGTACGAAATTGTCAAGCTCTAAACCCCAAAATATGAAATTAGTAGCAAATTAGTACGAAGTTGCCATAGCAAAAAAAAAAAAAAAAAAAAAAAAAAAAAAACGAATAGCTTAGCGCCGTGCCTCTCGCGCAGCTATAGCTAGCTATTTAAAACAGGGCGACACCTACATCCAGAATTCCAGATCACGCATCTCTGTCTCTCTCTCTCTCTCTCACCGCGTCATCCTCGCTCGCCACCCCTATCCCCTCCTGCACTGCCGCGGTGTCGTGTGGAGTGATCCACTCATCCCTTCTTCCTCATTCCTTGGTAAGAATAATGCGTGTGCCTTATGCCATAGCAAGTTTCGTGGTATAATCCGCCCAAATCTTCCTCTCCCTTTCCTGGGTCCATCCGATACAGTGCTCAGGATTCCCTGCATCGATGTGGATCAGTACTAGCTCACTTCTACGTATGTGTATATCATCAGTGCATAGGAGAGGGCCTGGAAATGAGGAAGAAGAGGGCCTGCCTGCTTATTTCCATGGTTCAAACCACATCACGCGCTCCTCCCCTGCGCAATGACACAGTGCGCCATGCTAGCGAGATGCAAAGTGGGTCAAAAAGCCGGCTCCCAATCCATCATGGACCTAAGTGACACACCTGAACAACATTAGAGTGCCGGAAATGCATTTTGAGAGTTGGTAAACCTATTAGGGTGCCAGAAATGCAATTTGAGAGTTTATGGACCTAAGTGGCACCTCAAGACAAGTTCAATGGCCTACCATGCATTTAATTCTTTAAAATTATACCAATATTGGATTAACCTAGAAATATAGTTCTATAACAGTATATTTTTTCTATGTTTTACTAAACTTCATTTACAAAAATAGCTACCAAAATTATGTTTTAATGACCGTGTCAATATCCAAATCATCACTCATTGGGACTCGAGGAAGGTGTAATCAACAAAAGCAGTTCCAAGCCAGGGGGGGAGATTTTCTAAGTCGAACATATAGTAAGGCACTAGGACTTTCTTTAAATAATTTATACAGACAAATAGGAAATACAAAAATATTATCATCGTCTGGGGAGTATATATACACACACACATAGCGTTCTTAATTTCCAACTTGCACATATATATACAACGTAACCCACCAATTGTGTTTCATTCCTGCAGTCCTCTTCCCAATAGTTTTATATATTTCATGATTTTGTTGATCACTAAATGCATTTGGTTGAGAGAAAGAAATTATTACAGCGTTGCATGTTTCAGGTGGGACTGCATCCACGCCTGACCAGGCGACGGGACTAAATGGATAGATATGTCTTTAACATGGTCGACGATCTCATCAATTATCCTGAATCTGTAGGGTGCGTGACCTTACACTCGTCTATTTTTTTTTCTCAGCAGTGCCTGATGACGAAATGATGATATAACCCTTGGACGGGCGGTTGCTGCTCAAAGCATCAACTTGTAACCTTAGTAAACGCTTAAAATGCCTAGAAACAAAACATGCATGAAGATAATGTATATTATTGGTGATTCCTCCCGAACATGCACGTCGCCCAACTACATTTTGTTTTTGGCTTTATATACACGATCGAGGTTTTTCCGTCTTACTATCATTTACTCTTCCCCTTTCATATTTCCAAATTACTCAACAAAATGTCATTCAATTACCATGGTGCCGGAATACATGCCAATATATCGGATTAATTTTAAACTTATTTTTTACTAAAAATTTACTTTTAATAAAAATACTTATGTTATAGACATAAAAGTAACATGTAAAAAACATTTTAGATACTACTGACATAATAATGTAACTTCATTTTGTTTAGATAGAATTATTTTTGGTAACACCATTAGGCAAACTGGGTGTGTTTCACCACTGGATCTAAAGTTGGTAAGCGTCACTAGCCCAGATCGTCACATCACTGCCGGTTCAAAAACCCGCATCACTGTTGAATTTTGAACTGGCAGTACCAAACTCGCAGTGATGCAGGGAGGCTCGTCACTGCCGGTTATAAAAAGCCGACAGTATGTGATGTGAAACCGGTAGCGATGTGGTTTTCAGGAAATCCAAAAAAAAACAGGCTTGAAAATGCAAAATAAATAGAAAAACATTTTTTTAAACCAAGAGAGGCCCCACCGATCATCCCATGACCTCCCCTCTAGCATACCCTCCTCCACCACGGCACCCCATTGTCACTTACATCTATATTACATTTTAGTTCCATATATATTATTACAAACCGAGTGTAAATTAATTGTTTGAGGCCCTAAACCAATTCAAATGAAAAACTTGTCATCTACAAAGTTTTATAACTTTTTAAAATCTACAACTTTTGTTTTGGTAGTTTTTCCATCCGAGGTCGTTTGTAAAATTTGAATTTCAGATTTGAAAATTTCAGATGTACTTTTCCTTTACAAGATGATTTCAAATCAAAAAATTGTCAACTATAAAGTTTCATAACTTTTTGAGATCTACAATTTTTATTTTGGTTGTTTCTTCATCCGAGGTCATTTGAAAAAAATCAAATTTTAAATTTTAGAAAATTCAGACGTACTTTTCCATGACAAGATGATTTTTAAATCAAAAAGTTGCAACTATAAAGTTTCATAACTTTTCAATATATACAACTATTATTTTGGTCATTTTTCATCCGACAAAGCGATACTATCATTGTTCACAAATTTTACATCTCTCTCATATGGTTCTATAGGGTTCTATAAACTATATGAGAGACAAATTTTGTGAACAATCTTACTTTCACTTTGTCACATGAAAAATGACCAAAATAAAAGTTATACATCTTGATAGGTTCTACAACTCTTATGTCCATGACTTCTTCAGTTGAAATCATTTGATGTTTCAAAATGTTGTTTGAAATTGTTATTTTTAAATTAAAATTTTGAAATGTTCACAAGAAAATATGACAAAGTGAAATTTTTTAATACTCACTAGGTCCTAATGCACATGCATGGAGTCAATTCACCTAGTGGCACTTGATAACCGTATTAACCTTTAGAGATTCCCTCTTAATAGTACAGCTATCAATCCTAAACACAATCACACACTCTACTGCATCTTGATTGGCAAAATAAAATCCCTATTTATACCTTTGTCTTGAGCTCCATAGGGTTTTGTTTTTCCCTTTCTTCTTTTTCAAATGTGGAGCACTTGATCACCATCTTGTGGCCACCTTCATCACCATGAGTGCCATCTAGCTTCAACTTGGACATGGACCAACCAAGTTCATCTACACATTTAGAGCATATGGTTAGTCAATAGATTTCATCAATTAGCCAAAACCAAACTAGTGCTTTCACCTTCTCCCAAAAGCACTACAATTTGTAGGGGCGGTTTTGGCAATCGCCCCTACCATCCCGTTGCTACAAATCAGATTTGTAGGGGCGGCTAGATATAGACCCGCCCCAACAAATTCATTTTCTAAAATTCAAGAAATTAGGCCCAAAAATATTTTTTAATCGGGGGAGGCCCCACCAGTAAGCAAGTCGCGGCGTTTTTCACGCAAAAATCATGCGCTTTGCGGCCAGTGGGGATTCGAACCAGCGACCTCCCCCTCGTGCGTACCCTCCTCTACCCTTTGTGCCTCACACTCACTTGTGTCTATATTGGATTTTGGTTCCCTACGTATTATCTTAAACCAAGTTTAAATTGATTGATTGAGGCCCTGATCGAATTCAAATGAAAAAGTTGTCAACTATAATGTTTTATAACTTTTTGAGATCTACATCTTTTATTTTGATAGTTTATCCATCCAAGGTCGTTTATAAAATTTGAATTTCAAATTTGAGAAATTCATGCGTAGTTTTCCTTGACAAAATGAATTCAAATGAAAAAAGTCATCAACTATAAAATTTTATAATTTTGCGAGATCTATAACTTTTATATTACCCATTTGATCATTTGTTCATCCTACATAGTGGTAGTAACATTATTCACAAATTTTACATATCCCTCTTATAGTTTGCGAAACTATAAGTGAGAGTGATAAATTTTGTGAACAATTTTAGTACCACTTTGTCCGATGAAGAAATGACCAAGATAAAAGTTGTAGATCTTGATGAGTTCTATAACTTTTATGTTCATGACTTTTTTCGAAAAAATCATTTAGTATTTTAAAATAACGATTAAAGTTGGTATTTTTTGAAATTGAAAATTCAAATAGATAAAACACATTCACATGAAAAGATGGAAAAAAAATAATAGCGGTAAGAACGTAATAAATTGGTAGTGGATGATTTTAAAAAATTTAAGGAAAAAATTATCAAATTTGAAGTTAGTATGAGAGGGATACACTAGTTGCAAGTTTAAGCTAGAGATTAATAAGAGAAATCAGAGTTCCTCGATAATTTTAAAATTAAATTTTAAACAACATTTTGAAACAACAAATGATTTCAAATAAAAAGTTATAAACAGGAAAGTTCTATAACTTTTGGAGGTCTAAAACTTTTATTTTGGTCATTTCTCCATCCGAGATCATTTTAAAAAATTTAAATTTTAGTACTTAATGTTTACCATTGAGCGTTTATTTGTAGGGGCAGCTCAATATTGAGCCGCCCTTATAAATCCGATTTGGGGGGCGGCTCTATAGGGACTGCTGATAACACCACCGGCCTCTATAAATGGATTTGTAGGGGACAGTTCATTTGGGCGCCATTTGTAGGAGCGGCTCAGTATAGAGCCGCCCCTAAAACAGGGACGTAGCTACAAATCGTTTCTATCGTAGTGAACGGGCTTTCTGACGCCATCAAAGCATTCATTAATGGACCAGAGTGTACGCGCGAGTGTATACAATGAGTATGGCCCTCGAGGTCCTGGCTGATTAGAAGAATCAGTCAAGGCATTAATAAGATATTTACCGCACTATGTTTGATACTCAACATGGACTGTACTTGCGAGCGCCCGCCAAGCTGATGCAACTGCACAACCGGATGTAGTGTACCCGTTAGTGCGACATGTATATCCTGAAATAGCTAACCAATCACGTTATTTCCCTCAACATTCATAATTTCGGCCAACTATACACTCATTTTTTCAGAAATATCATATCATTCGGCCAGCTTACTCAGGATATAGGAGCAACTTTCCCTGAACAACCTAACACACCCTTGGACTTCTACTCCTCTAAGGGCAAAAACCTTTCACAAGCCATAATTTCATCATCAGAATTCTAAATTGGACGATCTTTATATGATTTTTATCAGCTCGCGATCAGATCAATGCAATGGTTTAGTCCATTCGTCAGTTTGGAGAAGTAAAAGAACCCGGCTTAGTCGGTGTTGGTTTTAGCTGATTTAGCCCCCGAAATTTATATTTTCTTCATCCAGACTCCAAACTGGACCATCCACATATGTTTTTCAATTGCCTCCATGAGAGCAACACAATGGTGGAGCTCACTATACATTTTGACAAAGTGTCAGAACCAGCTTTGCCGATTTGGGAAACTGGCTAAGCCTATTTATGTAGAAAATTTTGAGATCAACCACTTTTGATCTTTGCATGTTATTTTCTTGTTCCATTTTCAACTCCTTGGTCATATTTCGTCTGTTAACACCTTATGTTGGCGTGGTTGGTTGGTATGTCCGCTAGTCATTTGTTTATATCGTCCCTCCAAGATCCCATACATGCAAGTAGGAGTCCTACTTGTTGGATTCTATACTCAAGTTCTACTAGCACACCTCTATTTAATTAATTAGTTATATTACTAGTACGATTTGAGTCATTATACAAGACGAGAAAAATAAAAAGTACTAGAAATTAAGCCATGTTACCAAGTTGATCGGACACCACCTTCTCCAAAATTTCACATTTCTATTTGCACGAAGGTTTTGACTTTTGAGCACCGACAAGGCCTCTGCACGTATGCTTCTGTTTTTCTTTTCTAAGGCATGTAAAGTCAAACGTCTCAAGTAATTATGACCGGAGGTAGTACTTGCAGCCTGAAAACAAAATATGAAGAATGGACCAATTCATGAAAGAATAAAATAAATAAATCAAGTACGCGCATCAATTAGTCCTTGGTATCTATATCTAAGCATGTCCTCTATCATGTCTAATGTATATTTTTATGGAACTGCTTTTATTAACACATTAGGTAAATACGTTAGACATCATGGTGATACTGCCAGCTAGGTACTCCAACATATATGTCATGTGTCCCTTGCGATCGATGCTCTGCACCGCTAGTGTCTAGTGAAGTCTTGTTCTGCCTACTACCCTAATGACCAGTCTTATTGGCCAATTACAAAAACGATGTCTTTCCTAGTTCATACTTCATTTCGCCAATTGTTAAACAGCGTCTGTGCCTGCAAAAAAAGAGCGTTGTTCAATATGATTCACATGGTGGAAGCAATTTATTACTAATATTCTGTTTTGCTGTTGGTAAACATAGCAAGATGAACTTCTTTGTGGGAGAAATAATTTGAAGTATGAAAGATGAAGTTATGTTAATTTAATCACTGGACATGCTTCTCAAAAAAAAAAAAAAAAAAAAAAATTCTCATTTCTATATATGTACATGTACTTGTTGAGGGGAGCACTGACGAGGCCTATTAAATGCAGGGGTGTCGTCGTACTCTCTGAGAGGCTCGGCGATTATGTTTGGAGTTTATTACCAGCATTGGAAGAAAAGGTAGAGGAGTGGAGCAAGGAGCACCCGCTGATATGGAACGTCGGAATTGGACCTGCAGCTTCCTTTGTGCCCACTCTTACAAGGCTCTTGTTTGAGCGCACCAGGGAACTATGTGGACCCTACGACCATATTATACGCGTGAGGCTCCCATCCCCATCCCCATCTGCCATGGCAGCAAGCGGCACTGCAGCCCAGCATGAGTTGGCGTTTGCTGTCCTCACAGAGTTGGCAAGAACCCTGAAGACACCGCTGGCTGAAGACATCAAACAGCATGCAGAAGAAGAGAGGTACTTTGGCTACCGCAACTTCTCTGGCAACCTAATGCTCCAGGCTTTTGGACAGCAGTACATTTGCGTGTTTAGGTCAGAGGAATCGACGTGGCGGGACCCTATCTATGATCGCCAACCTGAATATTCTTCAATACTAGAAAGGATCCGAGAAGCTTTGGAAGGGAAAAGGCATCTGCTCCTTGTGGAAAAGCTGGATGTTCCCATCTCACTTGACGTGTTGGTTTTCATAACCGGCAAGCGGTGGCCATCAGTATCACTAAACCGGCGGTGGCTCATCTCAACCACTTCCAAAGATGAAAGAAGCACAGGCTCTACAGGACATGCTGGATGGGCCCTTCATTTAACCCCGGGATATTACTATGCACCACCTTTTGATGATCTCCATGAGCTAGATTGGCCTATGTTGATTAAAGAGGCATTACGAGATGCAGCCAGATCAATTTGTATGGCACTCCAAGACAAAGGATACTCTATGGAGTTTTGGCTCCAGGTAGCTCAACGTTGTTTGTATTATGGTATCCTCTACCATCCACTACAACAAGATTCTGGATGTAAGGCAAGCAACGCCTCATCTATTACTTCCGATGAGCTGGTTCGTTGTTGGGTGGCTGAGGACCTGATTTTCTCAACAACAAGCCCAACCAATACACCAGCAGCTTTTGGCAAGAAACAAAGCAACTACTACAGGTCTGCATATGAAGCTGGGAAGGTCATGATTCAAGCCTTGCAGGAATACTCATTACTGCCAATCTACTCTGTTTCATCAAGTGAGGAAACTACTTCTGCATCATCCTACAAGAATGTTGTCACTGGTGTGTCAAAGTTAGCTGTGGGTGTCCCCCGTCTCAAACAAGATGAATTCAATACTGAAGTGAAGAGGAACAAACTAAGATGGGTCTCATTTATGAATGATGATGGTAGGCATGTAAGCTGGGATTGGTGGCCGAGGCAAACCAGAGGAGATACAATGATGACAACTCTTATTTTGAGAGCCTGCTCAAATATATCAGCATTTTCCTCTCGACAAATTGTTCACCCCACACCTCCGTGTCCTTGATTTGTCCTACACACCTATAAATTCGCTTCCCCTTGGTTTTCCAATCTACTAAATCTCTGCATGCTCTCGCTCAGAGGCTGTACCCAACTAGACACCTTATCTCCACCACCATCTAGTTCTAAGAAACAAACATCACCACTTGCTCATCTTGAAAACCTTGAAGTCCTAGATATGAATGGGGTTCCCTTGATTGAGCTAACACAACAAGATGGCAGTAACAAGAGCAGTCTGCACTACCTTGACCTATCAGGCTCGAAGTTCACCACCCTGCCTTCTGAATTCTTCTGTGAAATATCAAGCCTAGAGGAGCTCGTTTTCGGAAATTGCTCCAATCTCAGAGAGTTATCTTCTTCCATGGCTCAATTGTTAAATCTGTTGGTTCTTCATGTCGACGGGACTCAGATTACCTCTTTTCCAGAGGATATGTTCAAAGCAATGCAAAGCCTCCATACACTCAAGCTTACCAATAACAAGCTACTGCTGTCACTCCCAAAGTCCCTGTCTGAAGCTAACAGTCTTGAAGTGCTACATCTTAGTAACTGCATTAGCCTAAGGTCATTCCCATCATCACTGTCCAAAGCCAAATGCCTCAAAGAGCTACATATTTCTAACTGCATTAGCTTAACGCTTCAAAATCTCTGGGAACTATTAGCATTCCTTGAAAATCTTTATGTACAGACATGGGAGGGCTTGGAAGATATCAAGATCTCTGGGCACCCAAATCTGACAACCTTGTCAATCTCTGGACCATGGGTTAGGTGCCTGTCCTTGCGTGGGTGCTGCAAGCTCAAATCTGTGGACTTCAGTGAAGATCTTATAGCATTGAAGGATGTTGATCTTTCTGGAACTGCTATTGAGGAGGTCCCTCGCAACCTCCCAAACCTACCACAACTCAACATGTTACTTCTTCTTGGCGTCCCTTGTTTCAAGAGATTCCCATGGCATCAATTGGTCTGTTTTCCTAAGGTTTTCTATTTGGATCATTGTGCAAATGATGATAATCATGTTCCAAAGATGATTTGCCAGCAGAAATTAACTTATGGAGATGGGCAGCACAAAGAGGAAACTACAAATACAGCTCATATCCAAATAAATGACCCCAGAATGTTTCATAGTTTATGTGAAGATGCTGCCAACAAGTTAGTCAAGGAAGGACATTTTCTTCAGTCATTCACTGTCCAAGTTAAACCATGCAGTGTGAGAGGTAAGGAGCCACGACACAATGAAGTTGGGGTACATACCAGGATGCAGAGGCATTCAACATATGGTGATGTCCAGTACTCTGAGGCTGCTAGCATTATGCCCATGATGAAGCTTCAGCCAATGCAACGTCATGTTGAGATATCAGCAGTGAATCAGTACCCGAATGGCTTAAGGCATGTTCTCTCTGTCATCAATTCAATATTCATCACAGATGATGCATTTGTTAGATGCCTTACAGACTTGGATTGCAATCTCAATGAGCTAGAAGAATGCCACCTCCAGCGCTGCCGCCAAATGAAAGTAGTATTTTTGATGCGGTCATATGGCTCAGAGGCTTTACCATACTTACAGATACTGCAGGTGTTCGATCTAAATAACCTATTATGTGTGGTGGAACCTAGTGACCTGTCATATTCTAAGTTGCTCACTCTGAAGCTACTAAAGCACATTCACCTGGAGCACTGCCCACGGCTCGAGAAAATGTTCCCATGTAGTTTATCATTACCTGCACTGGAGACTTTGGTCATCCTCTTCTGCTCCAACCTCAAGACAATTTTCTACAAACAACCAGACTATGATACTGAGGTAGCACCTTATCCACTCCAAAACATCAAAAGGATCTACCTCCAGGAGCTACCACAACTGCAGCACTTCCACGACGATGTCACGTTTCGGTTTGGCATGCCAATGTGGGAGAAGCTCTTTGTGCGGGGTTGTCTATCCTTTCACAGTCTCCCACTCCTCAAGAAGGAATATCCGAAGTCAAGTGTGGAAGTCTGCGGAGAGCGTGAGTGGTGGAGCAGGCTGCAGTTGAAACTACCAGAGCAGATTGACTACTACATGCATGTGGCGCCACCGGAGTTTGTATCACGGAAGAAACATATCATTGAAAGCTACCTCAAGTGATCAGTTTCGTCTCAGATCCTGAGCTCTGTGGCAAGCGCACAACTAAGTTGCCCTCTCCATTTTGTCCATGGCAGTGAGTTGTATTCTGCTTTTGTGACCAAGTGTGTTATTTTTCGTCTAATAATGTTCGCCAAGGGACATGCCGTCATTGCGCTGGTTTGCTCATTTTGTTTGTGTTTAGTTTGTGTTTGTTTTAATAATGGGTTATTTCTGGTTGCCATGAAACCATGCTTTGTGTGTATGAAGTTATGAACTGGTATGCTGAGAATAAACTTGTAATCTTTGCAATTTGGACTGTACTGTTTGTAATGTGGAACTGTACTATTTGAAATTTGGAACGGTTAATGTAGTCTGTTTTTATGTGTTTTATATGTTGTGGGCTTATTGATTACCCCCGTGGCCCTTAATGTTATTTTCTCCTCTGCTGTCATTGTTTGGTTGTCTGGTGGTGTTATCTCATCTGCATCATCATTGCCAGGTCATTTGAGAACAGAGTTTTATTTAGCGTCCTGTAGAATCAAGAACAGAGTCACCTTGCTAGAATGCTAGTTGTCATTTGACGACAATAAGTTGTCGGGAACGGACAGGTTGCAGTGCTGTCATGATGCATCCTTGTTGGAGTAATTTCGGGACAGAGCATACATTTGAAGGAAACATATGAATGGAATTTTCGAACACAAAGTGGAGAGCTCCCCGTCACGGTCCAATACTTTGACAGGCAGAGGAAACCAGTGGCCAAGCTGTTTTTCAGATGGTTCCGCGGGTCTAGGCCGTGTCGGCCAAAACGGCTGGGTACTACGGAGTATTTCATTATTGCAACGAGAGGAGAGCTCGGTGGACTGGACAGCATCGTATGGCAAGCATTCCCTGAGCTCCCTGTGACCATGGCATCCCGGCCACCGCAATGGTTGCCTCCATGCTGCAACTGCTCTTACTAGACCATGGACTCGCGGTGACCACGGCAAGACAGCAGGCAGCATGGGCTGAACCGAGTAAACCCCATCTAGCTAGTCTAGTCCCGCATAATCGAGCAAGTCGTGATCATGGATGCTAGTAGAAAACAGAGTTTGTCTTGAACCTCGTTCACGCGCCTCTGGCTTGGGGCAGCCCAACGCCGAGCGAAACAGAGTCCGTCGTCGGACTCGGTCACGCGGGCAGGGACTTCCTATATGACAACTGAATGGGTCGTAACGGATTTTTTTTTTTCTGTCCGTTTTCAACCTTACTGACAGTGCCGGTCCCAGGGCACTTGATGATGAGCAGAGCAGATCGAGTGTGCCGTGACGGAGCAGCCAGGGTCATCACTCACCATCCACCATGCCTTGCCATGCCGCCTCGTCCTTTACCCACGTTGTCATGAAACTGGTCCAAACAAAATATGCACGAGAAACGCCAGGCTTAACGCAGCCTGTAACAACCCGGATTTTGTGAAAAAACGCGCTGAAGGGCGTGATCTCGAAAAAAAACAACCCGGATTTTGGAGAAGCCAAAAAATACGAATTTTTTAAAATTTTTCCTGCAATGTGTGCAACATGTAGTTGCTAGGTCAAACGTAGGTGGACCCACTAAGCAAACGTTGCAATCATATAGAATTGTTTGTAGGAGATTGTTGAAGCTTTGTAGTTGAGTTAGGCTTTTGTGTCGGAGTGCACAAACCCGTAGCAGTTCTCTTCTTCCGCTCCAAAAATTCTTCTCATAATTTTTGGAGACATCTCATGCTTAACTCAAATCATTCCCAACTCCCTATCTACTTCGTAGCAATCTCCCTTATCGACTCTCGTATCTTCTCCTAAGATCCCCTCGAACCTCTCTCTCGTCTATTCGGAGTTCATTCCAAATCCTCCCGGATTATCTCTCGTGTCTTTCGGATATTAATATCCTTTTTTGTATCTTTTCCTCTCGACCCATGATCCCTGGAGACCACGACGACGCCTCATCAACCGTCGAGCCACCTCCTAGTCTCATTTAGCCTTGTTCGTCAAACCGTAGCCTTGCTCGGTCAACCCTAGTTAGTCGTAGCCTTGCCGGATAGTTATAGCTACCCGTAACCTTGCCTGGCCACCATTAGCCTTTGCCCGACTAGCCAACGAAGGCCAATGGTGAACCATGGCAATCCTGACCCTGTGGGAGTTTTGGAATCCCTTCCCAATCATGTCGGCAACATTTGAAGAATCCGTGACGACCCTTTCGAATTCATCTCCAATGCCTCTTTTATATGTCTCAATGCTTGGAATCAAACCGAGTAAATCCCCTCATTCGTTTGCAAATTCTTCTCAAACCCATATCGAGTTCATATCCAAATTTTATTTGAATCTTTCATAAATTCTTGTCTCAATATAAAAGGGAAACTTCTTTCCTTTTATTTATTGAGCTCCTCCTAAAATTAATCCCGGCTCTCTCAATCGCTTCTCCCCAATGCATTTCAAACTCTTGGTTGAGTTCCTTCCCAAATTCATCCGTTGAATTTGCTTCAACCCCTTTTTTTTGAATGCATTTCAAAAATCTATAAGAATTCTTCTTGAATCATTTGAATCAAATGGACAAAAGCTAAAAGGAAAAATTATCTTTTTCCTTCTCTCTCAAACCAGGCCCGGTCCACCTCGACCTCCCACTCGCCCCGCCCGGCCCAAAGGCCCGTTTGGCCCACACGCGCTTCGCCCCAAAGCAAACCCTAGGGCGGGTTCACCCTTCCGGGAGCCGCCGCCGCCGCTCTTGCGAAGTGGGCGTGCGTAGCGCCCCGACCCCCACGCCCTCTCGGCGTCCCGTGCGCGATGCGGCGCGCGTGGGCGAGGGTACAGACGTCGAGGATCGACGCCGCCCACGCCCCTAGAACCCTAGGCCGGCGCGCCAATAAGAAGCGGCAGCCGCCTCCCCGCTCCTCCGTTCCTACAGCGCCGCCACCACCTCCTCCCTCCTTCTCCTCGCTGCGCCTCCTCGCGCCGCCGCCCTCAGCCATTCCTGGCCGCAGCCACCGCTCCCTTGTCTCCTCTCCCTGCGCCGCCACTCCCTGAGCTGACCCGTCGCGGCCACGCACAGCTTCGCCGCCCGCCTCGCCCGCGCCCAGCGCCGGCGTCGCAGAGCCGTGCCCGCGCGCGACGGCTGAGGAGGGAGCGCGCCCGTCATCGCGCGACGCCATCGGCGCCTCCAGACGCCCGAGCAACGCGACCCCGAGCCGTGTCTGCGTTGTGCTTCACCACGCCGCATCCCAAGCCCACGACCGCGAGCTCCACCGTACTCGAGCCGGCCACGACCGCTGCCAAACCCACGCGCCTACCACGCCACTGGCCATCCTCGCCCGCGCGCGATACAGCGACGCCCGGCCGTGCGCGCGCCAGCACGAGCCCAAGCCGACGCCTTGGCCCGGCCTGCGTCCCGGCCTCCTCGTCGAGCCGCCTTCCGGGCTGCATCAAGTCGACGCGCCCACCAAGTGCTCGATGGTGGGCCTGAGCAGCAAGCCGAGCAGCGTCGTCGCCACCACGTCGCGCCTCGCCATGCCCGCAGCGCCTCGGCGCCAAGCCCGGCGACAACCTGAACCGTGCCGCCACGGCGGCGTGCTTCGCCGTCCCAAGCCTCGAGCTCGTCGCTCGCCGTGCCTTGCCGCCTCGTCGAGCTGGAGCGCCAAATCGCCTCCCTGCCGAGCCCGTGTCCTGCCGGCGACAATGGACGCCGCGGCTACTCCAGGCCTCGCCGAGCCACGTCCCCGTCGTTCCACCCCGTCAAGACAGCCGCGCCGCCCGGTGTCCGCGGTGACCACCGCCACGGCGTCCGGACGTCCAGCGCCTCGTCGTCGTTTCGCGTCCACGAACCATCGGTGAGCATCCAAGAAACAAGGCCCCATCTTTTCTTTCTTGCGGTGCATCATTCCGTCGATCCTGCTTGACGACCGGCCCTTGTGCCGTTGCGTTCACTGTGTCGCAGGGTGTGTTGCCGCTGCCTTGCTACCGTTGCAACCACCGTATGCCACAGCAGCACTCTGCCCCTGCCACGGATGGACGTGACCAGCAGCACCCCGTCCTCACCATGGCCTGCTGCACATCGACGTCCAGCGTGACCCAAACCAGTGTAAGTCCCCATCCTAGTCCAAGCCCCCACCTTTTCTTCCGCCCCATCGTCGTACGTGCCTGAGCTCGGCCTTCGTGTCGTGGTTGTCACTGCCACAGGAAGCAGAAGCCATGGTGGTGACCGCCAACGTCCTGCCGCCGTCCTCACCGTACAACACCAATGGCAGCTCCATCGGTAAGCCTTCCAAGACCAAGCCACCTCTTTTTCCCTTGCTGAACGCTGTCGTGCTTGACCCAACCTGTGTGCTGCGTTGCGTACCTGTTGTAGGGGGGGACAACAGCTAGCAGCGAGCTGCTGCCTTGCCGCCATCGCTGGAGGACAGCAGCCATCGCCGGTAAGCCGCCATGCCTAAGACCTTGCTTCTCCTGCCCATACATGAACTTGTTGTCATCCATATCTGAGACTGACCTTCGTGCCATGTTCTACGACTGCTGCAGGAGTGCATCACCATGCTTTGCTTGACCATGGCTTGATTGCTTAGCTGCACCCAAAGGCGTGTCCAGCCAGCTGCGGCCATTTCCAGCAAGCCGTAGCAAGCCGCAACCATCCAGGCGGTGCCGCTGCCCTGTTCCAAGGTTGGCGCTTATCTCGTTGACGCTGTTCTCGGCATCGACAAGTCTTTGCTTTTCATTCTTCCTTCATATATAGTTGTCATCTATCATACGCTTGATACATGATCTATCCTGGTATATATTCTCATATACATATATATATATATATATCCTGTCACTCATGGTCGCTCTTCTCCTAATATATATCCATCTTGAGATGCATGATCTATCTTATTACTCAGGTTCTCTCTATTGATGCATCATTGTGTGTGTCGTGTCTCTTGCAGGGTGCCGCAGTCCAGACTTAGCCAATCATTTGTCGCTATTCTACGCCCTAAGGTCTAGCTTTTGATCCCGTTATCGCCGTCCATGACGACGTTGACACCCTTCTTCTTTTATCTGTCAATTATACATGTCAAATACATGTGATCTATCTTATAAATATATCTATCATGTTACTCTTGGTCCACGAATCCTTGTTTGTCTCTAACAGTATCATTGTCTGTGCCGTGCCTTCGTGCCGGTCTTGTCTATCTATCTCGTTCTCTCTCTTGAGCTATGGGAGTGTGCGACTCCATTCGTTGTGGTCGAGTTGTGTGTCGTCTTTGTGCGTTGTATTTGCCTGTGTGCCGTGCCTTCGAGCCGGTTGAGAGATCGTACCTCACTTGATCGTTTCGGTTGTGGGTTCGTCCCGCCGTGGCCGTGACGCCGAGTGTAAATCGCTCTCTCGCTTTTTAGTTGTCTTCGCCGAACTATGATCGTTAGTTCCTACTCCCGTCCCACAACCGTGGTAATTGCGGACTCGACTTCGATATTAAATATCGACACGGATTCTAACCGCACATGTCGAATCCTCCATGACCAAGTTTAGTGGGATACGAATTAGGAACCCGCCTTGGTAGAGCGACGGATGCCAACTCGCTTAGGTAAAGCTCATGGCCTTGCCATGGCTATTGGGCTCTACCTCCTTTTCGTGTGAGTCTTTCTTTCCGGTTCTTTCGTGCTTAAGCCCTTGCATGCTTGTACCTAATAGACCCCCCTTAGTGCAATTCAAGCACCTTGGTCTTGGTACCCTGCAAGTGGATTAAGCACTTGTGTTCTTGCGTGTCGCTCCTTCTCTTCTCTTCCCCGTTCCACCCTCTCTTAATTCCCGTCAATTATAATGGCGTTCGGATTAGGGGAGATCAGGACTGTTTTTGCCACTCCTTTCGGTTCCCGTTAATCTAAATGACGTTTGGATCGAAAGTAGTGTGCAGTGGTGTTTGCTCAGGATAAGCTAAGGTCTATGCCATTTATCCAAGCCGTATAGGTCGACACGATCGACCCGTGAAATACGAGCAAGGCTATGACTTGAGCTCATGCTTAGCAAACCACCACTCTTTCTTTAGTCCAAGGATCGGATATACGCCGAGAGGGCTTAGCCGTCCCCTTTGTGTTCTTTCGGTGTTGAAGTCCTTTTGAGTCCTGTCGCCTCTTTAGTGATTGATTGCTCTCTTGTCGCGTGTAGTCTCGCGAGGTAGTCGCTTCGAGGTTAGCGTTGGACCGGAGCTCGATGGAGAAGGAGAGCATGGAGGACAACAGGACCATAGAATGGAGATGACCTAGGAGGAGGAAACCCCGGTGTACTACTACCCCAACTGATGAAGCTAGTACCACTACTTCCTCTACATCACAGGTGTCATGGCAGCACTTTACTTAGAGAATCCTATTTAGACATTGCAAATAGATATGCTAGCGCATTTACTTTATTCCTTTGCTCGTATATGATGCATGCTTATGCTCGAGCCCCGAATGCCATGCTTAAAAACCCATCCACCACAATTACCCGCCTTTACGCCGCACTTATATATTTCTACCCGCTTGCTTGCACTTGCCACTTTGTGGCTATACCTCACTTACGTGTATATATATATGAACCGGAATATATGTGCTGGGCGTTGAGTATGGTGTCGGGGGACTTCGGTGCCCGGTGTTTTGTGCCATCAGGGGAGTGAGATTATGTGGATGCCTTGGGTGTGTGGTGGTGAGGGTTGTGTCGACCAGGCAGGAACTACGACGAGTCGCGGAGGCAAGTCTTGCCGGGGAGGCTTCTGGGCATCCCCATCTTTGCTCTACCTGTGGCGGGTAACTGTGTGCGGATGTGGAGACCCGGTTCTGACTCTTGTAGCGGGACGAAGTCCGGGAAGGGAGTTGAAGGTGTCTTGCCACGGTCCTACCTAAGGACTTGTATCTTCGAGGACCAAAAATCTGGGGAATTGGTGCTCACCTCACGTCTTACGTATGGGCGGGTTGCGGATTGCCCCTTTTGATCAGGCGGTGCCATACCTACTTGGAGGATAGCGGTTAGTATTATGGGAGTGATAGGCGCAGAGCGCTCCATCCCGCCCGAGACAGCGGGAGTGATCTTGAGCCGCGGGAGTGCTCGATACTTCGTTCTTACAGACTTAGCGTCCTGGTGGTACTCCGGGGCTTCCTAGAGCTGAGTGGTAGGGTGGCATCGTCGGATTAGGAGGTCTCTCGTATGTCATCCTAGGCATTGGACAGCGTCGATGATGGTGACCGTGGCGTCTTGAGCACAAGCTCTGCAGAGTTGTAAATCTATACGTATAGTCCGGCCTTCGGGCTAGGACCTGTCTAGACCTGGACTTGCTAGGGTTGTGCCGGCCTTTTTGCCTGGAAACCTGCGGCCTGTGCCGGTCTTTTGACCAGGTTTTCCCTGGGTTTTTCTTCTCCGAGTAGAGAGGGTGTTTTCTCTTCTTACCTCGGGCGTAGTGTTGAGATGTGTGACGTTACGACTGAGAGCCCGAGGGGCTGAGAGCCGATTAGGCAAGGCAGAGGAGCAGGTGCTGTCTTGTCGCCCTGTGTCAGTGGTGAGATATGATATGTGTATCGCGATCGAGATGAACCTTGGGGAAATGTTGGGGATGAGTTAAAATGTGAATAATAATATTATTTATTACTTGCTGCTTCGCACGCGCTAAGGATGCAAACCACTGCCAAATACTAGGATCGCCAGATCCCTTATTTTCTATTTTCCACCAAAGCTCATTCGGTGCTGACCATGGCCTGCACATATCTCGCGGTGTGCAGATTACCTGTCTCGAAGTAAATAGAAGGATTAGGTGGTCTCGTTCCTACGCTCAAGCTTGGATCAGAAGAAGAAGATTGATTCTGCCAATCTCTACGCCGACTCTGATGGAGCCCGTGAAGGAGGAGCCTTCACTCGCCGACGCTCTACGTGTACCCTGAGATCCTGAGTTGCGCTTCCGCTAGGTTAATCTTGTATTAGGTGAGTCCCCAAGAGTTGTATTTCTTTTGTAATGATGTAAAAATACGATGTATGGCCATGATATTGATTGTAAATAATAATGTGATGGAGTGATCTTGTGGGACTATCACATCATTATTCAACTCTGTGTATTTTCCTTCGTGGAAAATCGGGGATGTTACACAGCCGCACCTCATCGGGAACGGAGTTCCAAGGCCGGGAACAACGAGAATAAAAACAAACACCGGGATCACCTCGATGGCGGCGGCCGCCGCCAGTGGACGCGACGACGAGGAGTGTATCAAGATTGGGCGGCCCTCCGCCCACGCACTGGCGAGGCCAGACCCGCGCGCTGCCGCCTCCTTCTTCTGTGCGCGCTGGCCAGGAGCCACCGCCTGGAGAGGAGCGCCGTCGTGTGCGCGGCTACCGCGGGTGAGCCGGCTCCGCGCTACGTGTTGGTCAGGGAGCCGCCGCTGGAGAGGAGCGCTCCGCGCCCAGTGCCCGACGCGTTCTCGCTCACCATCGCTCCCTCCGCGGCCATGGCACTCCAAAGCCCCACTGCCGGACCGCAGCTGCACGCCCGCCTCCTCTAAGTTGGCCTTCGGGCGCTGCTCCCAGTGGGCAACACACTCATAGCCTCCTCGCACAGAAACTGTTTGATGAAATGCACAACACAAGTAATGTCGCCCGGATAACGTTGCTTATGAGCTATTCACACAGCTTTAATGCTACCCAATGCTTTGCTTCTCTTCAACAAGATGTGGACGGCGGGGCGGACCTGTGATGATGCAACACTCTGCACTCTTGTTCATGCTTGCACCGAGCTGCATCTGCTGGCTATGCAATTCAAAAGATTGTAGTGCAGAGTGGATGC
Source organism: Hyparrhenia diplandra (assembly GCA_015847255.1). Lineage (NCBI taxonomy): Eukaryota > Viridiplantae > Streptophyta > Magnoliopsida > Poales > Poaceae > Hyparrhenia > Hyparrhenia diplandra. The sequence goes on from JADLZK010009802.1 coordinate 199,448, forward strand.
AATGCAATGGCCGAGGTGAGGTCAGTAACTCCCTGATTTCCCTGTATACTAAATTCAATTTGCTTTAGTATACAGGAACTGATGTTGTCCTTCCCTTGCACTCCGGTCTGCAGTTGCTACATTCTTTTTTTTCGTTAATATATACATTCGCACTGTTTTTTTTTAAGGGATTGCGTTACACTGTGAAAGGAACTGATGTTGTCCTTCCCTTGCACTCCGGTCTGCAGTTGAGCCCTTGCCCAGCATCCAAGTCCTTCCCTTGCACTCCGGTCTGCAGTTGAGCCCTTGCCCAGCATCCAAGCCCATCGCGCCTTTTAAGGTCCCTTAATTAACTTTGCTTTCACCCATGTCGTTTTACCTGTTCATTAAACTTAGTACATGGTCTTTGTTTGATCGTTTCTTTTACCTTTCCCTTTAGAGCCTGACAGATGAGGTGAAAATCAGTGTCCTCCTCTCTTCCTTTGCTTGTGGTCTGCATCATGGCATCACAACATGGCATGCATGTCCAGCTTTGTCAAAAGATGATGCAGCATCATTCCTTACTTGTCCATGCATCCAGCTTTAGGACATAGAAAAGCATCCATAATATGGTGTATATATATACTTCCTGTATGTACAAGCAGGGTGGTCCTTGTTTTTGTTGCAGCACCTCTCATATCTCACACACTCACGCCTGTTGGTTCTTGCAATCTCTCAACGCTATCGAATTCACATCTCACGTTATAGTATTGGCAGTCTCCGATCCTCAACTGGAAGGGCACAATGCTGGCTCGTCAGAATCCAGGTACAATTTCAACAAAACTTTGTTAAACTATCATATCATACAGTATTGTCGGTAGCTGAAAAGAGTAGCATACAGTATCGTCTCTATAGCTAGTGTTGTTGGTGCTTGGATTATTAGTGATAACACAATTGAGAACCACCCATGCAACGGGAGAATTTGATTTCCTATGCTAGACTGAATTTCTGTTTTATTTTTCTTTGCAGATTAGGTCTATCCCTGTGCCTCAAGCATCTTTGATTTCCAGAACTTATGGGGGGCTTTGTGGCTTTCAGTGCCTTTAGCTACGGATTTATTATTTGGCTTGCTGCTTCTTTTTTTTTTACATTTACCAGGTATTTATATCTCGTGACTTCATAATATGCTGAATAATTAATAATTAGACCCACGGCTTCGATGAATGCAATTTTATAATAATATATGATTTCTGAACTATATTCAACACAATTATAATTTAGCATCCTTGATATTCTCATTGGTTTTGTGTAAACATTTAAATTCGTCTGTGTCTTTTATTCCCTTTATACTTTATCAGCTCATTAGCTGAAAACCTTTTATAAGTTTGGCCAGCTATGTGCAGCCACAAAGGCCGGAAATAATTGCATAATGTTTTCTTTTAAAGATCAAATGACTCAAAACAAATTGGTTCGTAGGAAACAGTGGTTCCTTTTGAGCACTGCAGCAAATCTCTTTCTAAAAAAAAATGTTTTCATGATTCCAAAACATTGCTTTTTATTATTGTCGTTGCTTCCATGTACTCCCCTGCCCCTAGGATACATGAACCATTTATTTGTTGATTTGTTCGTTGAACTGGAATTTTCCTAATTTTCTATATTGAATCAAATATAGGTGTGAAATTTTTTGCGGAGTGAACTTTCCTAATTCCACTGCATTGACTGAATCTCTGTTTTATTTTCTCTGCAGATTAGGCCCATCGGTGTGCCTCAAGGATATTTGATTTCCAGAAATTATGGGTAGCTTTGTGGCTTGCTGTGCGTGGCCTGTTTAGCTACGGATTTATCATTTGGCTCGCTGCTTTTTTTTGATTTATTTTTACCACCAGGTACGGATAGCTCGCAACTTCATAATATGCTGAAGGCAGAATAACCGTTTTGGCTGCCGAATCAGATAGCACAATTTCAACATTTATATTCATAATATATTCTAATATGAATATAAACATAGATCTACATATTCTTAAATAAGAATTATTTTTAGCCTATGGATAAAAATATTATTTTATGCACAAATGGTTATTAGTTGAGCCTAACTCTAGAACAAAGTAGAGCTAAGGAAAAATTTATATATCTGCAATTGTTTCAACATATCCATGTATTCTTAGAGAATATAAGATAGCGTTCGAAGCAACTGTAATTGCTCCCACAAAAATCATTTAGTTGGGCACATATAAAGAGTACAATTATAAGGTAACATTAAAAATAACATCTTGGAATTATTAAAGGCCCCTAAAGACTTTGTATGAATATTATTTTTCCTGTCCCTAATCACGGGTGGTGTTAGAGCTAACTAGGTGCAACAATGCAGCGTTCCATGTAAGACGATGGACAAAGTTGATTTGGAAATAAAAGTTTAAAAACCTAAATACACTTTGATAGTTTGTGGGTGAAATTGAGCCTGGACTGAAACGATCATCTACGTAGTCTTGGGATCAAATTGGGTCTAAAAGTAGAGTTTTAGGACTAATATGGCCGTTTTGAAAGTACAGGGATCAAATTAAAAGCCTTGGGTAATAGTTCGAGACCAAAAACAGCTATTCAACCTATGCTAAACAATCAAATTGAACTTTAAACTATATTCTATAATATAGCATTCTTGATTTTCTCCTTGGTATGTGCAAAAAAATTGTTTGTGTCCTCTTTTCCTTTATATTTTATCGGCTCATTAGCTGAAAACATGTAACGCCCCTCGCTAGAAACACCACGGGGCTACCCTCAACACATATTCATTAGGACTAAAGCAATTAACAACCTCTAATTAACTATTACGTAAGCAGCTATTATGTAAAAAGATTACGCATTTGTAAACGAGAAGTGAGTACTTGTGATGATGGTGGTACTCCCGGTTCCCATGCAAGCCAAGATGGTTTAACACCTAAAAACCAAATAAACACAAGGGTGAGTAAAAACACTCAAAGAAGTACATTCGTAACCGGAAGAACTATCAACTCAGTAGAATTCAGGAATGAATTACTGAAACTCCAACTGAATAGTAGTTTTCGTCGAAAACGGACAACATCCGAATACTCCTTAGCATTTATGCAGAAAAAGCCGAGCAAGTGGAGCTAGCACTTACTCACAGAATCCCTGAATGAAAGAACCAAATTGCACTTCCGATAAACCCAGGCACTGCATTGAATTTAAATGAAAACTTGAAACTTGAATATAAAGTCCGAGACTTGAATATGAACCATGAAAGGTATAGCACATGAAACATTTGAATCGAAGAAAAATTCAAACAGAGGCGAGGGCCAAGCAAAGGTTCGCCATGCACTTGCCTTAATTTCGACAAGAACAAAGCGTCACACTCTTGGGTACTTTGCGCCTTCCAACCTCTCTCTTTTTTGTTTGCTACACGTAATAAATGATGCATTGCTTAACATGATGAAATGTATGCCATAATGCATGAAGGTGCATAACAATAATCATTTGAGTACAACCTTCCTTCACGATAAAGTTGCAAGCCAACAAAACTAACTTGTAGCACTACTCATAAGGTAATCATGATCCTCATCATTACTAAAGGAGTTCTCAAGGACCATTTTAGGTTTCATGATCCAAGATTCACAATCAATTCAAAATGTCACACAAATCCTATAAGGATTAATCATAAATCTCCTTTTCTTAATTAATCAATTAATTAAGCATGAAATAATAATTTATTAAAACATTTCAAATTCATCCCAAACTTTTTGGGAGGTTGATCATATCATAAAACAATGTCAAAACAAATTTCATGATTTTTGGATAATTATTTTAATTACTAAAGATCATGGAAGGTACAATTTTCAATTAAAAATGTAATTTTAAATCATACAAGAACTATTGATTTTCAACATTTCATTTTTTTCTAGGTAAACATCATCATAAAAGGGCTACACAAAATTTTTTAAAATTTTTGGACCCATATTTGAATTTATATGAAATTCACAAAAGCTAATACTATTCATAATAAATAGAAATTAATAAAACATTCAAATAGCAAAAAGAGGCCTTCGGGCTTAAAGCGGCCCGGCTAGGCCCAACTGCGAGCGCGTGGCCTGCTGGCCAGTTGCGGCCCAGCGGCAGCGTTAACGCGTGTGGGCAGCCCAACTCGGCACAGTGCGCGAGCAGGCCGGCACATGGCGCGAGCAGGCCGGCCATGGCGGCTCGGCGGCGCTTCGACGAGGCAGAAGCGGCCGTCGGTGAGTCGCCGGCGACGACGAGGGTGGAAACAGCTTTCACATCCGAGCGAATGTAGCTAGCTAACTAATCGAATTGGAAACATTTCCTACCGTGCACGGTCACGTGCGCGGTGGCGAGGCAGAGCAGGGCTCGCCGGCGGCACACGGACCGGCGTCTACGGCGCGGTAGGGTATAAACCAAGGGCATGGACATGATTAGTAACTCACCGCGACCTTGATTGACTAGCTGGTGTCAGCGGGGGCGGGGCGGAACGAGGTGGTCGGCGTTGACGACGACGGCCGCGGCGTGACTGACGTCGCCGGGGAAATAGCCGGGGCACGATCGACTCAGGGCACACGGACTGCTGCGGGTGGACTCTGGAGGTGCGCAAGAGCGTTTCGGAGCCGCGGCCAAGAGGAATTGACAAAGGGTGGCTCGGTGGTGATGAATTTGACCGGCGACCGAGAGTTCGACGGCGATCGCGAGGAAGAGAAAAAAAATGAAAGCGGCGACGGCGGCGGCTTATGAAGAACGGGAAGAGGATGGGGAGGTGGCCAGAGGATTCACGAGCTAGGCCAGCTGGTGGGTCGCGCGTCCAGGCGCGAGAAGGTGCGCCACGGCCACCTCGACGCCGGCAACAGTGAGAGCGCGAGAGGAGAAACAAAAACAGAGCACGGCTCGTACGTGCTCCTTATACTGTACTAGTTCCCCCACTTTCAAACTTTTCAAAATACTTCAAATTTTATATTGAAACATAAAAATCTCCAAATATAAAAGTTGCTCAAAATAATGAGAACTACAACTTTGTTTTTGGGCTCACCTCCAAATTCCAAGTAGTTTAGAAAGTAGGATTTTGGATTTAAGATTAATAAAGTAATTAATTAGCCAACTTAATTAGTGAACAAAACACACTATTTGCAACATATACCTGCGATATATAAACATAAAATGCATTATTATCATGATACTTGATAATCACACGTGATAACGATCATATTTAAAATTTCAATTATTTTTAATATCGGGACGTTACAAAACCTTTTTAAAATCTAGGCCAGCTATGTGCAGCCCCAAAGGCACGAAACAATTGCATAATCTTTTCTTTTAAAGATCAATGGTTAAAAAAAAAAATGGTCCGTACGATCAGTGGATCCTTTTTGAGTACTGCAGCAAATCTCTTTCTAAAAAGTGTTTTCATGATTCCAAAACATTGGTAATTATTATGGTCGTTGCCACCCATGCTTACATGTACGTACTCCCTCGCTCCAAATGGCGGCACATCTTCGTTTCTAAGAAGTCAACAAATTTTAAATTTGGTCAAATCTATGCAAAAAGTAGTAACATTTATGGTATAAAATAAATATGATTAGATTAGTCATGTAATTTGTTTCATAGTTCACCTACTTATAAGTAACTTCTTGAAAAACAATATGTGCCGTCTTTTTTAGGAGTGCGGGTATATATATGGCAACGTATCCTATGGAAGCCAAGTGTGAAAACTATGGAAACTCCGGCCTTGATCGCTGGATGCTCATCCGATGGACATCACTGGAGGTGGGTATTTTTAGCACTTAAATCCCCGCCTCATCCAACCATAATCCTATTTTTGCGATTAACCCCACCTGACCCCTCTCCGTCCGTACCTCGTAACTCCTGATAAGTTACGACGCCGCCGCCGCCTGATCGGTCCACCGTCCACGGCGCGTGCGCTTGCTGGTAGGACAGGTGACTGCTGGCGGTCCAGCTGTTGGGCGTCCGTCTGGTACCAGCAGCGGCAGGCAGGGATCGACGGTGGACGCGGTGCCATGTCCAGGTCTCCAGGAGGAGGTTCAAGTCGAGCAGCGCGCGGCGAGGTGGCTGGCGTAGGTAGATGTGCTAGAATAGAATTAGGATCGAGCCGACGCGATCGATGGGCTGCTGCGTCTGGTGCGACGATGATCGGCGGACAAACAGGTCACACGGCAAATCTGTGACCTGAACCTGTGAACCTTTCTCCAGTAGTCCCTCTTGTACCATTTTGACCACCAATAAAACTGCTTTGAAAGGAATCAAATCAACAATCACGTACAAGTATCAGGAGTATACTACTCCCTCCGTACGTGCGTGCTTCGAGAACATGGATCCCCGTACGCGCTGGGACTTGGGCGAGGAGCGAGCCGAGGGGCATGGATGCGTCGAGGACCAGGCGATCAGGAGCGGCTGCCGCGCTCAGAGGATGCACCGGCGGCGGCTCCTTTGGTCCAGGCTATGTCACGACGGCGGCGGCGTCGGCGTCTAACTTAATCGGGAGACGAAGAGGGGTTAGGTGGAGTTAATTATAAAAAATAGGATTATGGTGGGATGAGTGGGGGATTTAAGTGCTAAAAAACCTCAACTCCACTGATGTCCATCGGATGAACATCCAGCCATCTAGATCGGAGTTTCCATAGTTTCCACACGAAGTTGGTTTTTATAGGATACGTTCCCTATATATATATATATACTAGTATCACGCCCGTGTGTTGCTACGGGATAACTAAATTTTATATAAAAAAATACATGGATCACATGATAAGATAACAATACTGTGAAATTAAATAATAATATTAAAGTATCATTTAATCCAAACAAGTAAGTTTTATGAAAGTAACACAATCACGTGGATTTTACATTCATGTATTGTGCATATAACATCTCTATGTAGAGTCCGATAAACCATTTAGAAGTACCTAGGAATATCACCAAATATGACATTAGTTAAATAATATTTCTACAATATAAATTGAATTAAAAATACATTCTATGTGTCAAGTAATCTTCTATTATCTCGCCTATTGCGTTACAACCTCCTTTCATACAATATTCTTTGTGAAAAATCCATCAATTGCTTTGGGGTCTTCTTATCCTTATCTTTTTTACTTGGTGCATTCTTTTTTATTTTTTCCCACGACATTCATTCTAGTATTTTTCTTTTTCATCTTTTTGGCCTCCTCCTCCCGTATGTCCACATCGGGCGGGAGGGTGAGGATCTTTAGTTTTATACTGAAAAGAGATTTAAAGATCATTGATGCATAGAGCCATAGAGGACATGTATATGTTGCCTATATATCATATCATTGAGGTCACAATAGCTATATCATTGATACAAAATATAATTAAGGAGGGCCAGTTCCTTTACAGCAAAGTGAGAAAGTGAGAACAAAAAAGATACCACATCTCCGAGTTCACATGCTCCACCACCCATTGTAGTCATCCCCATTGTAAGTCTGTATAGGTCACAGAAGTCGAAGTGAAATAAGATAGGAGGAAATTCAGTGAACATGATATGAAGCAGGTGACAGATTGACAAATAAAATGTTATACAGAGAACATGCAATTGTTTTAATGACTCAAAATAACATTCCAGATCGAGACCCAGATGACTGTTTTGCTAACTAGTATTATGGCTCCATGTACCTTCCTGGTGTAGAGGCCAGAATATTAATGAAAAAGTTTCCTATTCTAAAACAAGAGAGACTAAAGTGGTTGAGGGAAAAAATGTTGCACTTACCATGCACAGCAGTGTAGTCTTTTATATTAAAAGTGTTTTTTTTTTTTTTTTTTTTTTTTTTTGCAAAAGCAACAGTACTAATGCATAAATTATATTGCAACCATCAGGGGGTCAGTGACATTGGAGATCTAATTAGATGGAAAGCTTGGTGAAACTATTAGTATTATATGAGCGGGAAATTCAGCTGCTAGTGCTCCTTAGCTTCACATTACAGGTGTTCCTCTTCTTCACTGGAGGTCTGCGACGGCATACCACAATTAGTGTCCTCAGATTCTTTATATGGATAGCTTACTTGGGAGCAGACTATGTGGCTGTGTATGCCCTTGGCTTACTCTCTCGACTTGAAGATTTTTCCAGTACTGGAAATCATAAGGGAACCCATCATCAGTTGGCTTTCTTTTGGGCACCCTTCCTCCTCATACATCTTGGTGGACAAGACACTATCACGGCTTTCGCCATCGAAGACAACAACTTGTGGCTGAGGCATCTGCTGAACTTAGTAGTCCAAGTCAATCTTGCCTTGTACGTCTTTTTGGAAGTCAACCAGCGACCTCGGGATGCATCTTCTTCTCCCAGGTATCTTTGTATTTGTGACTGGAATAATCAAATATGGGAGAGGACATGGGCTCTTAACTGTGGGAATCTAAAAAGCCTAGCGAGCTCCGACGATGTCCCTGTATATGTTCAACGACTGGCTGGACCGATTGCTAGAGATGCTAGCTATCCTGATATTGTTTTCATGGCTCTGTATTCAATGAGAAGTGTCCGCTATGTCTTTGGTGATGTTCCATTCTACCATGATAGTTTTGATCCCACTGGAAGACATCGAGTACATCCACACCTGTTATCCAAGTTCTTGGAGGTTGAGCTTGGCCTGATGTATGCTGATATTTACACAAAGGCCGTGGTGGTTCGGACAAAGACTGGCATCATAGTCCGGGGTATCTCATGGATTTCCATTGTTGTTGCTTTTGTGCTCTTCTGTATAAGCAACAATCAGAGTTATGATTTTGTCGATGTTGCAATCACCTATGTGCTATTTATCGGAGGTTTTCTTCTTGAGATCTGTGCAATGTTTATCAGCATGATGTCACCTTGGACTTGTGCATGGCTGAAGGACCAAAATTGCGATCGGCTGTCCAGATTTCTTCTCTCCAAAAATGTTGGTGGTTGGCGACAGAACAGGCCGTTGTGGTCATGTTCCATGGGCCAATACAATCTGCTGAACTATTTGGGGCAATGCGACCGGCAATCAAGTTTCTGGAAACGTCGAGTAGTGATGCCTATGATAAGAAAGGTGGCGAATGTAGCTGGTGGGAAACCAGCAATCAAGCTCTGGATCAGTAAGTTGATGGACTCCAAGTTTGTCGAGGTGGATGAGGAGATAATGAGGTCTGTAATACAAAGTGTTCTTCAGTATCGTTCAGATCGATCAAGCATGCGCCAGAAATGGCCAAATCTTGGTTCCCTAATTGAAAAGTTATTAGGGATGCACGGCGTGGATTTTGGCCGAGTCATTGTCCTCTTCCATATTTACACAGAGGTACAGTTGAGCAGGTATTCTCTCACCAGCGTGGATCATGAAACCGCCGATGGTGAGGCTTTTGTGGGGACGTGCCGGAAGTTATCCAACTACATGATCTACCTTCTGGCCGTGCACCCTGAAATGTTGCCGGTCAAAGGCTTTGAAGCGATGCTGAAGTTATTTCATACCAGGTATACGACCGCAGAGAATCTCAGCAATGGCAGCGGCGGGGACAACACCATCTTGCATCAAGCGGTTGAAGAATTGCAGGCGTGGGACTTACCGGAGCCACAGCCGTCCTGCACAGAAGAAACATTGTTGGAAATAAAAGAAGCATGGATACAGCTCCTCATCTATGCCGCCGTTAAGTGCCCGTCTCAGATGCACGCGGCGCAGCTGGCCAGAGGAGGGGAGCTCCTCACGTTCGTCTGGCTTCTCGTGTCCCATTACCAACTCCGGGACACTGGGATTGGCCGGATCGAGCTAAGTAATGTACATGGCTCCCAAGTGCTATTCTATGCCTTACATCTTCCTCAAGATGGAGGAAATTGATCTTCAGCGCCATGTGTAACTAATAGTTACTGCGTGCATACTTCATTATATATGAAATATTAGCTTATGTGTCGGTATGCGAAATTTATTTGTACCATGATTTTTTTTCTCATTACTAGTGGAAGTACGTACAAACAGGTTGTTTGAGGATTTGTGTGCTTGATGGGAATATCTATCTATCTTTATTTCTTTCGATTGTTTGATGATTTGTCTGGTTGACAAGAATATCTATTTTTCTTTATATCCTTCCTTCTATATCGCTATCTTTTTTAATTGGAGGATACTCCGGGATTCCTTCCATCTATCTACTAATTGCAGACTCTGAGGAAGGCTCCCAATATTAATCAAAAAGGTCAGGCCCTCCATCAGGGTTCAAATTATAATGGCTGAGATTTAATGCAAATATGTGTAGATTAAGAGCCTATTAGGAATGGATGGCAATGGGTACACATTTATCTATCGAGTAATTATTCTCTTAGAGTATGGGTTTGGGACTCTCTTTTTTTCGAAAGGGAATCTTTATTCTGACTGCTGCACCGCGATGGTACATGTAGTCATTACATAGAAGGCCGCGAGACCAATAAAAAAAAAAGGAAAACCCACACCCTGCATTGTCGCTAGGTTGATGGCCACCATTGCCTCCAAGAATGGAAAAACATCTAAATAGAGGAGCGCTAAGCAAAAACCCTTAGACTTGCACTAAACAAAAACACTTAATTAACAAGACTCTCTCTCTCTCTCTCTCTCTCGGTATTGTTAATGGGTTTTTTCTTTCACCCATCGGCCATCGGGTATAGTGGGTACGGATCCTCTCCCCTGTACCCAATACATGTGTACCCTGTTGTTGGACCCCATTCCCATGTTACCCTATGCCACAATATCAATCTCTAGATTAGTAGTAGTTGATATGAACAGAAATCAACATAATAACGTTATAGTCATACTAACAATTAAGATATCTCCGCAAAGAAATACTCCCTCCGTCCCACAAATAAACACAATTCTTTGACTTCTACGATTCATCTTTTGACCGTTCGTCTTATTTAGATTTTTTGTGCAAATAATAAAAATAAATAAATCATTATGAAAATATCTCTAACTAAAAAAATAAGTCATAACAAAACAAATAACATTTATTAAATTTTTTTGAACACTAGTAGAAATGTGTACATCAATGACCATTCTATCATGGCGCGGCAATTTTGGTCACGAGAACAATCTCATTCTCGTGACTAAAGTTTTATGTTGGTCACAAGTCACAAATGACGGAGCCGAGGCGCGATAAATAGTGACTAAATGCTCAACATCGTCATAAATGAACAAAACAAATTGGTCATCGATAATCTTCCTTGTTTGGCACACTAGAATGACGAAACGAGTTGGTCGAGATTAGATTTGGACTGCGTCATTGATAGTTTAGGTCATTTGGGCCACCTCCACAAGGTTGTGTTGTGGGTCGTCCCCTGACGTGTCCTTTTTTTAGAAGCCGCATCGTAGATGCACATCCTCACAATGGTCCACATCTCTTACACATATCCTAGTCACTAGTGAGAGATGCTCATGCTAGTGTGAGATGTGTAATACCACTTTCTCAAAATCATCTTAAACTTTTTATGGGTGTTTATGGAGCCAAACTATGATGTTGTGTGCATTTGTGTAATTTTTAGACCAAGTTTACCTATTACTGTAATTATTTGTTGATTTACTCAATAAAAAATGTTAAAAAAATACCCTCATGTAGCTAACAAAATCTAAAAACTTGCAAGGACACCTCCTTTTGGTGTAGTTTGTTGACAAAAAAATTGAGTTGATTCAGAGAAAGTTAGGATGCACATCCTCACAATGGCCCACATCTCTCACACATGTCCTAGTTGCTAGGTGAGAGATGCTCATGCTTGTGTGAGACTTTCTCGAAATCATCTCAAACTTTTTAGAGTATTTATGGAACCAAACTATGGTGTTGTGTGTATTTGTAGACCAAGTTTACCTATTACCGTTATTATTTGTTGATTTTTACACAAAAAAAAAAATGTTAAAATACCCTCATGTAGCTAAAAAAATCTAAAAACTTGCAAGGACACCTCCTTTTGGTGTAGCTTGCTGACAAAAAAATTGAGTTGATTGAGAGAAAGTTAGGATGCACATCCTCACAATGGCCCATATCTCTCACACATGTCCTAGTTGCTAGGTGAGAGATGCTCATGCTTGTGTGAGATGTATACTACCACTTTCTCGAAATCATCTCAAACTTTTTAGGGTATCTATAGAACCAAACTATGGCGTTGTGTACATTTGTGTAATTTTTAGACCAAGTTTACCTATTACGTTATTATTTGTTGATTTACGCAAGAAAAATATTAAAATACCCTAATGAGCCTATAAAAATCTAAAAACTTGCATGGATACTGTATCGAAATCACTTGATTTTTTTTTTTAATGTGATGCTTAAATACTAAAATCTTGTCACTATGCAACTTTTAAAATATTTTCCATTTAAAATCAGTTACTCACACAAATTTATGTTCAAAGATGTCAAATTCACAATTTTAAATTTTAATCATTCAAACAAACTTCAATAGATAATGGACCAAAATAAAATTTATAGATCTTGATGAGTTCTATAAAATTGATGTTTACCAATTTTTCTTTTTAAAATGGTCTTCTATCTCAAAGTTCTATCGCGCCTAAAATTGCCGCCAGTGCGATCTTCTACCGCCAAATGAAAATCCAAAACCATCCCCATCCGTGTGGCCTTTGAGCGCCAAAAGGAAAAAGAAAAGGCCCGCGCAGCTTTTGACCAGCCCATCCTCCCATCGCATCGTAACCCCTAGCAACGCCATCTCCTTCTGCCGTTCTGCGCCGCCGCTGCAGCCAGACCTCGGCCTTCTCTTCTACACTGCCTGAATATGCGGCCCTCTCCTCACCCGCCGTACGCCATCCCTCCCCTCGCGTCGTGCGTAGGCCGCCCCTTCCCTGCGCCGCTCGGCCGCGCTTCGTCAGGGATCTCAGGTGGTCAGCCTCCCGTAGGGCTGCAGTCCATCCGCCCGGCCTCACGTACATCGTCGCGGAGGAGGTGGCCATCTCGACGGAGGTGGTTCCCACGGCGGCGAGCCCTCTCTTCTCCAGGTCGGTGGCTCCCCTAGACTCGGTAGGTAATTCTCCAACGTGAATAGCCCAGTCATATTCTCTAATTATCTTGTTTGAGTTTGAACCAATCTCGATTTTTTTGGCCCTGTTCACAGCAACGGATCGAAGCAGCTGCAAGATCCATGATGGTGGTGGTGGTCCCCTTCTCCCGTCGACAGTAGAGCTGGCGTTGGCAGATCACCCAGCGGTGGATCCAAGTGGGGATGCGAAGGATCTGTACCAGGCCACCCCTCCCCGGCAGGCAGTTTGACCGCCCTATGGCGGATCTCTGCGCGGCCACATCTACCCCGTCCTCCCTCCGGGGACGTCCTCGTTCTACTCTCCTGCGGCTTCCTCTTCTGTCCATCTGGTTGTGATGCCCCTCGCCTCCTCTACTTTTGGTAGTAATATTGTTTGCATATACTGCTATGATGATAAAATGTTACTACCTGAATCCCTTTTCTTTAATACTGCTATGGAGGCACAACAACAATAGCTCACGGCACAAGATTTGTTAACTGAATAAATTATGTCATTATGGAATGGTCTATCAGTTCATTGGGTGTGTGAGTTGAAAAATGTCTTACTGATAACTAGAATGCAGTCTATAACTGATGGATCCGTATTGAACAGGGTACAAATCCGTGTTGCAGCCTGTAGTGCTTGGGCCTTTTTTTTTCCTTATAGATAGTTCAGACTTAACAAATGGTCCTCTAGAACTCTTGTATGCCTGTTGAAATGGCTGACACAAGGAGGCAGTAACCAGTTAAAGCAGCTGTCTCAGGGGAACTAACAATGTTGCTGTCTGAGTTCGATCTCATTCAATCTGTCTTTTAGTTGCACTTTTCAGGATCTAGGACTGTTAAACTGATGGATTAGTTAGAGCATCGACATAAAATTCCTCTGGCAGTAAAAGAAAGGTCTCTCACTTGCAATGTTCTTACACCAAGTCAATCTCATTTTGCTTGATGGCACTATATGCAAGGTGTAGCCAAGTTCTGGAATGTTTCTTAGAAGTGTGGCAGGATAAAATTATCTAGCTGCTATCCAGGATGTCAGTGCCGACGAGTGCAAGAACATTCCCGTCATCAGTAAGCCTTCCTTTCCCCATTTTATTTTTCTACTTGAGATAATTTGGATTCAATTCAATGTTTCTTGCAATAACATTTCATTTTAACCACAAAATTCTTGGTTCAGTGCGGCACCATTAATACTGTGATCTATTCTAGCCTATTTGTTGTCAGCCTTAAGAACCACTGCCAACCAAGCTGCAGTGGCACCATTAATACAGTCAAGAATGCAGATATGTAATTGTTTAATAGAGAATATTTGGAGCAGTGTCTCTTCGATCAATTTCTGGAACATACTATAGAGTGACTACTATTTGCTAGTTGAATTGCTGCTTGGCTGTAACTCTGATTTTTTTCTTTTGCGTGCTTGGATAACTGAAAACTTTTATGCATGCAGCATCAGTTGCAGAAGTAGCATGTGGAATCCGCTCCAAGTAGCAACAATGAAGGTAAATTGATTAGCAAATATTGGTTTCATTTAATTCATGACTAACATACAATTACGGTGCTATATGCCAAATCAATTTAGTTACTATACTAATAGATATCGTTTGCACAAACCAAAGAACAGTGGAAGGAGATAAAACTGATCATCTGAAAGATAATAAGGGTTGCAATTTTGCAGTGCACTCATGGCTGCCGAAGCCAGCAAAAAAAAAAAAAGAGCAAAGAAAAAGAAATGTAGGGGTAATTCTGATGTGCAGGTAAGCCAATATCTTTTGTTTATTTCATTCTCTGTAAATGACCGATGCAATTGGGCAAATATATACTTGCATTTTTCTCTAACCGAACTATTATTGTAATATTGTTTCATTTGAAATATAATTGTCTGAAACTTATTAAGCGATGTTTGTTTCGATGTGTCTCCAACATGAGAATACTAGAATTATTATGTGCTTTTATTTGCCTTTTTTCTTTTTAAATCCCGTTAGTTACCATTTCAAATGAAAGCGAGCTTCCAGAACAGCTTTGTACGAACCTTGTTATGCTTGAAATTTATTTGGGGCCTAAACTTTATCTGTCTATTTTCTAAATGTATATTCTATCTCAGACTCACACTAGTTATGTGTTTGCTTGATTTTCAGGTGTGCAACACTAATTAGCTGAGCAAGGGTTGGCTCTAGGGCTTGTGCCTTGGCAGATTGGACGTTGCGTCTGTTGTTGGTAGAGACATCATCTGGGTGGAGAACATGTTTGTTTGTGGTTGGCAACCTTTTTATTTTATGTCGTCATGGTTCCTTGAACTTAGATGAAACTTAGTTGGAATGTGATGTCAAGTGAGTTATTATGTGAATTGAGTCATGTATTGTTGTCTAAGTTGTATGGTCAATGGAATACTGGATCTATTAATCTATACTCAATTTTGGTAATTTCAATATTATTTGCAAATTATACTACCAGCGTGTGCACTGTCATGAAAGTACAATGGTTTTTGTAACGTCGTATATTGCAATCTGTGATGAAAATAGGATCAATAATAGCTTGGCACGTGGCGGAACAAATCGTGCCATGCATGCGACCCACGTCAGCGCCACGTCATGAGACACGACACCCGCCACGTCGGCAGCCATGGCATGACCAAAAAGTGGCTTCATCTGTGACCAAATGCACTCGTCATAGCGCCACGGACGCCGTTATGTCCACGTCATGACGGCCGTTTGACGCCACCAAGACGGGAGATTATGACGACTTCCACGAGGTATCGGTGACCAAAACATATCGTCATAGATTGGTCCCACATCCATGACTAAACTATTTTGGTCACTGAATGACTGCACATCTATGACCAAAACATGTCTTTCGTCACTGAATACATAATGTGACTTCGATAGATGACGATATCATATTGGTCATAAACTCGTCACAAAAGAAGCCGCGTGACGACTTTGGCGTCTTCTCGTGACCATACCATGTCGTCATTGCTGTGCACATCTGTAACACCCTTGGTGTTAATCAACTAAAATCTTGCCATGTCATCATGTTTATCATAAAGCATGCATAATTAGAAAAATTTGAAATGCATTGAAATTAAAATGAGTTTATATTTTAGAGAATGTTTGTGCTTAAGAAATTTAGAGTGATTTAATCTTAATTTATGTTTTTGATCCTAAGTGTGATGTTGAATGAGGGTTGGATAGTATAGGTTGGGAATCTGAAATTTGAATCAAATTCAAATTTGAATTGAACTCAAAACCCTAATTTCTATTGTTTCTTTTACCCCCTTTTATTTTATTCAAAATTTATAAAGAATTTGGGTATGGTTATTAAAGCAATTTTGTAGAGTTTTCAAAGTTGAACAAAGTTGGTGTTTTGAGTTTTCAAAGTTTAGTTCAAAAATTTAGAGTAATTTTGAAAATACCAAAATTAGGGTTTTATCCCCTTTTGATTTAAAAACCCTATTTTAAAATCTAAGCAAAATTTGCAAAAACTTATTAAAGCAATTTTGTAGAGTTTTCTTTTACCCCCTTTTATTTTATTCAAAATTTATAAAGAATTTGGGTATGGTTATTAAAGCAATTTTGTAGAGTTTTCAAAGTTGAACAAAGTTGGTGTTTTGAGTTTTCAAAGTTTAGTTCAAAAATTTAGAGTAATTTTGAAAATACCAAAATTAGGGTTTTATCCCCTTTTGATTTAAAAACCCTATTTTAAAATTTTAAAATCTAAGAAATGGTACAACAAGTACCTATAAGACTAGGTGGGCATGATTTTTCCACTAATATGATAATTCTAAAGGATCAAGATATAGATGTGATCACGGGTATGAATTGGATGTATCAAAGCATGGGGTGTCATCGATATTTTGAATAGAACAATCAGGGTAAATATACCCGATAGCAATTCTCAACTTCGATTCAACTTCCCATTCCTAAGAGGGGCTGTTGAGAGAATCGTGCTACATCCTGTTAAGGAGATAAAGGATATTCCAAAGTAGTCCGTGAATTTCCGGATGTGTTTCGGAAGAATTACACGGTTTACCGCCCGGATAGAGATGTGGAGTTCAGAATTGATCTCAAAACCGGGAACCGCCCCAATATCCGGAGAGCATATAGAATGCCACCTCAAGAATTAGCGTAATTAAAACCCAGGTTGCAAGAGTTATTGGATAGAGGTTTTATTCGACCCAGTTCATCACCTTGGGGTGCCCCGCAATATTTGTGAAAAAGAAAGATCACACTTTGAGAATGTGTGTTGATTATCGTCCACTAAATGAAGTGACGATTAAAAACAAGTATCCTTTGCCCCGCATTGATCTACTCTTTGATCAACTTCTTTGGAGCCAAGGTCTTCTCAAAGATTGATCTAAGGTCGGGATATCATCAGATTAAGATCGGACTTCGTAGATATTCCAAAGACTGCCTTCACTACGGATATGGTTTATATGAGTATTTGGTGATGTCTTTTGGATTAACCAATGCCCCAGCACATTTCATGTACTTGATGAATACAGTATTCATGTCAGAGCTTGACAAATTTGTAGTGGTATTCATTGATGATATATTGATATATTCAAAGAACAAAGAAGAACATGCTGAGCACCTTCGGATTGTTCTGAAACGTCTAAGAGATCATCATTTATATGCCAAGTTCGGTAAAGTGTGAATTTTGGTTAGAGAAGATACAATTCCTGGGTCATGTATTGTCGGCAGATGGAGTTTCGGTTGATCGAGGTAAAGTCAAGGATATTCTTAAGCTGGAAGCCCCAACCACTTTGTGCATCAAGTCCGTAGTTTTCTCGGGAATGGCGGATATTACCGTCGGTTTATTCGGATTTTTCAAAGGTAGCAAAGCCTATCACGAATTGTTGAAGAATCAAACCAAGTTTGTCTAGTCACCGAATGTGAGAAAGCTTTTAAAATTCTCAAGAAAGCATTAACTATCGCACCCGATATTGGCTCAACCGGATATTGAGAAGCCGTTTGATGTCTATTGTGATGCTTCCGGTATTGGCCTTGGATGTGTACTTGATGCAAGAAAGAAGGGTTATTGCTTATGCCTCCAGACAACTTAAACGTCATGAGGAACATTATCCAACTCATGATTTAGAATTAGCGGCAGATTGTCCATGCAATCAAGATTTGGCGTCATTATCTGGCGGGCAACACCCGGTCATATCTATACCGATCACAAGAGTTTAAAATATATCTTCACCCAGTCTGACTTGAATATGAGACAAAGAAGATGGTTGGAGTTAATCAAGGATTATGATCTAGAAGTGCATTACCATCCTGGTAAAGCAAATGTGGTTGCCGATGCACTTAGTCGGAAGTCCCACTGCAATTGTCTTGAAGTAAGTTTAATGGACAAAACTTTATGTCAAGAAATGGAAAAGTTAAATTTGGAAATCATTGAACAGGGGACTCTATCAAGTATCACAGTGGAATTCAATATCCGAGATCAAATTATTACCGCTCAAAGAGAAGATAAAGGTATATCACATATCAAAGAGAAAGTTAGAAGTGGAAAACCATCTTGTTTCAGGATTGATGAAGCGGATGTGTTATGGTTCAAGAATCATGCGGTAATACCAAAGGTTCCCGAAGTTACGTCGGCCAGATCCTGGATGAAGCACACTTGACTAGGTATTCTATTCACCCAGGAAGCACCAAGATGTATCGGGACCTGAAAGCGTAGATTACGGTGGACTAAAATGAAGATAGAAATTGCTCGTTATGTGGCTAAATGTGATACTTGTCGACGAGTAAAAAGCAAGTACACATGAAAGTCTGCAGACGGTTAAATCCATTGCTGTTCGTCATGGAAATGGGAGGAAATCACCATGGACTTTATTGTTGGTTTACCCAGGACATCAAGGGGTTTCAATTCTATTTGGGTTATTGTGGATCGTCTTACTAAAATAGCACATTTTCGCGCAAGAAGAGAAGATTATTCTGCAAAAACTTATGCTTTGAGATATATATTGCTCGGATATTGATTTGCATGGTGCACCAAAGAATATTGTTTCAGATAGAAGTTCAATATTTATGAATCAATTTTGGAAACAATTACAAAAGTCATTGGGAACCAAGCTCGATCCTAGTTCAAACTTATCACCCCCCGCATCGATGGACAAACCGAGAGGGTTAATCAAATTCTAGAGGATATGTTACGAGCCCTGTGTTCTCACTTATCAAGAAAAATGGGATGAATGTTTACCTTTAGCGTAATTCTCCTACAACAACAGTTATCAAGAAAGTATCAAGATGGCACCTTTGAAGCTTTATATGGTCACGAGATGTAGAACTCCTCGCATTGGTCCGAACACTCGAGAAAGATGGTTCTTTGGTGTGGATTTGGTTAAGGATGCGTAAGAGAAGGTTCGTGTCATACAAGAAAAATATGAGAGTGGCTCGGTCTCGACGAGAAAAAGTTATGCGAGATAAAAGGCGTCGATCTTTGATACTTGAAGTGGGAGATTATGTGTATTTAAAAGTATCACCTATGAAGGGAGTAAAAAGATTTGGAATCAAAGGAAAGTTAGCACCTCGTTATATTGGACCATTCCGCATTACGGAAAGATGTGGAAAAAGTAGCATATCGTTTGGAGTTACCCGAACACCTTTACGCGGTGCATAATGTGTTTCACGTATCCCGCTTGAAGAAATGTCTTCGGGTGCCCGATCAAGTGGTTGATATTGAAGGAGTTGCACTTGAACCTGATCTTGTTTATTCGAATATCCTGTTCAAATTCTTGATCGGAAAGATCGTGTCACTTTCGTAGAAGGACAACCAAATGGTATAAGATCCAATGGAACCAACATTAGAAGAAGAAGCTACGGGAGTCGAGGAATATCTCGCAAGAGCACTTTCGAATTTCTTGCTTCTATCTAGGTTACAATCCCCTCCCCCGAGTTATAGTTTGTCTCTTTAAATTCTTGTAGCATATATTAGATAAAACCCTACTACATTTTTATGAACTAGTTTGAGATGTGTTTGCTTGACACATTTCCTTTGCCGATTACTTAACCCCAGAACTTTAAATCTCGGGACGAGATTTCTTTTAGGGGAAAGGCTGTAACACCCCTGGTGTTAATCAACTAAAATCTTGCCATGTCATCATGTTTATCATAAAGCATGCATAATTAGAAAAATTTGAAATGCATTGAAATTAAAATGAGTTTTATATTTTAGAGAATGTTTGTGCTTAAGAAATTTAGAGTGCTTTAATCTTAATTTATGTTTTTGATCCTAAGTGTGATGTTGAATGAGGGTTGGATAGTATAGGTTGGGAATCTGAAATTTGAATCAAATTCAAATTTGAATTGAACTCCGAAAACCTTAATTTCTATTCTTTCTTTTACCCCTTTTATTTTATTCAAAATTTATAAAGAATTTGGGTATGGTTATTAAAGCAATTTTGTAGAGTT
This sequence comes from Hyparrhenia diplandra, assembly GCA_015847255.1. Taxonomy (NCBI): domain Eukaryota; kingdom Viridiplantae; phylum Streptophyta; class Magnoliopsida; order Poales; family Poaceae; genus Hyparrhenia; species Hyparrhenia diplandra. Next base: position 219,797 of record JADLZK010009802.1, read on the forward strand.
TTCAAAGTTGAACAAAGTTGGTGTTTTGAGTTTTCAAAGTTTAGTTCAAAAATTTAGAGTAATTTTGAAAATACCAAAATTAGGGTTTTATCCCTTTTGATTTAAAAACCCTATTTTAAAATCTAAGCAAAATTTGCAAAAACTTCCAAAACCTAGTTTGTAGATCTTGTTGAGATGAACAAAAGTCATGTACAAAGTTTTTCAAGTTGTTACATGATTTTAAAAGTAATTTTGAATTCAAATTTCAAAATTTTGAACTATTTTTCAAAAAGTCCTATTTAGAGGCTGAATTTGAAAATCTTCCAATTATGAAAATTGTAGATCTTGAAAAATTAGCCTAAGTCACTTTTTGGAATTTTTGAAGTTCAGTTCAAATTTGGGGTGAATTTGATCAAAAAGCAGAAAAGTTAGGATTTAGGGTTAACAAAGGAGCAGTGAATCGCCTGTTTTTCTTCCTCCATACCTGACGGTCGCCGGCCGTCGCGCGGGCGTTCGGCGCCCGGTCGCCCTCGCTCGTCACCGGCTACATGGACGGGTTCGCGACGTCGCCGCCTACGTGTCCCATGGTCCTTTGTCCTATAAAGCTTGGAGCCGGGCGCCGTTCTTCCTTCTTCTTTCTTCTCCACCGCCGGAAACCGCCTCCGCCCCTTTTTCGGTGGCCGTCGCCGTCGAGCTCCAATCCATCCAATTAGCTGTGCCATCGTGTTCGCAACCGTTGCGCACCGTTTGAGCTAGATAGTGGCGTAGTTCATCGGCCCGAGCAATCCGCTAGCGCCGCCGTCGTCTCCATCTCCGTCCGGGAAGCGCCCACAAGCACCATCTCGTCATCGCCAGTCGTCTCGGTGAGCCGTGCAAAACCATCTAGAGCTCTAGCGGCGCCTTTTGAGATCGTGGTCATGATGCGCTTCGGTCGTTTTGTGATTGCCCCAGGTGACACGCCGGAACGCCGTTGTTGCCACCGGGGAGCACCGCCGTCGCCATCGCCACCGTCGCCGACCATCCTCCGCCTCGTCTCCGCCCAAACCAACGTGAGCATCGTCGTTGGGGGTGAGCTTGTAGTCATGTATGCGGTCGATCGTTTTCTAGTTTTCAAGCCGTAGCCGCTTTAACGCGCTTGCCGCCGACGAAAGCCGGCGTTGCCGCTCCGCCCAGGCGAAGCGGCAGCGTCTTAGCTAGGGGCTGACTTAGGTTCGTTTAGATGGGGCTTTAGGACCCTCCTCGGAGGTCTTGGAGATGATGCCTTGGTCGCCGTCGCCGGAGAAAGCTCCGACGAAGTCTTTCCGCCGTGGCGTGGCCGCGCCCGCCGTGCCGCCATGGCCGTCGGTGGTCAAGCCCCCGGTGCCTTAGGTGTCGGGTTTTGGGCGTCGGCGTGTCGCGAGGTCATGGGGGTCGCGTAGAGTCAAGCCGCATCGCCGGAGACCTCTGCCGGCGAAGTTCTCGCCGGTCAACTCCGCCCGCCCTTGGTCGGTATGGTCGGTCGGTTGGGCGGCCTACTACTGTAGCAGCAGGCTGGGCCGCACAGCCGGAACGCGGCGTGATGTTGGGCGGTTTCGGCCCGAGGATCTGTTATGTTTTAAAAATTGATTTATCTAATTTTCTTTATCTTGAATAGTCTTGATTCTTTGAAAATTCATAGAAATTTGAAAATAGCTTTAAAAATTTTGAAAATTTTTGTAGAAGCTTCTTATGAGTATATGAATCCATGAAAAATTTGAAACTTTGAATTTGAGTAGTTTTTGCATGATTTAAAAATACAAATTTTAATTGAAAAATGCATCTTCCTTGATTTTTAATAATTATTTTATTTGTCCAAAAATCATGAAAATTATTTTGGTACTGTTTTATGATGTGTTCTACTTGTATAAAAAATTTTGGGGTTGATTTGAAAAGTTTAAATTATTTTCTATCTTAAACCCTATTATTTTATGTGGGTTATATTTTTGTTTAGTGTCAAATAGATTAGGTTTTGTGTGACTTGAGAGGTTGTTTTGTGAATCTTAGATTTTATCTTTATAAGATGGTCCTTGAGAACTCCTTAGGCAATGGTGATGATATCTTTAGAGTAGTTCAACAAGTTGGTTTTGTTGGGTTGCAACTTTATCGTGAAGTAAATCATGTTCTTGTTTATCATTTCATGCACCCTTAAGCATCATATTTAAATATATGGCATCATGTTGAAGCATACATTTTTCGTGTAGTGAACGAGGTTGAGGATATCAAGTCTGAGCCAATCGAGGAGGTTTCATATCCAAAGTGGAAGCGGGTTTGGATTTCTTTGGGTTTTACGAAGAGGTAGCTTTTCCGTCAACGAAGGCAAGCCCCGGTTACATTAAACCTTTCCTTGATATTTTAAAAGTTTTATATCACTTATGTCTATGCTATATTGCATTAAGTAATTAGGAGTTGAGTGATAACCTAATTGCTGCATTACCATCCTTGTTTATTTCCATACCATCCTTGATAACCTGTTTCATTTGAAAATGCTTAGTGATGCTTATTTATTTGGTATTTGTTAGCTTACGAGAGAAATATTTGCGAGATCGCAAAGCGCACGGATGTCGATGAGCATTTCACCGGGGGGGAGGGTTTTAAATATATATCGTATCCACAAGGAAGATATGACAGGCAGTTCAATTGATTAAAGACAAGTGATAGAAGACTAATGAGATTTTAGTGATCAGCATATACTTAAACAGGGTAAGCCAATAATAAATAGCAATAAGGTATATGATGAGGCAGTGAGAGGCACACACGTGGTGAGTATAGCATAAAACTAATTCCTAGTGAGATTAGGATTGGATTTAAAACAAAGGGACAGTTCTTAGGTAGCATACAAAGAATCTATTAAATGGTTTTAAACAGGCATAGCATAAGATCATATATATATATATATCAAAACCATAAATAAGAATGTGCACCCCGAAGATTACTTAAGAAAATCAGAAGCTAAAACAAGATTAACCCAAGAACCATTATCGACTAGTCTTACATACGGGGGATGGATTGCAAAAGACTCAATAGTCTTTGTCACCACTACGATCTACCACACGACCCGGCATATAAGGTGAATCCGCAAGTAAATTATATCTAAGCACCATGCTTACATACTCTCTACTACCTAGCACACTTTCGAGTAATATACTAGGAGCACTACGAATAAGCGCGTTGAATTATCATGAATAATGATCATATCAAATATGCTATGACTAGAATAAAGTAAAAATAGACTAATTGCATGCATAATAATGAAATAGCACGAAGGTGTATGAAAACAATAATATTGATTCATAGTAACTTACGGATCGAACGGAGCGGATGCTCTCTCTTCTCTAAACTCGACTTTCTATCTAAACTAGGCTCTAGATCTATATATAGAGCGGCGAATTAGCTATCCTATCTCTTGGTGTCTCCTCTTCTTCTCCCGCCTTGGCTTCAACTTGATCTTCTACTTGATGATGACTTGAGGCTTGGTCGAATTATTAGACGGGGGAACCTGGGGGCTGCTTATATAGTCGGGAGGAGGTGCGGGTGTTGGATTAGATTACAACTCGTACTCCACCGCCGCCATCGGATCAAACCGACATTAAACGAGCGGATTAGATTGCCTCTCGGAGGCGGTGGAGGAAGCTCACGGAGGCGGGGCTGACTTGGCCGAGGGGGCGGCCGAGGGCCCGGTGTAGGCGGTCGGCCCGAGGTGGGTCCCACCCACGGGTCCCGCGACGCGTCGTGGCTTCCCCGGAGTCTTCTAGATGATGTTTTCTTGGGTGTTAAGTTTCGTTCACGTCGGGTGTATTCCAGAGCCTTCTATGCTTCGTTAGGAGTTGGATTGCGTTACGAATTATACCATTTTTCTGTTAAGTCCCCGCAAATCACAACTTTACCAAAACTCATGAAAATCATTAGTCCAAAGCCCTATTCTATTGTTGATTTATCTTTTTAGTCCTTTTTCATGAATTGTTGATGCATAAAAATATGAGTTAGTGAGCATCAACAAACTCCCCCAAGCTTACCTCTTGCTAGTCTCTAGCAAGACTCTGTGTGTGTTACCAAATCAAATCTCGACCAAGGTAGGATGAAAAAAATTCAGAATCATAAACTTGCTTATATCTACTTGAGAGCATGGGGTTTTTATCATACATGAGTCTTGGACAATTGAAAGATAGAACAATTAAGTAAAACACCATGTCTCAACTTCTGTTATGTTTATTTATGGGACGGAGGGAGTAGTTGTAAGGTCTTACAACTAAGGATGCACGATATCGGTGACCGGTCAAATCAGGAGTCACCATGAAACGAGAAGCGCAACCCTTGTGCCATAAGCAACTCGGTGCGGATACAATCCTTAATCTTCTGAACATCAACTCCATCCTTGTTGTAGACATCATACGGATCAATATTTGAAAGCATCAAGGTTATGTACACGAGATACTAGTAAGCTTTAGCACTATTCAAGAAAGGTTGGGATGATGCATAGGAGATAAAATCAAGGTTAGAGGTCATAAGGGCACGAGTTTTAGCATGAAAGCCGGTTTTACCATGCGGTGGAGTCAAGGTGCAAGTGTTACGGTAAGCATGGACCCCGGGTATCCCCATGGAGGCCCAAGATCACTACTCGAGCGAGGGGTGGGCCAGGCCAACTCTACAAGATGTGTGCCACAAAAAAGACGGCGATTGCGAGATAGAAACGAGCCGGACTCTGTATAATCTTATCTAAGTACAATACAACTCGGTCTTTGTAGCCGACTAGGGAATCGACCTTGTAACCCTACCCTCCTTGACTATATAAAGGAAGGTAGGGACCACTATTCGACAACTCGATACATCTGAAAATAGAAACATCATCAATACAAACCACAAAACAGGACGTAAGTTATTACGCTATACGTGGCTTGAACCTGTCTAAACCCATGTCCTGTGCACCATTGTTCTCTTGATCACTTACGCCATCCCCGATCAAGTATTCTCGAGTAGAACTATGATAGTTTGCGCCCACTATGGGGCAAGGCATCGAGAAGATCAAGTCGACAAGATCAATGGCCTTCTTCAACAAGCAAGTCATCGAGACCGGCGAGCGTGCCGAGTCCGAATCGATCTTGGCCTAGACCTTCATTTTGATTTGGACTCCTGGACTTCGTCACCAACGAGATCGGTAAGCTAGTCATTTCCAATTCAATCACAAACTCGACTGGTGCAAGCGCAGGCAAGATCCTATCTAGTTTTCCATTCGGGGTGAAGAACTACGGTGCCATGTTCCAACACATGGTGATACCAGATCTAGATCTAACCGAGTCCGACTTTGACTTGGTCGACGAAGATTTTTGGGTGGTCGGTGTCATCGACGGACAAACAGTCGGCAACCACGCTGGGGGTTCCATCATTTCCCTATTCGACTCGAAGTTTGAGTCCGAGAGCGGTATGGCGAGTTTCTCCCCTGTGCCGAGGAGTCTTCATGGTGGAGCTCAACAAGCAAACGTCCGAGGAGCGATGTCGAGCCGAAGGCGATGCCCGGACTTCGGCGTGATCGAGGAAACTAGAGACACCGAGGCTGCATCGAGCACAATCGGCGGGAGCAAAGAACGCAAGGCCGATCAAGATCAACTTTGCTAGAAGGGAAAAGAGCTCCATAGGGACTTCCTGAAGACCGACTACAAGGGGCATCAAGTCTTCCTCATGCCCAAAGAGAATCTAGTAGCTGCCAAAACCATCATCGACATACTTGAGCCAAACCCGGCAGACAACACCCTGGCATCTCCTATGCTCGCCCGGCTCAAGGCCTTGGTCACTATTGGCACGATCCAGATAAACCGAGAGCGATTAGCTGGTGCGGGGCACTCCCACGGAAGTCGGACTCAGGCTAACTAATCCGGATCCCGCAAGACCCTAGGTGTCGAGCTCAAGGGAGTCCGACGCCGGCTGCGTGTCCATAGACCAGTCGGCAAATCGAGCAACCCATCCACATAGAAGCTCGTGGTCGGATCCGTCAAGACAAGGACCTGCGTAGAGATCTTGACACTATCTGCTAGGACCGAGAAGAGTGAGAACGATGCCATCCTTCAGCATCAACAACGACCGTCAGGACCGAGACAGCCAGGGGGCACGTACCCCGTCACATAACTGATGCCCGTAAGACGATGGATCACCCTAGCATTTTCACCCCGGAGTATTCCAGGTTTATCCAATAAACGATAATTATGATTGTGGGTGACACTACTACAACAAACTTAATGGAGGCGGTTGCGGTGGCGGAGCCAGGAATTTATGACTGGGTATGCCAAATCCTGTTGTTGCAAAAACGGTGCCGCCACCACTGCCTTGTCGCCGGCTCTTTCGCGCTGGGACCAAGACTAGGAGGAAAATGGACAAGGCCGCAGGGCAGGGGAAGGAATAGGACTGAGCGGGAAGTGGCGGCTGCCCACCGGTGACGTCGTGCCGGTCGACGGAGTGGGGTCGGCCGTCGGGGGGAGGTGGCAGCGTCGTGCTACCGTCGGCCCGTTCTGTCGGCGCAAAGCAGCCAAGCGGTGCGGGGGCAGAGAAACGTGAGCGGATTGGGGCAGGCAGGCAAGAGACGAGCATGTAACTCTAAGAGCATCTTCAAAAGATTAGCTAAAAGACTAGCCAAGTTTACTGATTTAGCTACTCTCTAAAATAGATTAGATAAAAGGTTACTATAGTACTCCAACAGACCGATTTAGTTAAAAATACTATAGTCATTCGGTGATTTAGTTCCTTTGTGGGCTGGGTTCCCCAATATGTGTTAGGCTCCGAGCGACTGTGAACGACGCTGAGCACTAACCGGGGTGCAACACAGAGTTATATGTTGCTAGAACATGTAGCGTTTTCTCATGCATATATTTGATTGAATACACAAAGTTACAAGGCAAAGCGCTCAGCCATTTGCCGCACATCGCGCAGTTGGCGCGTCTATCCCCACGCCCAAGACAATGTAAATGAAGAAGAGCTTTAGTTCATGGCGAGCTATTCTCGGTCATGGACTACTACGGCGTGCACAACCTACTACTCATGCTCATGCACACATGCACAAAAGAAAAGATGCATACTAAATATAGCAAGGCTTAGCAATGATGTACAAGATACGTATATAAACATGCATAATTATTATTTTTTTTCTCAAATCATGGGTATGCCAAGCCATACAGGGGCATACTCCTGGCGCCGTCCATGGGCGGTTGCTTTTCATTTTCGGAGGCGGGCAAAGGCAACCGCCTCCAACCAAAGGTCACGGTTAATCATGGCCTTTACCGAGGTGGGCACATTAAGGTAACCCATTCATAGATGAGTGACTCTTTGCATTGTCCTGAGTCTAACACTTTTATGCATTTGCTTCATATAAATTACTTGACTAGTTGAGTGCCCGTACGTTGCAACGGGAGAACACTTGTATACGTATGAGTGATATTCAATTGGCACCACTGAGATGGATAAAGGTTTAGTTCGTACTTTGTGAAACTTTCTAGGATATAGACAGGTATCTGAATTTGGCAAGAACAGAGTCTGGCAGATCTGTGTGTTCACAAAACATTGAATGCACTTAAAGTTATGTCTGCCTGTACAAACAAACTGGTCTCGGAAGGCTGGAAATACGAATAGGTCTAAGCTTATGAATGAGAAAGGCTAAAATTAGTTTTGGTCTAAAGCTGTCATAATTCGTAAATCCCAACTTCCAAGAATAAATTGGATGATTGACGCTTGATTTAATTTTAACAATGTAACATGATCCTGTTTAAATTCAGTATTTCCATTCCACTTTCTAGTCAGCAGTACCAGTCATGCAGCATGGAAGCTCAAAAACAGAACAGAAGGCAAAAGATCAATTTGCCGAAGTGTATGTGGTGTCCTCAATCATTAGATGACTGTAAATTTGCTATCAGTGATGAACAATTTGCTGAATTGTTTTTTCTATAGAGTAAACAATTTTCGGTCGAGACATAAATGAGGTTGGCTATTATTCATTTATCAACAAAACAGAAGGGCTTAAGAGGCTCGAACCAAAGAGTAATGGCAGCGGGACTCACCTGGATCAACGGAAGCTTGGGTAACAGGTGCCGAACGATTTCTGGATGAAGAAACTCCGCATGCCCCTGCAGAACTGAGGACAATTAGACTCTCAAAAACTTAAAGTGGACATCACTGCAGAAAGGTACACCCAGAACTACGTTTTTTTTTTTTTTTCCTTTGTGAATTTTAAGATATATAAAACTTCTTAATCCAACATTTGTACTTCTGACTGCGTGGCAAGCGCGGAGAGCAACCCCTCAAAAAAAACATTTGTACTACTGAATCTTTGAATGGAAGAACAAAAATAACTACCTTTGCAACAACGTGGATTAATTTGACCAAACTAAATAGGCACATATGTAAAGAAACACAAATTTGTTGCATAAATTATAGAGCCTAGCATGTCAACCTCCCAGAATTCTTTGAGTGACCATTTTTAGCCTGTTGGCTGATGGCTGAAAAGCTAAAATAAATGGAGAATAAATAGGCTTCAGGAGGGGAGAGGGTCAACTCTAGTTAGATACTTGCAGCTGCGTCGACTGTCAATGGCCTAATACAAGCTGTAGACATCTCTACTGCTGACATATAAAAGCTGAAGGTTTCTGAACCAACAGAGTCAACCGTGCAAGACATTACTGAATGGATCAAACCATATGTCAAATGCGTTCGTGTGCTGATAACTAATCTGGATAGTCTAGCCGGTAGCAATAAAATGTTTCAGGGGAAATAAAGCCTAGATGTTTTCATGCTCAAAAATATATACTCAATAGAGAAAAGATTTCAAATCTGAGCCAATTGCCAATCCTTTTGAAATCGTGGAAATATATGCTTTACATGTACGCTTAGTAAACTAGGTGTATCGAACTGAGTGACAGATCACTCTTGGGCAACTTCTAAGTTCTAACCAACACCACTGGATTGCTCTACATTCTCAGTGCCTGCATCCTTGGTTCCTGACACCGCACAGGCACATGGACATTCAGATGAAAGCACACAGAACCGCTGGCGCAATATATGAGTAAAGAGAAGAGAAGGGGTGGGCATACCTGCTGGGTGCCCGACGCCGACGAAGACACATGTGGTGTGCGGCGGAGATCTCAGAGCTTGGGATGACGGAGCAGGGGGCGGTCCATCGGAGCCTGCAGGGTGGCGTCATGGCGTCCGGCTTCGTCGGCGAGCTCATGGCTGGCGTCGAAGGTGGAGGCGGAGACCTGGGCGTGGGGTAGCGGCGTCAGGATGTGGGCAGCTGCGGCGGCGGGATGCGGGTAGCCGCGACTCAAGGGGGCACGTGCTGTAGCCTGTTACCCGAGGTCGTGGTTGTCAAGTTAGAAGGCGGCACGGCGGCGGAGAAACCTGGGCGTGGTCGTCCTCTAGCGCGAGCAGGACGACCGGCGGCAACGGTGGCCGGCCCTTCGTATTGCTAGTCCAGCTGCTTCCGTGGGGGCTCGGCTGGACTCCGCGGTTCCGGAGGATTGGCCAGCAACGTTGAGAGGCAGGGATAAGAGGTGAGAGCGGCCCACCGCAGCCCGCGAAAGCTGGCCACCACAAGCTGCCACTACATGGCATCTGGTCGTAGATCCGTAGCCATAGCCGGTCGTGGCCGCACGCTGGCCAGCCACAGCGGCCTGCAGCCCGCTGCAGCTTGCCGAAGCTGGCCACCGTAGGCTGCCGCCCGGCCACGGTGGCTGCGGGGGTGTCCGAGGCCCGATGGAGATCCTGCGGAAACGTTCGAAAATTAACGTTCGGGCACATGTTTCTCGATGTCTCAGCTGGCAGAACCTTCACCCCCTACTATACCTGAGGGGCATCCCTCCCAGGAGTTCTTGCAGTTTTCTGTATGGTTCTCTACTACGTTTTGGAGGACCTCAGGAAATCCATGTGATATGCAGTTTTGCCAGGTTTTTGCTCAGAAACGCTGGTTTCGGCTCAGGAGGCGCACGGAAGTCGTGGTTTTTCACGGATGAACCGAACATTGGACTCTTCATGTAGTCCTGTTCTGACGTTTTAGTTTTTGTCCTTTTTTTATTCTTTTTCCTCTCAAAACGTTGTATATATACACATAATGTTCCTAATTGTGTGTGTGTGTGTGTGTATATATATATACATATACTGTATATCTATATTACACCTGGTGCATTCTCTATATTGAATGCACCCAGGCTAACCGACCACGCTAGGGTGCACCTGGTCCGAGCCTTCTCGCGCACGAGACGCACCTGGTCCGAGTCGGCCTTTTGAAAACCACCTCTACTTCTAAACCCCACATCCCGACAAAACGGTCTTCATTTCCTCTCCCCCTCCTCGCGCCGCTCCGCTTTCCATCAATTGCTCGAGGCGCTCCGCCGCAGCAGTTCTTCTCCGCGCCCGCAGCCCTTCCTCTCCGCGCCCGCTGTGGTGATTCCGCCGCGTCGCGTGCTTCCTGCTCTGCCTCGCTCCCGCCGCTGCGCCGGGTTGCGTTGCTCCGCCGCGATTTCTTCTCTCCACGCTGCGTCGATTCCTCTGCCCCGCAAATCGGCGACTGAAATCGGAAGGAACAAGAGTCTGGCGAAAAGTGCGGCGTTGGGGAAACTGTGCGTAGTAATGGGAGGTATGTTGAGCATTTTGTGCGTCAATCCTCCCGCATTTGTGTGCTTGACCTCGTTTTGATTTTTTCATGCGGATTTTTTGTGACCTAGGGTTTTCGATTTTGTTGCGCTTGGATTTGGTTCATTTGTTATCGCCCTGCCGTGGATTTTCGAGGCACTCCAGCATGCTCCAGTGGTGATTTTCTGACCTCGGGTTGGCGGAGACAATTAGGTATGTTCAACTTTTTGCGTTTTGCATCTGAACTGCTTCTCTAGTTGTAACTGGTTGTTCATCGTTGTTGTAATTGGTAGGATACGCTGGTTAAATTGAATTGTTCCACTTTTTTGTAACCACATTAGCACCCCTGTTCTAGTTGTAACTAGGTTGTTACGTTAGTTGTGAATGGTTGGCTGTTCTAGTTGCAATCGGTTGAGGATGTAAGTTTTTGATTTATTCTTTTGATGTGTATTATGCATCTGAGTCCTGTACTTTTTGCTGTTGCTCAACTGATTGTGTATTTTTACTATGATGTGTATTATGTTATGGTTTTGTATCCTAATGTGTTTTTTTTTTTTTTTTACTGTGATGTGCTATATTAGTATCTCTGTGTATGACATGTGTAACTAGGTTATTATGTTACTTTTTTCTAAATGGGTCTGCTGTTCTAGTTCTAACTAGGTTAATTGTTATTTTGCTGAAATCCAACTAAGTTGAGTGCTGCAACTGTGGTGTTGTTTTTGTTGCAATCGGTTTTGATCATGTAATTTAATTGCAGTGCTTATAATGAGTACCGAAGGGAATGCATCAGGTTCTCAGGGCAGTGGCGCCCTCCGCCGTTCTCCCCGTGTTGCTTCGAAGAATCCAAAGAAGCAGAAAGTCACTGGGAAGGATAGGAAGAAGAGATTAAGGCTTCCCACTCTGCCGCTACTCGATACGGAAAGCCAGGAACGTGACCAGGGTGACACAGATTTTGTTCCTGGTGATGACGCTGAGATGAGTGGCAATAGCGGCGATGGTGCTGACGCGGAAGCAGTACCGGCTGGGAATAGGAAGAGGCGCCGCAACCAGCCTGCTGCAGTCCAACGCAGGCGGACTCCCGCTTGCCAGTGCTCTCCTTCTAAATTTTAGAAACTTGTCAGTGCACTGCCTGATGGACTCAAAGATGAAGTAAAGGCAATGGGGTTTAGTAGACTGTTGCAGTTGAAACCTGACTGTATGGACTAGTTATTGCAGCCGGCTTATGCGGAGGTTCAACCCAAATACGATGAAATTAGAGCTTCCTGGTGGTCAAGAGATTGAAGTTAATGAGCACAGCATTTGGTGTATGTTCATGTTACCCAAAGCTAGCGGTGACCCACCTCACATGTCTGATGATGAAGCTTGAGCTAGGCGTAACGAGCTGGGACAACAAATCTGTGGTGGTAGATACGAGGAGAAAAGTGGTATCACAGTTGAAGATATTATTGTTGGATTGAAGAGCAAGATTGACAGTGAGAGGCTCACTGGGGATTTGGCTCTCAGGGCATTTTTTATGGTTGTATTCTAGTGTCTTCTTTTCTCCAATACTGATAGTAAAATTAGGCTTCAGGATGTGATATATACTGTGGATTTGAAGAGCATTGGAAACATTAACTGGTGCAAAGCAGTATTGGACAATCTTAGCAAAGCTGCATGTTTGTACAAATTGGATTTCGCGAAGAAGGGCGAGCTTGCACCTCTCACGGGCTGTGGAATCTTCCTGATTGTAAGTGTCTCATAATGACAGTTGTAATTGCCCTTGATTTCCTGTTGTAAGTTGTTCTTTCTCTGGACTAGTTATAGATTAGTATTTATTTTGTGTCATGACCTTATTAGTAGTTCTGGTTTGTAGTTTTGATTATTTTTTTGTCTGAAACACCATTTGTTCATTGCAGTAGTTTTTCGTGTTGCAATTGTGTAGTAGTTTCGTGCTGCAACTGGTTCACAACAGCTGTTGTAATTGGGTGATTTTTTTTTTTTATATATTTTTTTATATGTGCAGATGTTATATGTCGATTACTTGAATCATGGGCCACCTATAGAGCCATTCTCTTTGCCCTATTGTGCTGTGTTTACCAGCAAGCAAATCGAAGATATAGCTATGTTGGATCGTAGGGGAGATGTTGCCCGAGGTGTTGTTGAGTTTGGCAACCTCAGGGTAAGCTTTTCGACAATCAGTATTTTTTTTTTTTTCTTAAATTGTCTTTGCATGCTTTTGTTAAAAAAAATATACATAATGCAAATTTACGCTTTTCTGATAACCAGTTTCACTTGTTTTTTAATAAAATTGGCAGTTGAGAAGTATCACTGCCGCATGTTATACACCCCTATTTGTTGTCGCCCCAGTTGTAGCTGCTGCTCCTCCACCCGCTACTGCTCCTGGTGGAACTTCTTGTGCTGCTGGTACTTTTAGTTGACATGGGCGGTACATCCCACAACTCTGGTGGCCTTGCTGCGATGACGCTCCAGCCTCTTGTTCTACACCAATACCCTAGCCTCAGTGCTGCTTTTGGCTAGAAAATTGCTGATGCAGTTGGAAGAAGTAGGAAGTCGAGGCACGGGGAGATATTGAAGGCTTTTGATGAGAGCACCTCTCAGGCCCAGGCATTATGCGACCAAGGCCGCTAAGTACATCACTATGGCCAATGACCTGATGGCAAAAGCTCACCAGGAGTGCTTCAGTGGAATTCAGAAGCTGCTTGTTGATGCCCATGCTAAGAGGGAAGCTAAGAATGAGACGAGGAGGGGGAAGAAGAAGCGTAAGAAAGCAAAAGGTAATTTTATCTCAGTTTTTAATGTATGCACATTGTAATTACCTGTACGTATGTGTTGTAATTGGTGAGTTTGAGTTATGTTTGTAATTGGGGGTATCCCATTTTGTTTATGCAGGTACAGTAGAAGCTACCCCAGGTTTTGATGGAGATCAAACTGGAGCATCAACTGACCAAGGTGCTCCACATGGAGATTTTGATGGAGGAAATCCAGATGCAGATCAATTTGGAGGAGCTAAGAAAGGTGCTGAAGAACAAGAGATTGATGGAGGAAATCCAAATGCAGATCAATCTGGAGAAGGAGCTAAGCAAGGTGCTGAAGAAGAAGAGCAGATTCCAGTTGATGGGGGTAATTCTGGAGAGGAGATTCCATTTGCTGAGTCACCACCAGGTATGATGTTGCATTTTTTTGCAATATTTTTGATGTTGCAATTACCTCTATTATGTTGTTGCAACTGGTTAGAGACCTACATCCTTTGTTATTTTTAGTTTATATTTTTCTCCTTTTTTTCCCCAACCTTGTGTACTGTTTAATCATGGAGGAAATTCTGGAGAAGATATTCCAATTGACGAAGCACAAATAGGTAATCCTTTCATGTTTCAGTTACTTCTCATTATATGTGTTGCAATTGGCACCGTTATCTGAGTTGCAATTGGGACCATTTCATGTTGCAAATTGTTTTTTGTGTGCTTGCGCATCAGGACAAGAAGAAAAAAAATCTGCCAAAGATGGAGGTGGCCAACAAGATGAAGATGGAGGAGATGAAAAATCTCCTGAATCTGGTAAAAGTTCTGCAGAACAGATTCCACCCTTTTTGTACATATACTTTTTGTTGCATTTGCCTTCCTAATCATATTGCAATTAGCACTATATCTATGTTGTAATTTGTTGTTGCAGTGCAAACTTACAATGTTATTATGTTTTTGAAGATCATCACTGAGGAGCATCTGATCAAGAAAAGGGTCGAGGAGAAGAATCTGGCCAAGGAAACGATGTAGAATCCCTTGAGCCAATTCAAGTTGAACTCCCGCCACATCAAGTACCTCAAATCAGCCGCCCATCCACTCCTCCAGCGCTTGCCTCCAATGTTGATACCCAGGGAAAGGCATTCGAAGTAATTTTTCCATGCATCGTAACTCTTTTTTTTTTTTTTGTATTCGTTATGACTTACTATCTTTTGTTTGCTATCCCAATTTTGATATAATTCTTCTTTTTTTCATCCGTCCGCAGCCCCACCCGATTTGCGTGGTCCTGTGATGGGGATGGAGACCATATTAAACAATCTACAATCATCCGGTTTGCTTTCTGATGATGAAGCAAATCCTAGAGAAAAGATCCCATCTCCTGCAGGTACTTTCTTGTTGCATTTTGTTATGTTACCATATGGCAAATAGAACCATTTCCATGTTGCAATTACTATGTTGTCTGTATTTTTCAATTGGGTAGGTGCATACAATCTGAATTATATTATTCTTTTCTTTTTGTTTGCAAACTTTTTTTTTAATTCAGCAATGGCATCTGCACAATCTGTCGATGAAACTCAATGTGATCAAGAAAAGGTTGGAGAAGATGAACGTGCTGCCAAAAATTCTGGAGAAAAGATCCCATCTCCTGCAGGTGTTTTTCTATTGCTTTTTGTTATGTTATCAAGTTGCAGTTGCAACCATATCCATGTTGCAATTGGGGCAGTGCAGACTATTTTTCACATTTGTTTTATGCAACAGTGGCATCTGCAAAATCTTTTGATGAGGCTAAACGTGATCAAGAAGAGGCTGGAGAAGATGATTCTGCTGTGGAAAATCCTGGACGACAGGTCCCACCTGCTGTAGGTACTTTTCTGTTTTGCATTTTGTCATGTTATTATGTTGCAATTACAACCATATACATGTTGCAAATGGGCAGTCCGGACTATTTTTTTACACAGTTCTTTTATCCTTGGGGCTTCTTCATATTTTTTTTTTTTTGTATGCAGCAGCCTCAGCTATGCCATCTAGTGATGAAGAACGTGGAGGATCAGGTGATCAAAATCTGGCTGGAGAAGAAGAATTCGCCATGCCAATTAATTTGAAACTTCCAGCTAACTATGAGGGATCTAAAATCATCCTCCCAAGTATCCTTCCATCAGCTAGTACCATAGTTGATGCCGAGAAGAAACGTAGATCAAGTAATCCTTCCATGAATCCTTTTTTCTTTTTTTGTTTTCATTTTGAGTTACTTTTTCCATTTGACATCCTAATTTTTCTTTTTTTAATCTACCACAGAACCATTGACAGCTTATGCAAGAAAGAGGAAGCAGGCTGATGGCGCTGATGATGGTACAAAGAAAGCTGCCGGGAGGCCACCAAAGAAAGCGGCCGGGAAGTCACCTGTCAAGAACAAGAGGACTAGGTTAGATATTGAGAAAGAGGAGCGATCGCACCGTGATAGACATGAGAAATGGTTGAAAACGATGAAGCAGCAAGCTAATGAAGAGATTGATATTTTGGAGAGGAGTGTCATGGGTGAGGCAGGGCCCAGCGGAGTTGCATGTCATGAAAATTTTGCAGATGATCCACAAGATGACATCGACTCACTAACCCCGCCAGTCTGGTTGTCTCAAGAGGAACGCGAAGAAGCTATGGCAAATTTCGATGAGTACCGAAAGATGATCTACAAACTTGTGGGAGGCCGATTGAAGAAAAGGCCAAGGAATTATCTATCTCCTTTCGTAATCCAGAAGAGCCGCACGAATGTACCATTGGCAAAGGCTCGAGCTCTGAGGCTCAAGATCGCATCTGATGAGAAGTATAAAATGTAAGTACCCACATACTAGCTAATTCAACTGAGTCCATTGCTGCAACTGTGATGTTATGTTTGTTGCAATCTATTGAGCATTCATTTTTTTGGTTATTATGTTTTTTAAATGTGAATTTTATGCAACTGATTATGGTACTTTTGCTGTAACTAGCTTATTGTTGTTTGTTGTAACTAGCTTATTGTGTTTGTTGTAACTACCAGGATGTTCTAGTTGTAACTTGCTTAATTTTTTTATTCTTGTCGTGGTCTAATACCACGGTCACAGTAAATGGCTCGTGTGGGACTTCAATGGCCTAGCTCAAGGGACACAAGACACGAGAAGTATACTGGTTCGGGGCAATCGGCACCCTAGTCCAATCGGAGTCACTATGCCCGAGCTCGGGGGCTCGTGATCGGGGTGAATACAAGCTGGTCGAGAGAGGGAATGAGCTCCCAAGTCTCTGTGCATGGTGTGATTAAGGCAAGTGCCAATATCGTGAGTGAGATGAACTTAGGATGGATTGGATGCCTCTCCCGGTGGCCATCGCGCCCCTTTTATAGTCCAAGGGGCATACATGGAGACGCCACCGGGAAGGACTTGAAGTAAAATGTAAATGCGTGTCTACTGCAGGATACACATTGCCATCATGCTCGTGCGGTTGCCATCGCCCCGCTGACTATAAGCCTGTCCTCCCGCTATCGGGTAGCGTCGAGATAGAGGAGCGGGAATCCTGCCGCCTGGGCCAGTCGGGCGAAGCTCGGAGCTCACCGGCCCCAGAATGATGGCCGGCGTGCTGTTTACCCCGCCATCGAGTATTACACCTTGAGTTGTCATGTCGGTCGTCCGCACGCCTCCCATTTGTCGTCGGGCACTGCCGCACCTTTGACCGCGGGCGACGGGAGCCCCGTGAGGTGCAGCGAAACGTGTGTGGATAGGGGAGGCCGGTAGGCGGCGACGGAGCCCCGGTGAGGTGTTGCGGTTGGCACGACCGAGCTCGAACAACGGGTCGCCGCTCCGCGTGTGCCTAGGGGTCTCGACGCCCGTTGTCGCATATCGCCGTAGGGCATAGCTGCGGCGAGTAGTCGTGGCACTCAATTATGCCGAATAGGCCGGGTCGGTGTAGATCCGACTTTGTCCGCTCCCTCGTTGGGATGGGTGGCCGACACGGAAAGTGGTCATGGGATCTTACGAGCTCGTGGGCTTTGGATTGCCCCGAGCTCGAAGTCGTGCGAGTCAGAAATCGGTTGTGTGGGCTCTGAGGCCGCGCGGTCCGTCGTGGATGGGAGCTTGAGCTCCTGAGCTCTCGAGCTCTATCTTATCGCGACACAGCAGCTCGTGGCGAGTCGAGAGATCGGTCGTCCGACTTCCGAGCTCAGACGAGGCGAGGTTCGGGCTCGACCCCCCGAGCCCGTGCGAGGCGGAGATCGGGCTCCGGCCTCCGAGCTCGCGGCGAGGCGGAGATCGGGCTCCGGCCTTTGAGCTTGTGCGAGGGTGGGATTGGGCCCGGCCTCCGAGCTCTGCGAGGCGGAGATCGGGCTCGTGTTGAGGCCGACCCGGGCCGAGTGCGGCTTGGGCTTTTGCTTCGATTTGTTGTGCGTTTGTGGTGTCCCTAATATTGATACCCGACAATAGCCCCGGCGTTTGGGGAAGAGGGATTCTTCCCCGGGACGCTCAAGGTCGAGGTCAAGGTCATAGCGTTCGGCGGATGGGTGTGCTTGGAGCGCACCGCCGGTGTAGCCCCGAGGCCCGTGAGAAGGGTATATTCTCATGGAGGCTTGAACTCGATTCTCGTTTTTGTCATTTCGCGTCATCGAGGTCGCGACGGTGGTGCGCTTTCGTTTCTGCCCATTCATCTCGGCAGCATGGGGTGGGGAGAGCTCGTGCCCAGTTTTGCCTCGAGGCCGAAACCGGGTGCACGTTGAGCTGCTAACGGGTAGTTCGAGTGAGGCCGGACCCACCTTCGCGGTGTGCCCGTTCGTCTGATCAGCTTGCGGATCGACCTCATCTTCCGATGGCTCGATCTCTATAATTCTCGGGGTCTCAGGGCGGACCTTGAGTGCTCGATGCATCCTCGTCGAAGGGGAAATCAAAGATCGGTTCGATGCCGCCGGCGACTCGAACACGGTCGGGGAGCCCCGTGGCATTTTTGCATGCCCGGCGAGTCCGTCCGGGGCCGCTCTTTGACATGTCCCTTGCACGTGGTGGCTCTGGGTGGCCGTCGTGCCCTTAGTGGGCCGGCCTTCGAACCCTGGGCCCATGATCGAGACGAGCTCGGCCGCCGTCCGGCCCGTTGAAAATGTGACCGTTACGCCCCGCCGGTTCGGCTCCCATCCACCACGCCGGGGAAGTGGGTGCGCCTTTTGAGGCGGTTCCGGGGGAGTTATTGCGCGTGGGGGCCATTCCCGGCCGCCATCAATCGCGCCGTTTCACTTCCCCTGTTCATAGTACAAATCGGCAAGTAACAGGGGAGGGAATTTCTTACCTTTCGTTCGTCTCCGCCACAACCGTCTTCTCCCCAGATCCAATTTTCTCCCCTTTCCTCATTGCCACCGAGAGAGAGAGAGAGAGAGATGCCATCGGAGAGAGGCCGAGAGCTTGCCGCTGACATCCCCACATGGAAAGTAACAAAGAGTCGGAGAGGAAGAAAATGAGCGTGGGGGGCCCTCGGCGGTGACCAAGGCCGCGTTGGAGGAGCTCGCCGAGAGCGCGGCCTCCCCGCGCCGACCGTCGTGGAGGAGTGGAAGGTGCCCGGCGTGGATGAGGACGAGCCCAACCCGCCGGAGGGCTGCATCGTCTCCTTCATAGCGTTCCACGAGCGGGGTTTGGGGTCCCCACCGGCGACTTCTTCTCGCGGGCTCCTCCACCATTGGGGGCTCGAGCTGCAGCACGGCGACGCCGAGCGGGTTGCTGCACATCACCACCTTCGTCCTCCTTTGTGAGGGATGGCTCGGGATCAAGGCGACCGGGAGCTATTCAAGTATTTTTTTTCTTCATCAAGATCCGGGCGTGTGGCATCGATAGGGCCCTGCGCCCGATTGGTCGCGCCATGCTTCACCGAGGGCGGGGATGGCGGCATCATTCGAAGATCTTTGTCCCCACTTCCAACAACGGGTGGCATGACGGCTGGTTCTACTTGAAGAACGATGCCCACCATCCTTTGTCGGGCGTACACGGGCGCGTGTGTTCGTCTTCGCGAGGTGCGGAGGAAGAAACCCAAAGAGGGTCCGAAGGGCCGGGTTCTTCAAGTGGCGAAGAAGGTCAAGATCCTCCGGGAGGCCGGACCGACGAGCCGCTCATCATCACGCTGCTGGTGGCCCGGGCGCGCTTCCCCGAGAAGGCACGCCCTTTTTTGGGCCATGGTGAAGGAGAACGAACCCTTTGACGGGATGGTGGTGGCGGGCCGTTGGACGATAGTTATCATCAACTTTTTAGCATGAAATGATAGATCATTTGAGAACAAGAACAATAGAATATAGGATTTATACTAATGATTTCCACGAAGTTTTGGTGTACACTCGGTTTTGTAGGTGAACTCCTTAAAATAGCGTAATCTGAGAGAAAAGAGAAGAAATAGAGAAACAGAAGAAAAGGACCAAACCAGGGTGATTAGTATAAATTCTAGGGGGCTAAATGACAAAAGAAGACAGCTCACGAAGGCCGGGGCCCACATGCCAGGATGTGGGGGGGCGGCACCCTCCTATGGAATTATGTGTCCCGCTTCGGAACCTTCCCGAAACCGACCTAAGGAGTAGATCTCGGCCGCCCAATCTAGTCGGTTTGATCCAAGGGCTGAGATTCATCCCACCGGCCTATATAAGCAAGGGCAGGGCTCCCCCCTGAAACCCCAATTCATTATTCATCTCATTGTTTAGAGAGGGGTCCCAATGTAAGGAACTCTCTCTTCAATGTAGATCTAGGATTAGACTCTTCAATGTAATTAGATCTAGATTAGAGATAGAGATTAGAGAGCTCTAGTTCTTCAAGATATATAGTTTAGACATTCTATTAGAGACTCAAGTGAGAGTTCGAGCTATGCTCAAGACTTCAGATCTGTTATTCTTGGAGATTCGGTAATACCTCTTATTTGATTTCTCATTATGACTTTACTTTATTTCTTTCTTTATATTACTTGTTGTTATGTTCTTAGTATATTACCGCTTGATATTTGATATAGTTCTAGTTGATGATTATTGTATGCTTGGGATCATGGATATCTTAGCTCTTTTCCTAGGGAGTTAAGTAAGTAAGTCATATGTAAGCGTGGTGCTTAGATGTGAGTTATTTCTTGGATGACCATTTGTATGCAGGGTCGTGGGGTAGATCATAAGGGTGACACCTTATTGAGTCCTCTGTAGTCCTCTCCCCGTGTATAGTTAATGTTGGGGGCGTGGTCGCGACGGAGGCTAGTTTATCTCATTATAAATCCTCCTTAGTTGATGTCCCTCATGTTATATAGTTATGATTTGGTCGTGCTATATATGAGAATATTTTGCCCGCTATGCTTAGACTTAATGATTGGTAGTTACTTAGATGTCTTTTACTCAAGAGTAGTTATGATTGTCTTTTCTTGCATTAGATGAGCCTATATATATCGCTATCTTAGGAACACCTTTAGTATAGTTATCTTAGTTTATCTTTATCATTGTTATTATAAGATTGGGTTAAGCTAGATCTTAGTTATATTCACCTACTGTTCCTTTGGGTTCGATATTATCTAGGGAGTTTATCTTTTTGGTGTAGTGCTACAATGGATTTCTATCTCATGACGCTTTGCGGATGTCTTATCTTTATTGTGAGCAGTTTAAAAATACCAACAAGCATTTCGCGCCGTTCTGCGGGGGAACGGTAGTTTCTTTGGATAGTAATGAAAGAGCCTAGCTTAATCTTGTTTTTATATTTTTATCTTTTGTTTTAGTTATCTTTTAGATTTTCTTGTTTTTACTTTTTGTTTACCATAAATTTTATATATATATATATATATATATAAAATTATTTTCTTTATCAATGTGCTGCACCCATAAGCATTAGCTTTGGCCCATTAGAGTCTTTAAGGTCTATCTTAGCACTAGGCTATGAGTGTGCCAATGGTTAGTTATCATTATTCTATGCAGCCTTTGGAGAAACTTTTCTTACCTTTTTACGTTAGTAAAGCCAAGGATAAACCTTCTTATCACATTGCTTGCTTTGTTAGTGGGTAGAGCCCTTATGTTAGCATTCTTTGTGAACACCCAAGGAAGAAAAGGAATCATCCTCCGGACAAAAAGAAGAAGTTTTGATAGCCGATTAGAATCACTCCAATCCCAAGACTTAGCTATCAATCCCAACCCACCAATACTCTAAAAACTTTCCAAAGGAAGAAGTAATTCCTCCTTTGCAACTCCTTTTTGATACCGATGTTGGGAGAAACTTCTAACTTCAAAAGAGACCTTTGAGCATTTCTAGATTTTCTAAAGGAAAAGTCTCTTAGAAAGCTTCCCTATTCTTAGTAAGGACACTAGGAAGAGCTCAAGGATGGCATATCTAATGCCATAGAAGGGGAGTAAAGCTACCTAGAAGCCATTCATGTCTTCTCTCCTTCTATCTTTGTGATTAGATAACTTACCTAAACCCATCTCTAATCCCATCCTTGACCCCAATGAATCCTCTTGCGTTCTTTTTCTTGAGACCTCTAATGATCCTAGAACTCCAATCATAGAAACCATAAAGGATCTGGGGATGACCAAGAAGAACATTGTCAATGGTCTGGAGAACCTCGGTGAGCAAAGTGAAGCTACTTCACTAACACTTCATCAAGTCCATACTCATTTGAGCAAACTCCTATATCATTTGCTCTCTCTAAACCTCCTTGCCACATATGACATCTCCAATCCCCCTCATGCTAGCTATTCCCAAAGACTTAGAAAGGATGGTTGTAGATGCATATGTTTATATTGCATATCTAGTTGGGTGAAAATTAGAGATTGTTTGATAATATGAATTTTCTTGGCATAGATATAATTGAGAGAATATTCCTTTGGGTATTTTTGTTACTAACCATTCCAAGTTTGGAGCAAAAGGCTACTGAATGACAATACAAGGTATGTCTAACCAATTATTATGCAACATTGAACTACATGCTTAGAAATATCTCTTGCCATGTTGCTATATTAACTTGGTTGTTCTTACTTTTATAATATGTTCATATTGCTAAACAATAATTATGTTTTCACATTTTTGTTTGAGTAAATCTCTTTTATGCTCTAATGCTACCTTTTGTTTGCTATAGTATACTTTGGTTTGGAAGTACTTCTTAAGGGTATTTTCAAAGGCTTTTAATTTAAGCATGGTGTTTACATTAAAATGACTTCCTAGATCAAATTAGACATGGTGTCTAGGTTGATTTTTGAGCTGATAGTATACTATAGTGGATGCTTTGGTATATTTTGTTAGACTAACCCCCTGCGAGAAGAACTCTCAAATCCAATTGGGAAGTCAAGAGATGAACTCAAATAAGTGATGGAGCAAGGCATATGATGAATTTCAATAACTTTATGCAAAAGAAGACCTAGCTCTTTCCTCATAGAAGAACTGAAGGAAGCTATGTTGCAACCCTCTATGGTTGTGGCAAGAACTTACCAAGACACCACTTCATGAGATGAGTGTCACACAGAAAGGATCTACAATAAAAGCACTCACTCATAGAAGTGGATGGACAAAATTACAGACCGCAAGAAACAAGACTAGTTTCCTTCGGGTACTCTTGGTGCCAACCATTGCAAGTTAAGAATGAAGGATGTACAATATCGAGGACATGGGCATTACAACATCATGAGGGATATTTCAATATTCACGCTTGACTTAAGTGTCGAAAGTGATAGCAAGGCTCAAGCTTGGGGAGGAAAGCCGACTCTAACAAGATGATCCCGACGTGCTCCTCCTCACATGCTTCTATCACTTCAATACTTATTTGGAATAAATAAGAAAAGCAAGAAGGTACAAATAAGAACAGAAAGGGTGGCTTGAGGAAGGACAAAGAAGTGGAACAAAGGAGACAATTGCCATAAGGTGTTACGGTACCATCATGCTTCAATAATAAAGGTAACATCTTAAGGTAAGTTATTTTCTGTTTAATTATGCATAGAGTTAAGCATGTTTGAGTCACACCCTTAATTATTTTCAACCTGATCATTTCAGCATGCTAGCTCTTTAATTGTTCCTTTTACCACTCTTTTGACCTCATAGTCATAACCATGATATTATCCTACATTTTAGATGACCCTTACATGAGTCAAGCCATTTGATCTTTTTATGCAACAATGTTTATCTTTTAGTCTTATCACCCATGCCATGATTAAGTAGAGTATATCTTGCTCTATGTGCCTAAGGTTAGAGAAGAATGAATAAAGTTTTTGTTCTGTTGGTGTTTTTTCACCAACAGAGCCCATGCACTTGATCTCTACTTTGTCTTTGTAAACAGGACATACTTCAAGCAAAGCTTGGGGGAAACAATCTCTTAGACTCTACAAGTGGAATGTCCTGGATTTATGGACATGTGCACTAAGCAAGATGCTGCCAGCTTCCATTATCAAAGCTTCACTTCAAGATGCTAGACAATTAATGAACATGGATGATACACCCTGATGTCACAAGAAGACTGGGAAGCCTAGAGGTGGAGGCATCTAGGAATGAAGTTGGATGGGAAGACTGGACAGGAAGAGACCAGGATAATAAAGAGATACATGATGAAGAAGAAGTTAAGGAGGAGATAAGCGAACCCGCGCCCAAGTTGCCAACTAAGAAGGTGTGGAAGAAGAAAGAGAGCCCACCTCGAGAACCGGGGACATCCTCTCCTTCAACATCCGAGGTAATGTCCTTAGAGACCTCGGTACAACCATTCATACCAACTAATATACCATGGGAGGAATGAACTCCTACGTACCCGAGGTAAGTACAAATATCCTTTACCTTAGTTGTGCATATTTACTTCCTTACATTGCATAAGTATTTTTCTTTAGCATGTTTACTTTCCCATATATATACGCATTAGAAAAGAAAATAAATATGTTTCATGCATGTCTTCTTAAAGCCCCATGTGAATACTTACGTGGCATAAACACCCACAGGACTATTTGTCGTGGAGGCGTAAAATAAAAGTTTGCATTTGTTCTTATTTTTACGCATGCATGCTAGTTAAGAAAATACAAAAATATTAGCCTTTTGCTTAAATCCCCTGTTAAAACTTAATCTTTAATTTTTCCTTAAACTCTAGATAATTAAAGCTTAAAATATCCAACCACTAACGCTTAATCAAATTCCACGAGCTTTGTTGTTTATTTGAGTTTCACAGGGTTTAAAGCATCAATGAGCCACGATGAGAAGGAGACGTTCAACCACTTTGACGGACCATTAACTCAACAGTCGTCATCATCAAAGCTCCATCAAGGAAGAACGACATTGCCTCCATTCATCTACCTCATCTCAGCACCTACACAAAAATCTAGCTTGGGGAGAGCACCCCCCGGTTATCGAGATAACTATCTCTTTACTTCCTTCATTTATTGCTTGCTTTTAAAAAGTCATAAAAAGATGCATAATGTTTTAAATCGAATAAAAAGTTTGTCTTAGATATATTTATATATTTATGCTTGCTTGTTTTTAAGGTGTGGTTAATAAATGTTTGTTAGAATAAAAGTTTGCTTGGAAATGATGAATAGTTGCTCTACTCTAATTCTTTTTAGTACCTTGTTTTTTAAATTTGGATATATTTGTCCCGCTTTCAAATTTGTTCTATACGACTTGTGGGTAGCATACGCTTGATCCAAGTCTAGGTAATTGGGGGGATATGATATGAGAAAGTCCGAGCTATTGTTTATCTTGTCCTTTGTAAACTATATCTGAAGATTTGTTTTGAAAATTTAAAATCTTTCATGATGAGCTCTTGTTTGGCGAGTGTTAAATTCCTCTTTGAAGCCATATTTATGATATCTAGATTAGGAAAACATTCCGTTACATACTATTTGTTTTCTTTGGATTGAGTAGTTCAAGCTCTGTTGTTGCCTGTGAGAGTTCAGTCATGAAAAACCATGTTTTCTCCACCCACATATCCACTCACACTCATATGCATTATTCCTACAATGGGGATGACTGCAATACCGTTCTTTTCCATATATCCACTTATAATTGTTTTATTCCTACACCGGGAATAAAACCCTCCATCAAACTATAGGAAGCCAATGTTGTTATCTCTCAAAAGTTTATTTGTGGAAAGAGAGTTGGGTTCTTTGCTAAAAAAAAAAAAGGAGAGAAGAAAGGGGAGATGAAAAATAGACAAGTGTCCTACGAGGCGAGTAGAGCCTACCTCCCAAAAAAAAAAAAAGGAGAAGAAGAGAAGAGAGTAAAAAGGACAAGTGTCCACATAAAACAATGGGTACCTAGAGGCCCGCCTCTCTGAAAAAAAAAAAAAAGAAGAAAAGTATGCAGCCCAAAGGTCTCTCAAGTTTCCAAGTTTCAAAAAGAGATTTGTTTATATCTTTGAAGGAGTAAAAGTAGAATTAGTTTTAGCCACCAAATATACACCTATCCACCATATTCTCTACACATGCTGTCTTTGTTATTGACTGGCTGAACTCTTTATGGATTCATTGTTTGAACTGCAATATATCCTTTGCAGATATGCTATATTATTTAAGAGTGCCACTCCTATGAGCTCCACACAAGCCATATTTATAGAAAGAGAGTGTGTGAGTGAAAGAGAGATGAGAGAAGGCTTAATATACTTAGCCTTGTTCCACAAATACTATATATTCAAGAAAGAAAGCATA
Source organism: Hyparrhenia diplandra (assembly GCA_015847255.1). NCBI lineage: Eukaryota > Viridiplantae > Streptophyta > Magnoliopsida > Poales > Poaceae > Hyparrhenia > Hyparrhenia diplandra. The sequence goes on from JADLZK010009802.1 coordinate 245,744, forward strand.
ACACTATTAATGCCTAGTGAGGATCCATAAATACCACATATTGAGAGATTGAGAGTGCCATTCAATACAGAGCTCTGAGTTTTATTTGAAAATTTATGAAAAAAAAACTCCGGAATATTAGTGCTTGACTTGATTGTTACGTCTTTCAATTACTCAAGACCCAAGTGAGAGTAAAAAGCACCATAGTTTGGTAATAAGGGTGAGTTTGAAGTCGAATAAGTTTATCCGATCCGGAGTAGAGTTTCTTTTTGAAAGCATGTGTACTCTATAAGAATGAAAGTATCGTAGCAACTCCCCGATCCAAGTTTGTCTTTTAGTATATGAGCTTTGCTAAGGGTCTAGCAAAGGATAAGCTTTGGGGAGCTTGTTGACGGTAGTTATCGTCAACTTTTTAGCATGAAATGATAGATCATTTGAGAACAAGAACAATAGAATATAGGATTTATACTAATGATTTCCATGAGTTTTGGTGTACACTCGGTTTTGCGGGTGAACTCAGGGAAAACAGTAAGAATACTGAGAGAAAAGAGAAGAAATAGAGAAACAGAAGAAAAGGACCAAACCAGGGCAATTAGTATAAATTCCAGGGGGCTAAATGACAAAAGAAGATAGCTCACGAAGGCTGGGGCCCACATGCCGGGATGTGGGGCCGGGCGGCACCTTGTATGGGGCCGGGCGGCACCCCCCTATGGAATTACGTGTCCTGCTTCTGGAACCTTCTGGAAACCGACCTAAGGAGTAGATCTCGGCCGTCCAATCGAGTCGGTTTGATCCAAGAGCTGAGATTCATCCCACCGGCCTATATAAGAGGGCAAGGCTCCCCCTAAAACCCTAATTCATTATTCATCTCATCGTTTAGAGAGGGGTCCCAATGTAAGGAACTCTCTCTTCAATGTAGATCTAGGATTAGACTCTTCAATGTAATTAGATCTAGATTAGAGATAGAGATTAGAGAGCTCTAGTTCTTCAAGATATATGGTTTAGACATTCTATTAGAGACTCAAGTGAGAGTTGGAGCTATGCTTAAGACTTCAGATCTGTTATTCTTGGAGATTCGGTAATACCTCTTATTTGATTTCTCATTATGACTTTACTTTATTTCTTTATATTACTTGTTGTTATGTTCTTAGTATATTCTAGCTTGATATTTGATATAGTTCTAGTTGATGATTATTGTATGCATGGGATCGTGGGACAGCTTAGCTCTTTTCCTAGGGGAGTTAAGTCGTAAGTCATATGTAAGCGTGGTGCTTAGATGTGAGTTATTTTTGCAGATGACCATTTGTGTATGCGAGGGTCGTGGGGGTAGATCGTAAGGGTGATGACCTTATTGAGTCCTCTGTAGTCCTCCCCCTGTGTATAGTTAATGTTAGGACGTGGTCGTGACAGAGGCTAGTTTATCTCATTATAAATCCTCCTTAGTTGATGTCCCTCATGTTATATAGTTATGATTTGGCTGTGCTATATATGAGAATATTTTGCCTCGCTATGCTTAGACTTAATGATTGGTAGTTACTTAGATGTCTTTTACTCAAGAGTAGTTATGATTATCTTTCTTGCATTAGATGAGCCTCTATATATCGCTATCTTAGGAACACCTTTAGTATAGTTATCTTAGTTTATCTTTATCATTGTTATTATAAGATTGGGTTAAGCTAGATCTTAGTTATATTCACCTACTGTTCCTTTGGGTTCGATATTAAAACTAGGAGTTTATCTTTTGGTGAAGTGCTACAACGTATTTCTGTCAGGCGCTTTGCGGATATCTTATCTTTATTGTGAGCGGGTTTAAAAATACCAACAACGGCGCCGCTCCGCGATCATGACGAGGTGGTGCAATGGGTCCGGTATGTGACCGGATCCGATTTCAAGTTCCCGAGCTCCGTGGGCAAGATCCCATCCGCGCGACCTTTGTGGGAGACAAACGACTGGTGAGCTCTCCTCCTCAAAGACCGATCATTGGAATGTGCTTGTCTTGTTTTATACATCCTTGATTTGATACTAACTCATCGTGGAATTGCGGTTTCTAGATCGGAAGAATCGAGCTCCTCGATATCTCGCCCCGCTCCCGGAGGTCACCGCCGCCGCGGCGGGGCGGGCGTCGTTCACATCACCGCCCCCGACGAGGGGGCCAACTCCCCCGAGAGCGATGAAATGAGAGAGATCGAGGACCCATCCGTTACGGCCGTGAGGGTGGGGAGCTCGACCGGGGGCTCGTGTGGTGCCGCCGGCCGCCGCTCAGAGGCGGTGACGTCTTTCGCTGTGGCATCAAGCGGTGCCGCACCATCAACTTGGACTAGGGCCCAGGCCATGGCCGTGGCCTCGTCCGGGGGAGCGGGAGGTCGCCGTCCCGGAGGAGAGGGCGCCCGGAGCTCGAAGGCGGCGCAACCGCAGAAAAGACGTCGCGCTACCGGGTAAGTTTGGGACCGACATCTCGTTTTGCAACTTTTGCCTATGTTGTCGGCTTTGCTCTCTCTTTTTGGCAAGTAAAACCATCGCTTCCTTATCGGTAGGGAGGCCGCACCGCTTGTGCCGCACCCCATGAAACGGTGTGGACGAGCCGACGGCGGGCGGGTCGATGGCTTCCTTCACCGGCTTTCTCCCCCAATGCCTCCTTGATGTCCGGGAGCGAGGGAGGCGGGACGACCGCCGCCGAGACGGGGCGGGCGGAGAGCGGCATGTGCCAAGCCCCCGAGTCCCCCGCCGCGACAACGTCAACGGCGGCGCCGCCCCGAAGCTTTAGGAGATTGCGGCAGCGGCGACGGAGGCAGGGCTCAAATCTGGCGGAGGTACGGGAGTGGCGGCTTCCTTAGTGGGTCCGGCCTCTGGAGAGGTCACCGAGGTCGCCCGGCCGAGCAAGTCATGGCCGTTGACCCCATCAGGTCCAACACCAGTGTCAACGAAGACCTCGTCGTCGAGACCCCGACGCCGGTGGCCGAGAGCTCGCCCGTGAGATCATGCCGGGTACTTCGAGAGGAGAGCCGCCCGAGATCTGCAGGTCGAGCCTCCACGCACCGCCAGGATGGAGGAGGGTGTCGATGGTCGCCATTGCCGACAAGATGGTGCCGAGATGCCGGCTCGTGACGACGCCTTCGCCGAGAGCTCATCGATCGACGCCGTTCGCGGGAGCCTTCAAAGCGCTTTGGGGGTAAGGATGTTTTTTGTATATTTTCTCAAACAATTAGAAATGTTTCTCCGATGTCTTGAACTTTTTCCCCTCCTCAAAGACGACGTCCCTTGGCGGGAGTGGCGGACGACGTTGCGATGGCTCGAGGTGGGAACGACCAGCTTCTCCAGCAAGGGAGGAAACTCTGGTCACAGCTCGGGACCGCCCTCGCCATTGTCGTCCTTTGAGGACTAGGCTAGGCAGGTTACGGAGGGAGTCGCCAAGCGTGGTTGGCGAGCTTGAGGCGCGTGCAGCTCACGAAGCCCAAGAGAGCGGCTGCTCGGGTGCGCCAAGCCGAGGTGGAGGCCGCGAGGCGCTTTGCAGGAGACGGAGGCGTGCACCGCCGCCAAAGGCGAGGGTTTGTAGAAAGACCTCGACGAAGCTCCGCGCCTCCCCGCAGAGGGAGAAGGAGCAACGATCCGCTGTCGAAAAGCGGGTCAACCTGCTTAAGTCAGAGAAAGAGTCCGCGGAGCGGGTTCTCAAAGAGAGGGAAGATGAGCTCAGACATAAGTAGCGTCCGCCCCGAGTTCTTTCCATCCTTTTCATGGGTTTGAGGGTTGAAGGTTGTTCCGCTGTGTTTAGTTAATGATAGAGAGATTGCCGAGCTCTGGGCTGACCGTCGATCTCTGGAGACAGATCGAGCACGGATTATTGAGGATAACAACGTGTTGCGGCAATCGCAGGACGACCTCTTGGTTGCCCTCGTGGGTAAGCAAGGTGGTCCTAAATTCTCCCTCGAGCTGTTAACTCACAGGCTGATTGAACTTTTTGTTTACAGGGGAGAAGGAGTGGGTGGCGGTCAAGGACCTGGACCTCAAGGACAAGATCCGCGCGGTGGAGGAAAAGGATAACGAGATGATCAAGAAGGCGCGGGAGCTGTAGGCCAAGGAAGGTGAGCTGCAGCTCAAGATCCATGAGCTCCAGACCCAAGGGGATGAGCTCACCGCCGTCCGCTAGTGCTTGAGGGAGGCTGAGGTCACCGTGACGAACGCAAACCGCGAGAAGGAGGAGATTGTGGGGGAATCCCCCTCGGGATGCCTCACGACCTGTACTCTCAGACCGCGACCTTGTGGACCTCGGCTTGGGAGGTCACGGGGACGCGACTCGCGAGCCGGCTCGGGACCCGAACCTGACATCGCGACGACCTCACGAGGTCGACCACAACTTGGAGTGCGGACCAAGGCAACGGGCCCGTGGGCCGCACAACGGAGGGAGGATATCCTGGAGATACGATTCGATAGGATAGTCTTCGATCCCGGAAATGGTGCAATAGACCGTATCTTTCCCCGTGGCTTTCCGATCTGTAACCCTACACCCCAGCTATATAAGGTGGGTAGGGACCCCCCTCATTCAACACATTACCATCATTGTAACCATTCAGATATATAGAGCACAGGACGTAGGGTTTTACGTCACGTCGATGGCCCGAACCTGGATACATCGGGTGTCTTGCGTCTCTGAACTACCAGATAGATCTCGATCTCACGCATCACCCGCGAACCGATCTACCTCCGTGGACGATCCTCGAGGACTGTTGAAGATTACGCTTTGGACAGTTGGCACACCGTAGGGGTGTGCATGCTAAACTACATCGACTAGACAAAGAATCCTCGCCGACATTGCTTCTTCCGCTTCCACCGCCGGCCGCCTTCCAAGTCGGCACAATCATCCGCCGTCGGGCGCGGGTGAAGGGGAGGCTTTCGATCTACCGCCGCCGTCTTTGGTTCCGTCGGCACTAGCATCAGCGGATGCTTCGCTACAAGCCCCCCGGCTGGGCCGCGCCGGTCGTTCGGCCTCGGAGCTTTCAACGACTACGGCCCTGGCAGCGGTTCTCGCATCGGCAAGGGCGCCGCCAGGCTTCGCTTCTCCAACTGCTGTGGCTCTGGCCTCGACCTCTCTGACGTCGGTGCTGGACAACGACACCTTCCAGTCTCCTGAGCAGATCAGTAGTAGATCTGTTCAGAAAGTTAGGGTTGCGCGCTTCCCGCGAGGGGAGCCTGTCGGGCGCAGCCCGTAACTCACCTTCATGGACCACCTTGACCGCCAGAGCGAGGGACTCTGTCAGGCTCTCTCCTCCGCTGAACAAGCCATGAACATGCTGCGTGGCAGGGACATCAGCGTGATCCTGGCCCACGGGCCAATCTCGCCATCAGCATCTATCGTCCGCCGCGACGACTCGCCGGCCCGGCCGGCGTCGCCGCCATCCCATCTCCAGCACCGTCCTATACATTTGGGGCGACACGGTTCATCGCGCTGACCTATCCGCTTCTACGACGGAGAGCCGCCGCCGAGCGGTATCTACTTCACCACTACGCCCGAGGGGCACTGTTGGCGGTCAAAATCAAACACTTTATACCGCCAACTTAGGTCCAAAACATGAGAACCTAGCACACTTATGTCGCATAAACTTTTGCTATTAACCTAGTTCCACTTGTATTCGAAGAAAATTTGTTTTGTAGATATAAATGTGGAAACAGGTAAAAGTGCACCAAATAAAGACCAAAAGCGTACTACGGAACTTTGTTTTGTCCAAGAGGAAGGCAAACAGGCCAAATCACGTCAATCAAGCCCAAGAAGTAGAGGCCCAAATCAATTTTGGGTCCAGTTTAGACTGCAGGACCACCCTGGAGTATTTTGGGCATAACTTCCTCATCCGGAGTCTATTTCATGTGGCATAGGACTCGTTGGAAAGATAACGACGAGGCCTACGAGCCCACAAAATTTGAGACCCAATGGACCAAGTTTGTGTCCGGCCACGCCAGACACGACTCCGATCCCGCCGCGCCTTGTCTCGTGGTTTGCCCCGATCGTTCAGCGGCGGTTGCATGCGGGGTTATTTCACTTTGGCACCAAAACTCCTGCCAGAACCCCTCCTTCTCCTTGTATAAATAGATGGGCACACCCCCCTCTCTAAACACAACACACAACACACACATTAGAGCACAATCTAGAGCAAGAGCACTTCCACTTCATGGGTCTAGGCCCTAGTAGCTAGCTCTAGTACATTCCTTGGAAGAGATGTGAGGAAGAGCTCGGGAAGCTGGACTTGTCGGTGTCTCCCCAACTTGTACCTCGGCGAACATCAGCTTTGTACCTCAACAGGTATCATAGTAGGTGTTCGTGTTTCCTTTGGTTATTAAGTCTATGAATTAGCTAAGCTTTGTTTCTAATTGTTTGCGGGTTCGTCGTTCGCCCTAGTGGCGGATGCTCTAGTAGAAGGGCCTCGCCAGTCGGGTCACCCTTGATATCACGCTAGAGTAGTAGTCATAGCATAGACGTGGTGTCTAGGCTAAAGGCTACCTTCATTTGCCTCGAACTCGCATGCGGTTGAGGTGGTAGGCGGGCGGTGGTGACAGCCTGTCCGTCCTTTGTAATCCCCCACGTTAGTGTTCGGCGTAGAGCTATAGGCCGGCAACGCTATGCACCAAGTGTTATCCGGTACCCGAAGTAAGCAAGTTGGAGTGGAGTTTATCTAAACCTTAGACCCAAAGCCATAGGAATCCTTCTCTACCCTTATCAGCTACCTTTGTGTTGTCCTTGGATGTATTAGCTAGAAGAGATATCCCCGTTCCCCGTGGAAAATACGATACCCCGAATACTTAGGGTGAAGTGCTACAATGGTACTTTCCATGCGCTTGCGGACTATTCTGTTAATGCTAAGAAATACCAACAAGCATTTCTGGCGCCGTTGCCGGGGAACGGTTGCTATCTTCTTCGAACCTAGTCCATCCTTGTATCTTTTTATAAAAATAAAAAATAGTTATTCCTTTTCCTTTTTACACCATAAGCCAAATCCTATTTCAAATCCTTTTGCTTCAAAAGGAGGAATTACTGAGCCACTATTTTTTTTAAAAAAAAATCTAGCTATGAACTCCACCAAAAAGTTTATAAACCATGGTTGGGCACAACCCTTCTTAGGATTTGTTTATGAAGATCCTGTTAACCTCCTACAAAATTTCAAGGAGACGTGTTCATGCCAGAGCATTCTTAGCATGACACAAGAAGCAATCCTTGATTTCAAGTAGAATGAGAAGGAGTCCATAGGTGTAGCCTGGGCCAGGTTTATAATGTTTATACATGCCGGCCTAGACTTGTCATTACCCGATAGTGTGCTTTTGCATATCTTTTGTTCGGGTCTTGACATAGACACTGCCCTATGCCTTGACATGACCGCCAGAGGGTCGTTTGTATGTAACCCTACAAATGAACAGAGGAGAATCCCTGATAGCATCCTAGAGAAGCATGCTTCTTCCATTATAGAACCTTTTCCTCTCCACAACAAGGGCATGTCAAGCTTTGAGGAGCCCTTTCCCAAACCACGAACACCGAAGGAAGGAATGCGTCATCCTTTGGAGTTCACGATTGAATTCAAGGATGATGATAGAACCTCGAACGCCGAGGTGTGCTTAGTCTACCTTATCTATCTCATCCTTGACCTCGATCCTCTTATAGGCCACCCTCTTAAAAAGCTTTTTCATGAAAAACCTATAAAGGGGAGCTGTGATGAGAAGTTGGGAAAGGTCGCTTCTACCTCTCACCTAGATATCCCAAAAGTAAAGCACCTTCCCAACCAAAACCTGTTCGAGGAGGCAAAGCTTATAACTCCATTCGATTCACCTAAGTTGCTCTCGCATCTTAGTGAAACGAAACACCCGCTGCCCCTCGCCGAACACAAGACATGTCCCTCTGGCCAATAAAACATTGTTCCTGACAATGGTCAAGATTCAATGTTCGTCCTTCATGACACATCTTTTTGAGGATAAACACTCATGTGCCATGGGCATGCACGAAGCGACAACTCTTGAGACCAAGCGAAACCTGAAATTGAGCATCGCAAGTTTTCATTCAAACATCTCATGTTTCATGCTCACCTTTTGATTCTCAAGAGTTTGTCTTGCTTCTAGCCGAGTGTTCTATGAGGATCACAACCATCTCTTGATCCTTGTTGCCAAACTTGTTAGAAGGATGGTTGTGGATGCTTATGTTTATCATAAACATTACAAGTCTCGTAGTAGCACAATGACGCTTAACCTTGCGGCTTGAGCGTAACGCTAATTTTCTTAGTGGAGAAGTTGGGAACTTCGATAGCTACAAGATGAAGTCCCGCGGCCAAGCTTATGACCATAAACAAAGCATTGCCGGGAGATACCCCGGACTTTCATAAAAAACTTTTTCTTATTAATAAAAGCATGAACATGTTATCAAGTTAGTATGCACCTTCAGGTATTCTTGTCGCTAACCATTTCGGGTGGAGATCGATTAAGAAGAACAAAGAGGCACGCGATGCTTGAAAACATGGGGGCTTACATATAAAAAAACTATGATGCTCATGGGTGATGGAACATGCTCACAAGGAGACCGGACCTTGCACACTTGACTTTTACACAAAAGTCCAAGTGTGGGGAAAGATGGTGAGAATCTCAAGTTCCATCCACCAAGGGGTCATACAAAAAATGATGGTGAATAAAAGATGATGTCAGCCCTACCTTGTTGAAAAAAAAAGAAAAGAAAGAAGGATTGAAAAAAAATATATAAGAAAATATATATAAAGGGAGTAAAAAAAAAAAAAAAAATATTAAAGAAGATAGATAAAGAGGATTATCCTCTTAACCTTTGTGATCATCAAAGCTTATGATCTATACACACCATATATGTGTATGGCTCAAAGCCTTGATGATTGCCCTGAGTTGGATCATGTGCAACAAATCAACCATTGCAAAGCAACTTCGATAGTCTATCCACTTGCTGTTGGAAAAGTACACTCAGGTAATGCAAAGGTAATAAATGTTCATCAACTCCTTTACTCATATTTATCTCTATAAAAAAAGTTATGCCTTCCATGTTTGTCATATGCTCTGGTTTGGGTGTACTTATACAGTACATCTATCGGCCCTTTTAAATTAAGCGTGTGCTTAGGTTAAAATAGCCTCCTTTAATCAAAATTTGACATGGTGTTAAAATCTTGATTAATGAACTTAGAGTAATTATTTTCATAAACAATGAGAAGTAATCAACAATGGAGATAAATCAAGACTATGTTTAAATTGCAAAGTTTACTTTGGTCTTGCTTGAGTTAAATGAAAAGTTGAACTAGTTTTTAATAACAATAAAATAAACATATAATTAATTTTACATTGCATAATAATTTTGTTTTGACTTAGCCTTATTTTCAATAATAAAGCTATGACCTCCTCTCTAAAATATATATTTAGATTTTAGAATAATTTGTCAATTTAATAAACCTTTGACTCTCTGGTGTTTTCCATTTAAGAGTCCCTGTTATTTTTGCTTTTTTTTGTCTTTGAATAAAAACAGAGATACAGCTCCAAAGAAGTGTGGGGGTGTGCAACATTCCATTGAAGAACAGAAAGCACTCGAACCACATCATGAGCTGGTGGAGGAACATGTACACAACTCGGTTTGATCATTTCTCCCCACCTGTTCATATGCATGCTCCCCGGTTCTACACTGTTTAAACCTACAAATTTAAAAAGAACCAAGTTCCACACTTAGATTTAAAATTTGAAAGTAAATATGAATATAGCTTTTTGAGGATGGCTTGTATAAATTTGTCCCTTACATATCCTTAGTGCTTGTGGGAAATATATCATATAGGAAAAACATATTGCCTAAGTTGTTGTGAAGTGAGATATGGCATTGGCATAGAAATCCAACCTTTTCTATTCAAAGTACTTGGAGAATTTCTTCTTGATAAAATGCTAAAATCCATAGTTTCACATACTCCTCAATGGTGAGAAAATTCCTACCAAGGCCAAATATATCATGTTACTTTATGAAACCCTTCTACATATGCTACTTGTTTTTGCATTGAGCTTTGTCAAACTTTGTTGACCCGTGTTGAGAAATTTATCATGCTTTTAAATCAAGATCACATACATGCCACCAAATATATGCACTAATCCTACACTGGGAGTAGGTGCATAAACATGCCTTCCACTTAGATCCATCCAAAAATGTTCTACTCCTACACTGGGAATGAAAAACAAAATCCTTGTTAGGTTCTTTTTTCAAAATAAATGCTCCAAACACTTGTTCATATCTCCTCTCAAAAGTTTGCTAAAAGAGACATGAGGCTATCATTGAAAAAAAGGATTAAAAAGAGAGAGAGAGAAAAAAAAAGGTGACAAGTGTCCGCTATTAAAACAATGGGTACTTAGATGCTCGCTCTCTCTAAAAAAAGAAAATAAAAGAAACAAAAGATGAGAATAAAAGATAGCCCATGTTCTCAATGACCATTTTCTTCAAAGTCTAAATAAAGAGAGTGATATGTTCTAAAGAGCATAGTAGAATTAGGATAGCCACCATATATCCACACACTTGCACATCTTGATTTGATTGCATGACATTTTTGTCCAATGGATCCATTGTTTGACCCAAAGAAGATATGCAATACAAGTATGCCCACAAATTTTTCCCTACCTAAGCCCCACATAAGCTTTTTAGAAGTAGGAAGAAAAAAGAAGGCAATGCTATAAAATGCATTTGGCAAGGAAATCATACACCATTGAGCGATTTGAGAGTACCATTTGAGGAGTACTTGTGAACTATGCTTTATTTCAAAAAAAAACCTCCAAGTTACTGAGATATGAAATTGGAATGAGATGACTGTGTTTTCAGAGCCGTTCCATTTCCCAACTACTCAAGAAGATATGTTAGACACTCCACATATCCCGTGGGCATGAGGTATGTTTTGGGATGATATTTATGTCGGGTTCATATCTTGAATTGCTATGTTTATACTTACTTTATCAATAACCTTTACTCGGGATGAGCAAAGAGCCAAGTGTGGGGGAACTTGTTAGCAAATAAAAATCAAACACTTTATACTGCCAACTTAGGTCTAAAACATGAGAACCTAGCACACTTATGTCGCATAAACTTTTGCTATTAACCTAGTTCCACTTGTATTTGAAGAAAATATGTTTTGTAGATATAAATGTGGAAACAGTTAAAGTACTCCAAATAAAGACCAAAAGCGTATTTACGGAACTTTGTTTTGTCCAAGAGGAAGGCAAACAGGCCAAATCACATCAATCAAGCCCAAGAAGTAGAGGCCCAAATCAAGTTCGGGTCCAGTTTGGACTGCAGGACCACCCTGGAGTATTTTGGGCATAACTTCCTCATCCGGAGTCCGTTTCATGTGGCACAGGACTCATTGGAAAGCTAACGATGAGGCCTACAAGCCCAAAAAATTTGAGGTCCAACAGACCAAGTTTGGGTCCGGCCGCGCCAGGGGAGCGGCCGCGCCAGACACGGCTCCGATCCCGCCGCGCCTTGTCTCGTAGTTTGCCCCGATCGTTCGCGGGCGGTTGCTTATTTCACTTTGGCACCAAAACTCCTGCCAGAACCCCTCCTTCTCCTTATATAAATAGATGGGCACACCCCCCTCTCTAAACACAACACACAACACACACATTAGAGCACAATCTAGAGCAAGAGCACTTCCACTTCATGGGTCTAGGTCATAGTAGCTAGCTCTAGTACATTCCTTGGAAGAGATGTGAGGAAGAGCTCGGGGAAGTGCCGGACTTGTCGGTGTCTCCCCAACTTGTACCTCGACGAACATCAGCTTTGTACCTCAACAGGTATCATAGTAAGTGTTTGTGTTTCCTTTGGTTATTAAGTCTATGAATTAGCTAAGCTTTGCTTCTAATTGTTTGCGGGTTCGTCGTTCGCCCTTGTGGTTGAGGTGGTAGGCGGTGGTGGTGATTGCCATGGCCCTTTGTAATCCCCCACGTTAGTGTTCGGGCGTAGAGTCTGTAGGTCGGCAACGCTTGGTAGACCAAGTGTTATCCGGTGCCCAAAGTAAGCAAGTTGGAGTGGAGTTTATCTAAACCTTGGACCCAAAGCCATAGGAATCCTTCTCTACCCTTATCAGCTACCTTTGTGTTGTCCTTGGATGTATTAGCTAGAAGAGATATCCCCGTTCCCTATGGAAAATACGATACCCTGAATACTTCTGGGTGAAGTGCTACAATGGTATTTTCCGTGCGCTTGCGGACTATTCTATTAACGCTAAGAAATACCAACAGGCGCGAGATTCGCGGCAGCTCCATCCCCAGATCCAATCTGATGGAGGACTACATCGACAATGCGCTCTCAGCGGCGCAGCCTCGCCGTACCGTCACGGGGCGCGCCGGCCGTATCCGTCCGGACGACAACCTCATCATCACCCATGACGATGATGGGTGGGAGATTCATCTGCGCCCTTGGTACGGATCTGATCCGGGTCCATCAACCGGGCACCCTGCTCCCCCGGCCGGGTTCTGGCCGCCGCCATCTCCCGGCAACATCGCAGCCTACGGGCGACTCGACAAGCGTCTACCCCACTCGCGCGACGCATCGTGATGACCGGGCGGATGGGATGCTCCTTCTGACGAGGACCACCTCCCTCCACCTCTGCCGCTACCTCCAACAGGGGAAACGAGGTAATGGGACGCCGCAATCGCCGGAGTGCTTCACGCGAGAAGGTGCCGAGCGGTGTTTTCCTGTGCAGCCCGTCAGGAGTCGAGAGGTGTCATGTGATACGCGATCCGCCAGGCACCCCGCTATCGCCGAATCTGGCATGCCTTAGTGGCCTCAAGATGGCCCTCGACCGTGATATCATCCACATCGGGGTCATCAGCAACGCCGCTCCGATCATCAACCAGCTGAGCTCCCAATGGGGAAACCCATCGACTATGGGAAGGGCGTATGTCGACACCATCAAGGCCCTCGACGGGTGCTTCCCGGGCCTATAGTACCATGCAGTCAACGTAAGGCACAACAAGCGGGCTCTCGCCTCACAAGGTGGGGGCGACAAGATCGGCTATTCCGCATGAGGTCACCGATGAAGACCTCATGTCGGCATCGGTACCAGAAGAAGCCATACTGCCTTTCGGGTTTCGCAATGCGGCTGCCAGGTACCAAAGTCACATACACGACCTCCTTGCCGAGTACAGGTCCGAAACTGGGAATGAAGCTCAAGGCAACTACTTCTCCATAAACATGGTGAGACTAATACATCCGAAAGTCATGACAATTCTGGAATTTCGACGTCAAGCAAAGCCGCCGTCCCCTTCGTGAGTCAACCGGTGATCATGGTAAGCGCCAGACGAGCCATCATTCAAGAGGAAACACAAAGCCACAGAGATCGTCGGATCCATAACAACACCCCGAAGGCCGTAAGGTGGGGAGAATGCGGCCGTTGTTAACGCAGCCTAACGCTAGTGACGACGACGCGCAAGGCGCAGCGCCAATGCGTGGGCCGAGGGCTCATGGAGAAACTCCGGCAGAATGAGATCACGACAAGGGCGACCGCTATTCCGCAGCCCGGTTGACGACTTCATGGAGTTCGACGGTCGCAAGTTCACACCACTCCAAAGCGGCAACCTCGGCCACGCAGCAGAAGATCTTTGAGCGGATAGGCGACTCCCCCCCCAAGGCAGCCGCGGGTGGCCGCCATGATCAAGACGGCGCACATCCAACACCGAAGATGCAAAAGGAGCTCCTGACACCGCATCCGGATCCAAATGAGCAACCCACGGTGTCCCAATAACGAGGCTCGTCGCGGGGCATGAAAACGAAAGACACCGCCACCAAAGACCGAAGACGCAGGTCGATCAGGACATCCCGATACTTGACTGGGGCGACCTCAAACAAAGCTCAATGAATGCTACACGGCGAATCAAGAAGACACAGAGCTCATCGAAAGTGGACGCCGCAAAGATATCGAAAACCGCGACGCCGACGCCGGATGGCACAAGCGGCCGCAAGAGGACCCGCCAAGGAGGAGTCAATAGAGGCACCGAGGTGCTACTCTAGGAGCTCCGCACCTCGGCCCCGCCAAACGCCTTCAAGATAACCGGCGTCAACAAGTATGATGGCAAGGCCGACCCGACATAATGGCTCACGTCATATGCCGTGGCAGTCAGGGCGGCTGGAGGCAACACCAAGGTCATGGCCAACTTCCCGCCACCATGCTGGTTCCTAACGCCCCTACGATGGGGCGACATGCCTTCCGACCGACACCATCAGAACCTGGGACGAGCTCAAGGAGAAGTTCACCGGCAACTACATCTCGACATGCGAGAGGCCGGCGACAAAGCATGACCTCGGCAGAACAAACCAAGCGCCCAGCGAATCCTACAAGGAGTACATCAAGTGCTTCAACGACATCTGAAATAAGATTCCCAACATCTCGGATGAACAGGTCATCACGTACTTCATGACCGGCCTACAGCATGGCGCCCTCAAGGACAAGCTCAACCGAAAGACTCCGGTGGATGCGGTAGCGCTCCTGGCTATCGCCAACAACTACGCAGACGGCGAGGAGGCAGACATGAAGAGGACATCCCGACCCTACCATAGAGAGCAGGACCGCGGCAGGGATCATTGCGGGGATGATAGATGGTGACATGACCGCGATCGCCACGATGACGACCGACGTGGCAAGCACGAGACCTTTCGATCACGTTTTCAAGGACGCCTCAGTGACCACATCATCAATGCCATGGAGAAGGCCCGGGGCAAGCGCGTCTGGGACAGCTACGAGGAGATCCAAGACGGCCCATGCCCGGTCCACAAAAAGTGGGAATCACGGCCTCACGAATCGCGATCTCCTGGTGAACAACTTCAAGAGACACAGAGGCGGCAACGGCAATAGCAACGGCAGGGGTAATGGCAAAGAACCCCCAGCCGATGGCAAGGACAAGGAGGGCTTCATCCACGCCGACACCGACGTCAACATTGTCTTCAGTGGCATCGCCTCCACGAGTCACGAAGAGATCGAAAGATCACCTAGAGGAGGGTCAACGCAGTGGCCACAGCTCCCGACAGCTCCATAGCCTCCGCCAAGCCATGGTCAGAGGTGCCAATCATGTTCAACAAGTCAGACCAGTGGGCGGACATACCATACATGGGAAGGTTTTCACTCCTCCTCAGTGCCCAGATCTGCACCAAGTATTTCAATAAGGTACTAATCGATGGAGTAGTGCTATCAACCTCCTCTTTTCCAGCAGCTTCAAGAAGCTTGGACTGAAGGAAGAAGACCTCACCCCCACTGAGGCCAACTTCTGGGGTGTGGTGCCGGGTCAGGGGTCCAGGCTACTGGAAGAGATCGTTCTCCCTGTGCAGTTTGGGACCCCTAACAACTTCAGGCAGGAGTACCTGAGCTTTTACGTCGCCGATTTCGACAATGCCTACCATGCCATCTTGGGGCGCCCGGCGCTCGCCAAGTTCATGGCGGCCCCGCACTACTTGTACCTCGATCCTAAAGATGCCAAGCCCTAAGGGGGTCCTCACATTCAGGGCCAACATCCAATTGGCCCATGATTGTGAAGAGGAGAGCCTAGACATCGCCAAGTCCATCAATCTCTCCAAGCCGATGGACCGGCTCGGCGCTTGTCGGCTGCATCTCCAACAGATCCTCCGGGTCGCCCCTCGAGGTAGAATTGGTTCGTGGGAGGTGAGCGAGATCGAGATCTAGATGGTGTTTCGTAGACGACGAGGGATTTATCTAGGTTCGGCCGTCACGTGGACGTAAAACCCTAGTCCTGCGGCCTCGCTAATCCGGATGGATTACAATGATGGTAATGTGTCGAATGGGGGGTTCCCTACCGCCTTATATGGACGGGGAGTAGGGTTATAGATCGGGAAGGCCGCGGCGCGGAAAAGATACGATCTGTTACGAGATTTCGGGATGAGAGTCTATCCTATCGAATCGTATCTCCCGGGATATCCTCCCCGCCAAGGCTTGGCGGCCCGGTGGGCCCATGACTTGGTCCGCACTCCAAGTCCGCTCCGACCTCTCGGGAGGTCGCGATGCCGGTGTCGGGTCCCGAGCTCGCGGCTCGGGACCTCTGTTGGCGGTCATTATCAAGTATATTATACCGCCAACCCTTATCCAATTCATGAGAAAGGGGCAAACTTATGTTACATATACCTTTACTTCTAACCTAGTTCCACTTGTATTTGTAGAAATTATGTTTCCGTGTATAAGAGTGGAAACAGGTACAAAGTCGTCAAATAAATTAGAAAGCGTATTGAATAAAAGACGCCAAGGAGTGGATCAATCAAGAGGACCAAACCCCGCGCATAATTTGGCCCATGCACCATCATAGGCCCAACATTTGAAGGACAAAACGCGCAATGGGAGAAGGCCGGTGTCAGGTCCCCACTTTAATGGGTCCTTAACCTTACGTATTAGTGCCAGGATCACGCGCTAATACGTTGATAAAACAAGAGTGGACACAGATTTATTTAAAAAGGTGCCGGAGCTTTATTGATAGGATAAATAGGTCTTACATAAGTGGCCCGAGGGTCACAATCTTATTACACAACGTTAGGTGGGTATAGGGGTGCTGTGGCACTTTATTCATCAGAGTCGGCTACAGCGTTTAGTGGTCCTAGTCTACCACACCCACAAGCATACTTGAGCGTAGGTCGAAACTCTAGTATCAACATCATAGTCCTAGCAAAGCCGAAAACATCATGTCTAATCCTCCTGCGGGAAATCCTCACGATCATCGTAGCCGAAGTCCTCCTCTATGCCGAAGTCTGAAAAATCAACGGGTGAGTACAAAGGTACTCAGCAAGTCCAAACCTGGGGTTTGGTGGTTATTAAGGGTTGGGCCCTAGCAGGGTCTCTAAAACTGCCCTCACTAGTTCCCGATCAGGTTATAAGGTCGTCGCTTCACAAGACACAAACGGTTAGCATCAACAGGGTTAAACTAATCATAGATAATCCGTCCTAGCGGTTGCCCATTCCAAGGACGTGGCTATTCGAATAGATTTAAGTAACTCTACAGAGGTGTACAAATTTCCCCACACGATGGACATACTCTCCTCGTGATCAGCGGGCAAGAATAGTCCAACAAGATCTCGTACCCGCCCGGCAGCCATCCTAGGTTTCCATATAGTCCCCACCACGGTTTCTCAGGGATTGGAAGGATAACACGCCATCCTAAGGATGACGCATCACCCTAGACAATATGGTGATACCAAATCACCCACGGCTTTATAGGTAATACCTAATTACACAACCTATACCGTCAACACGTAACCCAATCATAATCATCAATATGTGCCTCTAGCACCGCTGCCATCGCGCGCCCACACACTTACGTGGAAGACCACTCAAAGATCCACGCCAACCCGGGACAATGGGGCCACTCTCCCCACGTCTGCTCCCGATAGACCGTTTGCCTTCGCCGGCCTCCTAGGTTAGAAACTATATTTTGACCTAACGGGGGGTGTGAGATCGTCGTCCCCATCTCGACGTGTGGTCGCATGCGAATGTCGTACTAGGGGGATGGTCTATGAACCGGTCCTTAGGGAGAGGCGAGCATCTCTCCGCGGGATTCATCCTCGATTGTGACTAGTCTACCTCCATGTAAATTGTCACCACTCACCTTTTTGTTGGATGGTTCACATTATTAATTAGGTTACACTAGTCTTACTTAGTCGGGTTATATCGTCAAGCATCATCTCATTCACATGGCAACATAAATCATGATTATCATCTTATAAAAGTAGGTTGGTTATTTTTAGGTCAACATTATTAAGGGAGCGGGGTAAGGACTTGCCTTGGTTACCAAGTTGTCGTCCGGCTCGGGAACGTAACGGATCGTCTAGTTGGGATGGAGGTCTTAAATCGGCTACTCGCGCGTCTGGCGATAATTACACAAAATTAATAGGGCAATTGAATAGCGACCAAATGAACCATGTGATAATATATAAAACCAGTAGCAATGGATAAAGCTCAATTTAGAAAAAATAATGTAGTGGTTTGACCCAATTTGGAGTTACGGTTCGAAGTTATGATTTTCCGAAGTTTTAATTCCAGTTAATAAACAAGGTGGGATTTTTATGTCATTATTTTATTAATGTAAAAATGTAATAAAAATCATGACAATTATCTCCACATGATCTAGTTTATTTACATATTTTTCCGGAATTTTTCCGAGGTCCGGAACATGTACTTATAGCATTAGGGGTACAGTTCTCGGGTAGACTTCGGCATTTTCCTCTCATTTTTCACGCAGCTGCCTACGGGGGCTGACCGGGCGGCCCGGCCTCGCCACGCGGCCGGGTAATGAGAGGGGAACGGGAACCCGACGGGGTCCGCCACTTGTCGGCCTATGATTGGTCCCGACGGACGCCGTTACGGTGTAGTGACGGCGCCACGGTGCCGTTCTCGCCGTGCCGGACCGACGGGCGCGGCGCGGGGCGTTTTCACGGGAACGCCTTCCCGTCATGAAAAGCTCACCGCGAGGGGCCCTCGCGGGCCTCGCGTCATCGCCAACCCGATGGTGATGGTCGGGGCGGCGGGCAAAGGCTCCTACTTTCGGGCGGCGCGAGCGGCGGTCGGTGGTGACGGGCTTCGCCTCGGGCTATACCGCACAATAGGGGGCAATAGTAAGGGAATCGATGGAAGAGGACGTGGGGAACTTACCCGCCTGTTTATTTTGACCGGCGATGACCACAACGACGGGCGGCGCCGCTCTTCTCCGGCGGCGGCGGAAATCCCAATTGGGGAAGTCAGCTGCCAAGGCGAGGAGGAGAGGGAAGAGAGGGGATTGGCGAGAGCATCGCACATTCCAGCTCCTGGTGGAGCTCCTCGAGGCTCGGCGAGGAGGATGGAGCACCGGGCGGGCTATTTATAGCCTTGCCGCGGGTGAGCTCGCCGGTGGATATCTCCCAGCGGCCTTGATCTTTCCGACCGGCGAGGTGGTGCAAAGGTGGGTTCGGACTGTAGGTGATCGCCGAGTCTCGTCGGTACAGGCCCGGTGGCTGTGGTCGCCTGCCCACGGCGGCCGTTTGGTCGGCGGCGCGATTCGCCGCCATCCGCCGGTACGCTGGCAGCCGTGGGGCTAACAATGGCTGGCCGTCGTCGAGTTTCTTTCTCGGACGGCGTGCATGTCCCTATGCTCCTCCGGCCCCACGGCGCCCGCCACGCGGCTTGGGGGCGGGCAAAGAAATCCCGCTTCTTTGTGTGGCGGTCGCCGCCGGCCGGTATGCGTCTCGGTGCGCTGGCCGAGCGGCCGTCCGTTAAATGCGATTCAAGGTGGGCGCCGTGTTTCACCATTACCCCGATCTTCTCCTCCTGGGGTGCGGTACGGCGAGGCGGCCAGCGGGCCCGACGGGGCTGTGCCCTCGTCGCCGCCGCCAGCGTTTCAGGGAAGAAGAAAGGGCGGGTCCCACGCGTCGGTAATAGAGAGGAGGAGGAGAGAGAGGTGGGCCGAGTGGCTTGCTTTGTTGGGCCGCCCACGCAGGAAAGGAAAGAGAGGAGGGAAGGAGAGAACGGGTTGGGCCGGTTTCATTTCTCCTTTCTTCTTCCTTTCCTTTTCTCTTTTCCTTTTTCTTTCTTTCCTTCTTATTTCTTTATTTCTCTATTCTTGTAACTCCATTTAGGCCTTACCAAAAAACTCCGAAAATATTTTTAGGAGGTCAAGATAATTAGAAACTACCAAAGTGTCGAGTCGAAAACACGATTATCGAAAAGTTCAAATTTTTAGCGAATTTTAAAAAAGGGTCAAAAATCGGGGTGTTACAAACCTACCCCCTTAAAGAGAATTTCGTCCTCGAAATTCGCCGATCCCTCGAATAGGTATGGGAATTCCTTTCTCAAACTTTCTTCTCTTTCCCATGTTGCTTCTGCTTCTGTGTGATTGCTCCATTGAACTCGGCAAAATCTAATCGGCTTGCCCTTCTTCGCGGTTCCGTCTCACTGCTACATCCAAGATTTTGATTGGTCTCTCTTGATACCGTAGGTCCTGGCCGAGGTCTACTGTTTCCGGTGGGGTTTGTTCTCGGGAACTCGTAAGCATGTCTTTAGATGCGATACATGGAATACGTTGTGTACTTCTTCCAATTCTGGGGGTAGCTGTAGGCGATATGACACTTTTCCGATTCTCTCTATGATTTTGAACGGTCCGATGTACCTTGGGGCTAGTTTTCCTTTCACTTGGAAACGCCTGGTTCCCCGCAGGGGTGACACCTTTAGGTAGACGTGGTCCCCTACTTTAAATTCTAACTCTTTTCTCCTACGGTCGGCGTAGCTCTTTCCGTCGGCTCTGTGCTGCTTTCAGGTTCTCGCGGACCAGGGCTACCTTATCTTCTGCTTCTTGGAGGATGTCGAGTCCAAACACTGCGCGTTCGCCAACTTCGGACCACATTAATGGTGTTCTACACTTTCTCCCATACAGGGCCTCGAATGGGGACATCTGTAGGCTAGCTTGGTAGCTGTTATTGTAGGAGAATTCCGCAAATGATAGGCTCTGTTCCCAATCCTTTCCGTAGGCCAGTACGCAAGCTCTCAACATATCTTCTAATATCCGGGTTCACACGTTCGCTTGCCCATCGGACCTGGGGGTAAGTCAGTCTCCGTAGTCTAAGCGTGTCTTTAAAGCTTCATGTAATTTTCTCCAGAATCTCGAGGTGAACTGCGAGCCTCTGTCTCGTCACTATTCTACTAGGGACTCCGTGTAGCCTAAGGATTTCGTCGATGTATAGTTTCGCGAGTTGGTGAGCCTGGAGTGTGGTTTTCACAGGGATGAAGTGGGCTACTTTTGTTAGTCGGTCCAATATTACCCATATGGAATCGTTGCCATTAGAGGTTCTTGGGAGTCCCACTATGAAATCCATGCTTATCTCATCCCATTTCCATTCTGGTATGTGTAACGGTTGTAGTAATCCTGCCGGTCGGTGGTGTTCTGCCTTGATTTTCTGACATGAGTCACATTTGGCTACGTAGTTTGCAATATCTGCTTTCATACCCTTCCACCAATATTTCTGCTTCAGGTCCATGTACATCTTTGTTGCTCCAGGGTGGATGGAGTATGGGGCGCCGTGTGCTTCTTCTAATATTAAATCTCTCGAGATTTCCTTCCTTGGTATACGTGATACGATCTTTAAACCATAGTTTTCCCCCTCCATCTATTCGGAATTCTGACATTTCTTTCTCCTTGAGGGTGACCGACCTTTTCAACCTCTGTGTTTCGTCATCTTTATCTTGAGCTGCCCTGATCTGAAGTTCTAGGGTAGGGTGTATGCTCAATGTGTCCAGTGTCCCTTGTTCTCCGATGAGCAAGTTTAGTCTGCCTACTTCTTGGGCCAATTCGGGATTTCTCTGGAGGTCTGCTATGTGTCGTTGGTGGGTTTTCCTACTTAGTGCGTCAGCTACGGAGTTGGCTTTTCCAGGGTGATACTGTATACTTAGGTCATAGTCTTTTATTAATTCTAACCATCTTCTTTGTCTTAAATTTAATTCTGTCTGAGTGAATATGTACTTCAAGCTCTTATGATCCGTGAATATCTCACACTTGTTCCCAATGAGGTAATGTCTCCATATCTTGAGGGCGTGTACTACTTTGCGCGATTCAAGTCGTGTGTCGGGTAATTCTCTTCATGCTTCTTCGGTTGTCCGAGGCGTATGCCACAACTTTTCCTTCTTGCATTAGAACACATCCTAGTCCGCGTCGGGATGCGTCACAATATACTACGAAATCCTTATGTATATCCGGTAAAGTGAGTACCGGAGCTGTGGTAAGTTTTGTCTTCAACTCTTGGAAGCTCTTCTCACAAGCTTCTGTCCATAGAAATTCTTTACCCTTCTCGGTCGGCGGTCATGGGTCTAGCAATCTTGGAGAATCCTTCAATGAACCTCCGGTAATATCCCCGCTAATCCTAAGAAACTCCTTATTTCCGTGACATTGGTGGGTTGCTGCCATTCTGTTACTGCTCTTATCTTCTCAGGGTCTACTTTTACTCCTTCTGCGGTGATGACGTGGCCTAGGAAGGCAACTTCTTGTAACCAAAACTCGCACTTGCTGAATTTGGCATATAGCTGGTGATATCTTAACTTGCTTAAGATTATCCTCAGATGTTGTTCATGTTCTTCGACGCTCTTCGAGTAAATAAGTATGTCATCAATGAATACTACAACAAACTTATCTAACTCCTCCATGAATACCTTGTTCATTAAGTTCATGAAATATGCTGGCGCATTTGTCAATCCAAAGGGCATAACCGTGAACTCATATTGTCCATAGCGGGTCACAAATGCTTTGTCTTGGGAACATCATCGAAGTCGAATCTTGAGTTGGTAGTAGCCCGATCTGAGATCTATTTTGGAGAAGTACTGGGCTCCTTTTAGTTGATCAAATAGGTCGTCTATCCTTGGAAGAGGGTACTTATTCTTGATGGTGACTTCATTTAAAGATCTGTAATCAATGCACATGCGTTGGCTGCCATCTTTCTTTTTAACAAATAGTACTGGCGATCCCCAGGGTGATGAGCTGGGTCTAATGTATCCCTTATCCTGCAATTCCTTTAGCTGTTTCTTCAATTCTATCAACTCATTTGATGCCATCCGGTACGGTCTCTTGGCTATTGGGGCTGTCCCCGGCATTAAGTCTATAACTTGAACTCAAGTCTGCATGCGGTGGCATTCGGGTAGCTCTTCCGAAATACCTCCGGATATTCTCTTACTATGGGTACGCTTTCTAAGGTGGTGGTTTGTACATTGTATACTGCTGGGGTCAACTTAAGCACTTGTGGTTGGCACGTTACGGTCTGTCCTAGGTGATTGGTCACTATGACTACCCTGTCCTTGCATGATATGTTCCCATGATGTTTTTGTAGCCAATCCATTCCTAATATTATATCCAATCCGTCCGTCTTTAGGACTACCAAATGCTCCGAATTCTATTCCTTTGATCATAATCTTCACTCGGGGACATTGTAGGGAGCACTTCATTACGGCTCCAGGGGTGCAAATTAAAAGAGGGGTGGGTAACAACACCGTTCTCGACTTATTTCGGGAAACAAAACGATCGGAAATAAACGAATGCGAAGCGCCAGAGTCAAATAGCACGGTTGCAGTAGTAGAGTTTGCTATAAACTCACCGTACATGGCATCAGGTGTTGTCTGTACGTCCTCTGCATTCACATGATTTACTCTGCCTTGACCAAAGCTCGGAGCAGTCCTCCTGGGTGCGCCGGAGTTCTGAGAGGTATTGCGATTCATTCCAGAAAAGGCGGTCCTGTTACTGGCAGCTGAGGGGGTGGGGGCATTACTCTGGTTCCGATTTGGGCATGCTGCGATGCGGTGTCCGGGTTGACGGCATCCAAAACAGGTTTCTTGTCCGAGGTTGTTTCTGCCCTTGTCAAAGTTGCTGTTGCTGGCGTTGTTGTTTCGGAAATTATTGTTGCTGACAGAGCTGTTGTTGGGCAAGTTAGGGCTGGTGCGGTAGTTGTTGTTGTTGGCCTGGGTTTGTTGACTTCCGGGTGCTCGAAATTGTGTAGTGAGTGGGAATCTTGGGGTTGCATTCTGGTATGGTCTGGCTCGTTGAAATCGGTCGGGGTGGCGTTCTCCTGCTGCCATCATCTTGCGCTTCCTTTCACGTTCGGTCCTCATCTTTTCTTCTTCTATGATTATGGCCTTGTTCATCATTGTATTGAAGTTGGTGTACTCGTGTCCAGGCTATCTGTTCCCTCGGGCAGCATTGAGTCCTCTCGCAAAGCACTCCATTTTTTCTTATCCTTATCTACTTCACTTTCGCCGTAAGCCCGCAAGCTTCATAAATTCTACGGATGTACTTGTGGGGACGGTCATGGCGCCCTGTTGGATGTTGCGAAATTCCTCCGCCTTTACTTCGTATGATCCCATCAGGGATGTGGTAGCGACGGAATTCTTCTACAAATTCGTCCCAAGTAATGGCTCCTGGATTCTCTGAGGCCGCTTGATAGTTGTCCCACCATTCACTTGCGGCTCCAGCAAGTTGATGGGTGGTTAGGAGTACTCTTTTCGCTGGGGTTGCTCCAAGCGCATCCAACTTCTTGGTGATGAGGCGTATCCAGTCATCTGCGGACAAAGGATCATCCCCAACGTCTTCGAAGGTGGGTTGGCGTAATCTCATAAATGCTCCTAACCTTCTGTTCTCGGGGTCTCTTCTCCCGGCAAGTCTCTCTAATAAGCGTAATGGCCGGTCCATTACTACGCTAGGTTGGGTGGAGGTGGTGGTAGGTGTTCGTTTTCTCCCTGATTAACTTCCTCTTCTCGCTGGTATTTCTTCATTGCCCCTATTGTTTCTAGGTTGTCCGCCCTATTCGCCTATTTCTGGGGGTTCCTCGCCTCTCCCATTGCGGTCCATAGCTTCAGCTCTTTTTCAAGGGCGTTCAAGCGGATCCCGCTAGACCTTCTTTCCATTAGATTGTTGTGATAGCAATATGAGTAAGACGGTGTTTGCGGATCAAGAAGGCAAAACTCAAATGCAAATATGTTTTTTTAAAAAAAAATATCGAATATTCAACACATCCTCATAGTTCTTACACATGACACATGCGCATCATACATAACAACCACTTAGATGCTACGGAAAATCACATCCAAACTATAGACATTGATACTACGCTCATTACGCTTTTAAAGGCTTAATCGCTTGCTACAGCTAGTTATTTATTTTACAACTGTAGCCTTCCGGAGGTTCCACTGCTCCGTATTTGTTGTCTGGCACAAAGGTACCCTTGTCATGGGCACCGAGGCGGTCCCGCTTCTGTTGGAAGTTGTGCGCATGCAGATTCCTCGATTTCAAGCTTTGAATCGGGCCATAGACTCTTCGATGCGATATCCATTTAGGCCATAATGAGGCTTTGTTGGGGGTCGTAGGCTGGCACTTCACTAGCGGCATTTGCTGAAATTCTTCTCCTGAGGTATGTCTTCTTGCTTCTCGCGCAGGTCGTCGCGATTCTTCTTTGGGTCTTCCTCAACTCTGCCGCACCACTCCGGCTCCCTAGCGATCTTGTGTGCTTCCATGGTCATCTTGTCGGCCTTGGCTTGTTTTTCTTGAAAGCGACTCTCGCCACGCTTGGATCTCCTGTTGTTGATCTTCACACAAGGTGTCGGTGGTGTAGGTACTGACAAAGTGAACACCTTCTTTGTACTCCAATACTCCTAGATCGATCTTCATCAACTCGGCGTACTTTGTTGCGCCGGCGGGGTGGTTTGGTGCCGTGCAGGTAGGTACTTTCTTTGGTGTGTATTCTATGTCTTCCTCGAAGATGCCGCAAAGATTTCGACCAATGCCTGTCGTGCCACCTTTTGGGTGGTATCCCATGGCCTCGACCAATCATGGTGTACCATCTTGCATGAACAGCGAGAGAAGTCGGGGTGTTCCTTTATGTGCATTCGCACTTTACACTTTTCGCACTCCCCGCATCCTCATATTGAATGAAGTAATGCGGGGAGGCTCGGTGTATCCCGGCCGCCGTAGCGTCTCCCATAAGAGATGGGGAAATCCATCCTCGTGACAAGCGGTTTGATTGTTCCCGGTCGTTATCGATGGGTCCTTCCATCCGCAAAAAAAACACTTCCACAAGTTAGAATTATTTTTTGCATATGAAGGGATGAGAACAATCGGGGTGTGTGGTTATCTTTTGTTGTGCATCGGGACCTAGAGTTTCATCCTACGGTCAAGCTTGGCTCTGATACCACTCTGTCGGGTCCCCACTTTAATGGGTCCTTAACCTTACGTATTAGTGCCGGGATCACGCGCTAATACGTTGATAAAACAAGAGTGGACATGCATTTATTTAAAAAGGTGCCGGAGCTTTTATTGATAGGATAAATAGGTATAATTAACGTCGGTTGTGCTTTGGAAAATCTGATGTCAGCCCGTTGAGTGCCGAGGAGACGGCCATTGGGCGCAATGATCGCCCGATTACGTTTTTCCGAGCAACCGTGTTTTGGAAACGCCACATTATACCCGCCCCCCGCCCTCCCGTTATCCAACACTAACTTCTCTTTCGTGCCCCTCTCACGGGAAAGCCGGGACTCGCGCCCACGATCGTCGACATGGCCGCCACCAGGGGAGGAGATGAAGTTCGCTATGGGAGCCTCCGCGCCGCCCTCACCCGAAGCTGAGCGGCACGGCCCAATGATGTTGGCCTGCCAAAGGTGAATCTGCCCCTCGAGGAGAGGGCCAACTTCTACGCCCTCCGGATCGATCTGCTGGCGATACCCTCGCGAGGGGATACCAGCCAACCGGAGGAGGCGACCGGAAGGCGGCCGCCGAGGGAAGCCGGCGCAAGCGGGCGGCCAAGAAGGCCAAGAAGCGGCCTAGGTTCTCTTCTTCTTTTTTAATGTTAATTTATCGTTGTTGTCTAATTTGTGTGGATGTGTGTAAAAGATACAATGATCATTGTGTGGTTAATTTGCTAAGGAATCGGTTGTTGGTTAATCTGTTGCATGGCAATCTCTTTATCTTTCGTTAATTTGGGTTATCTTTTGTTTCCTTGTATTGGTTTAATTAATATGATGCGTGTCAATCTTTTTTCTATCATTTGCGTTCTCTGTTCCCTCGTCTTAGAAACCGCGCTAACGGTGAATCACCCCTTCGAGGAGAAGTCCATCATGGCGCGGCACACGGGAGATGATGTCTCTAGCGACGGGAGGATGAACACCATGATCCCCAGAACCCAGCGTTCCTATCTATGCTATCGGATGAGCCGGGGTTTGAATGGGCTCCGCCTACCGCGAGCTCGACGCCCGACGTTGGCGGGCGGGCGCGGAGCGGGAGCGGGGCACTCTCCGGCGGCCCGGGAGGGGCCCGAGGTTACATGGACGGGGTGGAGGCATCAGGAGTGCGGCGTAAACGGTTTTCAAATTAACTCGGTCGAGGCGGGGGCCGGGTCGCAGAGGGGTTGTTGCCGTCGTGGTGAACACTAGCTCGAACGCGTGGCCGGCCGGCGTGTGAACCGGCGACACGGCATTGTTCCAAAAGGTGACCTCAACGGCACAGAATAGCGGCGCCTTCAAGCCGACGAGCCTCGAGGTGGCAAGGTAAGAAAGAAGGGAGAGAGTTCAGCCCGAGAGGCGGCTAACTATAGCCATGCCGGCCGGGGTGCTCGCGGCGGCCATGGTCATGGTCGCTAGCGGTGAGAATTAATGGTAGACAGCGAAAGTAGTGAGCATTATAACACACCTGATTATATTACAACTAATTAAAACATCTCGGTCTTCGTTCCATCCAGATCTACGTTTCTTGAACATCATCTTTGCTAGGTAAGGATCGAACATATGCACACCATATATGCATCACCTACGACGCGTGCACACTTCCAAAAGCTACCAAAATTTGTTATATCTAGCTAGGCGCCACCCCGCAGCCGTGAGCAACTCCCCTGCATTGGAAGAACGAAGTACACTCATGCCCACAAGCCATCAACGAAGAACAAAAGTAGACTTCGTCGGCTGATCTCGCAGCGCCGCCGCAGTACACTCCCCACGGTTGACTTTCACGCTCCGGCTCAACCATCCGGCAATGTCGCCCACGGCCCAAAGACGCGGTGCATCGAAGATGCCCGTGTTGGCGAGGCACCGATGGTTGGGCCAAAGCAGGAGACGACGGAGAAACCGAAAACCCGCTGGATACGGCGCCACCATCAGCCTCGTCGCTCAACACCGCTATTGCCTATGCGCGGGGCGGTGCTGTTGGCGGTCATTATCGAGTATATTATACCGCCAACCTTTATCCAATTCACGAAAGGAGCAAACTTATGTTATATATACCTTTACTTCTAACCTAGTTCCACTTGTATTCGTAGAAATTATGTTTTGCGGTATAAGAGTGGAAAGCAGTACAAAAGTCGCCAAATAAATTAGAAAGCGTATTGAATAAAAGACGCCAAGGAGTAGATCAATCAAGAGGACCAAACCCAGCGCACAATTTGGCCCATGCACCATCATAGGCCCAACATTTGAAGGACAATAACCCTAAACCACGAGATTGCGCCCAACACTACGGAATAGTTGTGGTAGCCCAGGGGGTGACAGCTCCGACCAGGGCCTTTGTAGTCCACCACGTGCGTGTTGGTGTTTTCAGAGCTTTTGGTGGCCTTCCTCGATTACCGTTTCCCGGTCTTTTCGAGAATCGGAAAGGTCACCGCTTTCCGGCAAGTGGAATTTAGTAAGCTTTGAACATTAGTAATTTAGTAATTTTGGGAAAACCCTAGAGAACCCCTTTCTTCCTACCAAAAATATTATTCCTACCCCCGTCTTGGACGACCTTAATTCTTCCTAGTTCACTTCTCGTTCCCCGTGGAAATCGATACCCCGAATACTCGTGTGAAAGCTACAACGGTACTTTCCGTGTAGCGGATTTATCCGTGTGCGTTAAAAAATACCAACAAGCTTCGGCTCCGTTGTCGCCTGGGGGACGGTAGTCGTTCTAGGATCGAACCAAGTCGTCCTCGTGTATCTTTTTATTTTTACCACCATTTTTATGCACCTTACCACCACCATCACCACAACCACATGGACTTAACGCCTATCTATAAACATTCGGCTCCAAAGGGCGATTCGTTTGGAGCCTCCACCATCATCCCATCCGATTCTTACAAATGGCTTTGAAATTCGCCCGCTTTCATAGCCATGGTTGAGACCAACCCTTCTCGGGGCACGATAATGAAAATCCATATAGCCACCTTCCGGGAATTCGAGCACTGTGTGTTCTTGCCTCATTTTATCCGGCATGACACGGGGAGACCATTAAATGGAAAGCTGTTTCCATTCTCCCTTTTGGGAAGAGCAAAACAATGGTATGCTCATACCGTAGGAGGTGTTCCGAAAAGCGGGTTGAACTTCGAGACAAATTTTGTCTTGCTTTCTTCCCTCGATTCCCAAGTCGCCGCCCTCGAATAGAAATTCTCAGATTTAAACAAAAGAGAAGGAGACTCTAGGAGCATCCTAGGCAAGGGTTACTAAGTCTTATAAATACAGGCCCAGACCTTTCTTTTTGCCGGACCAAGTCATTCTTTGCCACTTCTATCTTGGTCTTAGCAAGGAGGATGCTCTCCAACTTGACCTCTCTTCTAGAGGCTCGTTTGTGCATAAATCCATTAGTGAGGGGAAAGCCATTCTAGAGAAGATCTTAGAAAACACCCCATACACTGGTATATATGACGAGTTTCGAGAAGATCCAATAAAGTCAAGCCCCGACCCGGCAAAAAGGAGGCACTTACAACCGAATTTGAAGTTCCTTCAAATTCTTCTCCTAATTTGGTTGTCGAGGAACCTCCGTTAAGGGAACATGCAATCACACTTCTTGGGATGATGAATCCCATCCTTATGCATGTCCCTTTGAATTCGAAGGATGACCATTTCCTTGATGATGATTTTTGGAATGCTTTTAGAAATTCCGCATCGGGGGAATCATCATATACCTTGAATTCCTATATGAGACATCAAGAACACTCACAACACATAGAGGGTGAACCAATTCATATAGAAGACATTTTTACACCTTCTCCCCCTATGCCCACACACGATGTCTCATCCAGAATTCATTCCGATCATCTTTGGAGAGAGCGTGAGACGATCTCGTAATAATAATTTTCGATCCATATTTTGCGGATAACTTGATCGTCATGAAAAAGAAAGTGCTCCCCACAAATAGGATATTTCATCAACGAACATGGAAGTTACATTCTAAATGTCCCATCCATTCCATGCTCATATGAAAAATCTCCCGAGTCGATCCATAACTTCGGCCATCTTCACCATGATCTACAACCCTTTCTCGCTCTCGTTCATAAAAATTTTGAAAGGGTTATTGTAGATGCTTTTTGTCTACCATAAATTTTGCAAATTTCATGGTATCTTGGCATGAGTTTGGGGCGACACTCAAAGGTTGGTGTTGGAGGGGAAACCACTTCACCAACATTGGTTTCAAATTTAAAAGGTTTCCCAAGGACGAGCTTTCGTCTTTAAACAAAAGCACTTCCGGGAGATAACCCGATCCTTATGTGATTTACCTTCAATAAAATTGTTCTTTTCAAAAAAAAAAACTCATTTTTTTTTTTTACCTCTGCCTTAATGTCTATTTCTTGTTATAAAAAAAAGCACTTTTCCTATTAATAAAAAAGCAAGAACATGTTATCAAGCTAGTATACACCTTCGGGTATTCTTGTTGCTAACCATTTTAAGGTGGAGACAAAGAAGAACGAAGAAGCATACAATGCTTGAGGACATGAGGCTACATCAACAACAAACTTTGATGCTCATGGGTGATGGAACATACTCAAGCAGAGAGGAGGCAGAAGCGAGCGGCGAGGAGCACGAGGCACGCGATTGGCGTTACGCGCCACATAGGGTACTACCCCCTAACCCATAGGCCATCGAGATAGCTTGGGGAGGACCCCCACGGAGGTAAGTACCTACCTCCCCTATCATTTTATTTTATCTCTTAGTTTTTCATTTTCATTTCCTTTAAAAAAAAAAAAAATGAAAAGAACAAAAAATATGATTCCACTCCAATATGTAGTATAAGGATGCTTAATTTCTCTAAAGTTGAAATGATGAATAGATGCTCACGTCTATAGTTCAATTTGCACCTAGTTCATAACATTGTATTCCCCAATGTTTAAGTTTATTGGCTTAACTTGTCTTGTCCTAAAACTTAATGATTTGTGGGTATGCAAACACATGATTCTTCTCTAAGCTATTGCCGAATATGATATGGTAAAAATAGAATCTACTATGATTTTTTTCTAAGAGAGATTCATCATTAGGAGAATAATTTCCAAAATTCCTTAATGATCAAAATTCTCATGATAGCCTATGTGAGACACCTGTCATACGCTTTTGATCAAGATTCACATTCACATTGCTAAAAAATAGGTTATGGGCTAAGCTAGAAAAAAATGGACGTGTGTCCGAAAAATAAAACAATGGGTACTTCGATACCCGCCTCTAAAAAAAAGAAGAGAGAGAAGAATAATGGACAAGTGTCCGAGGGGTAGTAGAGCCCACTTCTCTAAAAAGAAATAAGAGCTAGCCCATACCTTATCAAAAAGAAATAAAATTTCACTTGCACATCTTGATCAAGGCTTATGACTTGTTTCTCCTTATGGTTTGCACACCGAGATGATTTAAGGAATCATTACAAAAAATCTCCGCATGAATGATCAATCAAAGAATGAATGACTAGTGTTTCTATGAAAACCGTTCTATCTTGCAATAACCTAAGAGTTTGGAGAATGTTATAAGCCCCATATGATTTAAGTAAACAAGGATAGATAAAAAAATGCCAATTTATTTAAACATCGGAAGAATACTTTATTATGAGCATGGTACATTTTGACATATATCGGCATTGTAGCAACTCCCCGATCAACAACCAAACACTTAGCTATTTGCTCGGGACGAGCAAAGGTTGCTTGGGGAACTTGTTGGCGGTCATTATTGAGTATATTATACCGCCAACCTTTATCCAATTCACGAGAAAGGAGCAAACTTATGTTACATATACCTTTACTTCTAACCTAGTTCCACTTGTATTCGTGAGAAATTATGTTTTGCAGGTATAAGAGTGGAAACAGTACAAAAGTCGCTAAATAAATTAGAAAGCGTATTGAATAAAAGACGCCAAGGAGTAGATCAATCAAGAGGACCAAACCCGCAAGCACAATTTGGCCCATGCACCATCATAGGCCCAACATTTGAAGGACAAAAGCAGCAAGCGAAGGAGAAGGCCGGGGCCGGGAGGCCCAGCCTGGGGGGCCGGCCTTGACGGGCGGCCGGCGCAAATTTTCGCCAAAATTTGCCGCCCTTTCTCTGGCGGTTTGGACCGGTCTTCATGCGGCGGTTGCATGCGGTGCAAAGTTTCGTTCCGCCAAGAAGACCTCGAAGCAAGGGAGAGCCCTCCATTCACTCCTCCTCTCCACTATATAAAGAGAGGCACCCCCTCACTTGTAACACACATTCTACACTTGAGCTTCATCTTCCCCACATATATTTTGTAGTAGTGTCCCTCTAGGTGTTCTCCACCTAGTTGTACAATTTAGAAAAAAGAGGAAGAGAGTGAGAGGAGAAGAGAAGAAGAAGAGCCGGTTTTGTCGGTTACGCCTCAACTTTTGTACCTCTACGGAGCCGACTCGATTCGAGTAACGTCCCAGGTTATCTTGTGGCAATTCTAATATTATTATTTTACTAAATTCAGTATTTATTTTATTTTACTTGCGGATCTCCGTTCGACCGAAGGTTCTAGTCTTAGCGCGAGACTAGTTTCAGTATCCGCTAGCGTAGGCGTGGTGTCTAGGCTAGAGTTACCTCGAGATTGCGCCCAACACTCACGGAATAGTTGTGGTAGCCCGGGGGGTGACAGCTCCAAACCAGGGGCCTTTGTAGTCCACCACGCACGTGTTGGTGTTTTCGTAGAGCTTTTGGTGGCCTTCCCCGATTACCGTTTCCCGGTCTTTTCGAGAATCGGAAAGGTCCTTTGCTCGAAGCAAGTGGAATTTAGTAAGCCCGAACATTAGTAATTTAGTAATTTTGGGAAAACCCTAGAGAACCCCTTTCTTCCTACCAAAAATATTATTCCTACCATGTCTTGGGCGACCTTAATTCTTCCTAGTTCACTTCTCGCTCCCCGTGGAAATCGATACCCTGAATACTCAGGGTGAAAGCTACAACGGTACTTTTCCGCGGCGCTTTGCGGATTTATACGTAATGCGTTAAAAAATACCAACACGTGTACGATTATTGGTGCCCCACGTCGCTGCCGTCACCGCGTCGCCTTCGATCCCCCGCAACACCTTTCGTGCGGTGTCATCGTCATCGGCGCCGGTGTTCATCCCAGAGAGCAAGGGCATACATGCGAGGCGGCTATGTTCATGCCCGATTCAAGGGTCAGCGCTGAAGATGTCGGCGGAGCGCGGCGCAGCCGCGGCCATCGGCGAACAGGGCGAACAGGCCTGTTTCCCGAAGCACGCCTCGGGTTGCCCGCCCGTCGGGTGAGGTGCACCTGAGGGCACGCCATTCCTCGTTCGTTGGAAAACCCGCTCCGGTCGGGATGCTCGAATCCCACCATGGCGCCGCCGCACACCTCTACCATCTCGCTACAGTGCGGCGCTAATGGTGAGGTCGTCCATAGGATCCCTCTGCCTCCTTGGCGACGGATGGCAACCAATGCAAAGCATCTCCGACGCCAGCCGCATGGTTGGCGGCGGGATGACGCACACGGCCGGCGGTATTGGTGGTACACGCGGAAGGCGACGCGTGAAGCTAAACATATAGCGGCTGACGGCGACGACGAGATAGATGTAGCCGGGCGGAAGTGAATTCGCGCTCCAATTGCGCATCTGCGTGAGGTGGCGGACGGCGTCGTAGAGTAGACTCAAAGACGGTCGCTTTATTACTCACGCTTTTTAGTAGTATGCGGTTCGTAGACTAGTTGCGAACCCACGCGCGTCGCAAGCGTGGAGTACTCCGTCCAACCAAAAAACACAATTCTTTGACCTTTCAAAATCTAATTTGACCATTCGTTTTTATTTGAATAATGTATATAAATATTATCAATTTTGTTATGACATATTAGATCATTAAAGATATTATAACAATAGCTAATTTATTTTGGAATTTACACAAATATGTTGAGCGAGACCGAATAGTCAAATTAGATTTTAAAAAGGTCAAAAAATTACGTTTTTTTTTTGGTTGGGCCGGAGGGAGTATCACTCACGCCTTTACACAAAGATGGGTCCAGAAGCGGATGGCATATTAACCACGTGTGGATCCACTCCACTCAATTGACTTTTCACTGGTGCAAAATCTTGACACCAAGCATTGCAGCGGCGCATTGTGATATTCGCAAATACCACAATAATAACATTGCCGGCATTTATGTCTCGTAAGCGGTGACAATCTTTTAGGGACGGAGGGAGTATATATATACATTATACATACATAGGGGCGGGTCCGCACTATGACCACGACAGGGCGGCCCCACTGCGTGCCACTGCGGTGAAGTGGCTTATTCTCTTTCACAGAATACTATTCAATCGGCCAAGATCAGCCGAAACGACTTATTATACGTTTTACTTGTGCCCGCCCAATTTTTTCGCTACGATTTTTACGCCGAGCCTTTACAAAACTCAAAAAAATTTACCCGCCTCGTCACAGCGGCGATTCATTTCAATCGGGGTGTTTGGTTCCTATCCACACTCCTCATAGGCGACTCTAGGGTTTCCGGCCGCCTCATCACCCGCCGACGCATCCGCGCCATTCAAGCGGCGACGCCTTCCGCCACCGACCTCCTTCTCCGACGGCTTCTTCCTCCACCAAGGCCGGCCGGCCATTCTAGGGGTTTCATATCTAGCCCATCAATCTTGTATGCATTGCCCCCGTTATTCTTGAACTACTGATTTGTTAGATTCCACTATTCCTGAACTACCTTTTTTGTTTTTCCGTGATCTATGCCTCTGAAGCCTGTTCGCTTGTGTTTAATATATAGTATTCTCAGACGTGAAAGAGAATAAGCTGAAACAAGATGAAGCAAGCACAAGCGAACAGTCGACTAGTCCTCACATACTTGTCTATTACGCATTTAATTGAACTATAATTTTATCCTCATAATATGGATATAATTGAGTTGTACATCTTGAACTTGACACCTCACCGCTACCAGGCCCGATTTCGCTACTATATATAACTACAATGTTGTTGTTATCCATCGCTTTGCTTATTTTCTTTATAGATGAATATGCGTGTTGTTGACACTGTTATAGTATAATATTAATAGTCAACTAAACATGAAATAAGGACATAATTTGAATATCAACATAGACTAGGGGTCTAACTAACATAATTCCACGAGCTTTGGTGATTTATATCTTTTTCGGGGACTTAATGGATAAATGCAGAGAAGAATGGAGAAAGTTCCGTATATATCTCACATACGATGACAAGACTTAACCGTGAAGCAACTCAACCCGAAAAGTGGACTAAAACATTCTAGAAGGTGCGAGAGGACACCGAAGGAACGGGATGCCGAGGTGGCATGCCACCGGGCGGCGCCCGGTGCCAACTAGGCCGCCCGGCTGGGCCCACATGTAAAGCCTCTCCTTTCTATGGCGGTTCACCACCGACATTGAGGTTGTATTTACACCGTTGCCAAGGTCGGTTTGATCCAAGGGCTATCGTTCATCGCCAAGGCCTATATAAGAAGACCCACGACCCCGGGGTGAAAACCCGAATTCATTCTATCTCATTCTATTCATTATCTCTCGGTTGTAGAGGTGTCCCAATGTAAGGATAACCTCTCTCGGGATTAGTGAATTAGAAGTAGATTAGAAGAAGATTAGCCAAGTAATTAGAAGTAGATTAGACATGAAATTAGAACTAGATTAGATCTAACTTAGATCTAATCGAGAGTAAAGAGAGAGGAGCTATGCTCCTGTTCTAGAGATGTCTTCGTGGTATGGTATGTCTTTATATCTTCTCTACAAGACTTATGATTCACATATTTATCTTCTCTATTTACTTCCATATTTTACATATATGGTTAAGTATAGTTGTTATGCTATTGCATGGGATCTCCTTCGTATTGAGGACTCTAGTTATTCATGGTAGCTAGAGTAGTAATTTATAGTATAGACATGGTGTCTAGGCTATAGATTACCGAGATTGCACCCAATCCCACCGGATAGTTTGTGGTAGCCCCGGTGGTGACGACCACGATGGGACGTATTCCACCACGTTCGGGTTGGTGTTTGTAGGACCGTGAGTCGGAGCTTCCTAGCCCCCTTCTCATCTCTTTTCGTGGCTAGTGTTACGATGTCCTCGAAGTGTTATGGTGTGATTGCTATCATAGAACCTAAGTAATAGAGAAGTACTCGGGAACCTTGATCTCTCCCTTTGACCTCTTGATTAGTTTAGTTACTCTTTGATATCTTAGGTAGGTTATTATTTTATGCATTGACATTTACTTATCCTTTAACAATTACCCCCTTACTATAGTCTAGTGGTTTGCTAAGTTAGTGGATACATGATTGTGACTTATTAGAATTCTTTAGCCAAAGCTTCCTCGTGGATACGATACTCTAGAATACTCATCCTAGGAAAAGCTACAATGGTAGGTGTTCGTGGCGCTGCGAGAATCCTTCATATTATTTTTAGCACTTAACAAATGCCAACAAGCTTTTTTTTGGCGCCGTTGTCGGGGAAGCAATTGGCCTAAATATTCCGATAATGATCATGATGTCCGCTAATTTAGTGTATCACTAGCTTTAGTAGGATTATCCTTGTTCTCGTTGAATTGTGGAATAGACAGACAAAAGATGTCGTTGCGACCTTCCGACAAGATTCCATGAGAAAAGAAAGATTGAAGAACCCGGGGTGCCCGATAAGTTAAGATTCATCAATAATGGAACCCCGCCATCTCAAAGATAAGTATTTAATTGTATATTATTCTAACCATGTATAGATTGAAGAAGAAGTCGCCGTCACAAGAATTCAATGCACACATCTCAAGTGACGCATACATAGAAGCCGCACATCATGGTAAGTATGATTAAAAGGTGAGATAGTCTTGCTCATGGACTATAAATTGATTGAGTAGTTATCATTTAATTTTTGCATTGCATTGCATGTTTACTTGATCAATTCATGCATTCACTCCGCTTAGTTTATGTTTTCTCATAGTAGATCCTTTGCATGTTTAGTTCCTTACATACATCCATATCATTTGCATCTAAAAGAAAAATATATATATATATATATATATATCTCACCATGATCATGCTCTTTCATCTCTATTTGATTAAATCTCTACAAGTGCTATCATGCTATCTTTGTTTACTAAAGTATGCTTTAGTTTGGGAGTATTTCTATATGCATATAGGGTATTTCCAAAGGCTTTTAAATTAAGCGTGGTGTTTAGGTTAAAATGCTTTCCTTAATTGAATTAGACATGGAGTCTAGTTTGGTTATTGAACTAAGAATTGCTTGTGTAGACATTGGATATTTTGTTAGACTAACCCATGCAGAGGACTTTCAAATCCAATTTGGGTGAGTCAAGAGATGAACTCATATACGGCTCATTCATCATTAATGGAAGAACGTAAGTAACAAATACCATTCACTCTATCTTTTACTACAAGTTACCTTTGCCTTGATCCATATGCTAGAGTGCAGCCACAAACAAAATGTATGAAAAATAAAATCTGTGCTAAGAGTAATCAAAGAACCACCTTTTTCATTAGCATAGATGAGATCTTATGAACTTTGGACAACAACCCCGATTCAACCATGTTGTATTCCTTCGGGTATGTGTCCACTAATATTTTGCGAGGAAAGAATCGTGCTATGTCTATTCAATAAAAGAAGAGTGTCATACAACACGATCTAGAAAAGCTATCACTCGAAAGAAGTGGATCGACAAAGCAACAGACCAAAAGAACATCAAAGACAGGTAAGTGAATATAAATCACATATTTGTATACAACTTTTGTCTTATGTTCTAAAGAAAATAAAAATAATATATATATCCGAGCACATGATGGCTCATGGTAAAAAGTAACATGTTCCTAGGACAAGTTCCCTTCGGGTATTCTTTGTCACTAACCTTGCAGAAACAAAGGATGAACAACATCTAAGGACATGGTGATTACAACACACGATTAGAGACGGTTCAGCATTCACACTTAAAGTGCCGAGTGACAGGAAGGCTCAAGCATGGGGGAGGAAGGTCGACGCCTCTAAAAGATCATTCAACATTACTCTTCCTCTACTCAAGCTCCCGTCACTCGACATACTGGTTTGCAATCCCTCTACTCAGTATTACTTTTGTCTCTCTAAGTTTGTTTGGTTAATAAATGTCTTACATCAAAATCAAACTTAAGATAATAAAATTTCCCACTAGAGAGAAAGTAATAGTGAGCACTTGTTAGTTAATATATTCAACCAACACTTTTCTGGTATAAAAGCAACCTTAAGCTCCATGACAGTTCTACCCTTGTTTACAATTACTTGTATATTCCTTCGGGTATGTGTTGTCAACTAATACTGCAGGAATAAAACCATCAGAGGAGCTAAAAGGTCCTAGTGCAATTTGAAGAACAAGAAAGAAAGGACGATATAATAAAAGAGACAAGTGAGGAGCAAGATACACAAGAAGCCAAAGAAGGAAAGCTTCGAGCAGAAGGACCACCACAAGGTGTTACGATGTTGTCACATTCCAATAATAAGGTAACACCTTGAGGTAAGTTGTCATTACTTAAGCTTTTCCTAAAATATGGTTTGTTCATAAATAAAGAAATAAATATGTTAGAGTAACAACCTTGCATGATCCAATTTCATTAGCTCAACATATTTTGTTTCTTTAGTTGTTCCTACCACCATTCTTTTGATCTCTTAGTCCTCATCTTGTAAGCCAGAATATTGCTTACCTTGTTTTGGAAGAACATAATCATAATCATGCCTTTGGTGTTTAGATAAGAAAAACCCTCCAAGAGTCAATGAGCTTGATTTGATCCGTCAAATGTTTTAATCACAAACAATCATGCTCAATCTTCGATCTTGTCACCCAAGTTAGGTTTAAGAAAAGTATATAATAAATCGACTCTATCTTGTTTATGGTTAGAGAAGAATGAATGAAGTTTTGGTTACGTTGGTGTTTTCCCACCAACAGAGCCCATGCACTTGATCTCTACCATGACTTTGCAAGCGGGACACACTTTGAGCAAAATGGTGGAGAAGCCTACCGGTCTCTCCAAAATTCAACAAGTAAATGTCTTGCAAGTCTACACACAAAACAAGAGCCTCGCTGCGTTTCACTCCAACTCAAATGATCAGCAAAGAACATGGGTGACGTTGTCCTTCACCATCTCATGGAGCACAACCGTCAAGATCAGGTAATTCGCTCAAGGAAACAACAAGGTAAGAAGTCTCGTTTAGAGGACTTAAAACACCGAACCCTCGCCGAAAAGGTAAGATCGGTAGCTATCCATATTTACTTTATTGCATTGCATAATTATTGTCCTTTAGCATATTTACATTATAGCACTAGCCTTGCATTAGAAAAGAAAATAAATATTTGTTTGTTGCATAGACATGAAAAACTCTAAGCCCCATGTGAGTAATTTTGTGGTGTGTAACAACTCACAAGGATATTTCTTGTGGTGGCATAAAAATAAAATAAATATGCATGCGTCATCATTCTCTATCTTGCATAGAAATAATAAAACCCAAAAAATATTTATTTCGCTGAACTACTGTCTTAAAAGGAATAATCTTAATCTTTGGCAACAAGAAGCAACGTGGATAATAACCCCTAACGCTTAATCAAGTTCCACTAGCTTTGTTGTCTATTTTGAGTTCAGCAGATCTCAAGGAAGAGAGACATGACACGCGTGCGTGGTGTCTAGCATTAAAGAAGATCAATCAACCACCATTACTATCTATCTCTACTTCCAACTATCAAGAACATCAAAGACTATGTCAACATCCAAATTTTGGGGAGGGCAACCCCCATGTATCCGAATAAGTATCCTTCTATCTTATTTAATATTAGTTAGATTTGTTTGCTTTGGAAAGATATAAAAAGATGCATAATTAAGGAAACTAAATAAATAGAGTCTATATAGTCTTTATTAAAGAGTCTTAATTAGAGTGTGAGAATAAAATAAACTCTGAAGATAATCTCTAGCCTTGGAGATGATGAATAGTTGCTCCGTCGTAATTCCTTTCAAGTACCTACCTTTCAAGCTTAATTTCTCTCGAGCTTTTAAATGCAACTGCTTTGACTTGAGATTTGCTTTGAACCTGAAACCTGTGGGTAGCAAATGCTTGCTCTAAAGTCTAGGTGATTGATGGATATGATATATGAGAGTCTGAGCTGCTATTTATCTTACTCCTAGTAATACTAGATTTCTAGAGATTTATCTTTTGAAAATTAAAGTGCATATGATAAGTTCCTGTGTGACAAGAGTGTTGAACCTCCTACCACACTTTATTCCACTCCACTCTAGATTAGGAAAACCTTTTGACATATATATAGGCTGCTTGCTTTGCATTAAGTTTGTTCAATCTTTGTCGACCCTTAGAAACTTGTCATACTGATCATGCACACTTTATTCCACTCCACTCTACACCACTTGCATTTATGCTACTTCTACCCTGGAAGTACGCATCCACAAAGCATCCACCAACATCCACTAAAAATATTCTACTCCTATCCTGGGAGAGAACAACCAAAAATATTTCCTATACCCATCCACTCATTCATTGCTAGCCAATGTCTTACAAAAGCTCCATTATATTTTACCTCTCAAAAAGTTATTGCAAAAGAGATCTGGGTTGTAGATTAAAAAAAAGAGGGAGATGAAAAATGGACAAAAGTCCTACGGGCGAGTAGAGCCTACCTCCCTAAGGAAAAAAAAAGAAGAAAAGAAAGGGAGATGAAAAATGGACAAAAGTCCTACGGGCGAGTAGAGCCTACCTCCCTAAGAAAAAGAAAATAATAATAATAATAAAGATGAAAAATGGACAAGTGTCCGAGGGTGAGTAGAACCCACATCTTTAAAGAGAGGAAATAAAAGACAAAAAGTCTAGGGTGAGCAGAGCCCACCTCTCTAAAAAAAGAAAAATAAAGAAAGAAAAAGATACAACCTGGGTTCTCGCAAAGTTTCTAAATTCAAAAGAGAGAAGATTCCTCAAGGAGCAAAAGTAAGATTTCCCATCATCTATTCTATTCACTTCACTACATGCTTTACTATATTTTCTACCATATATATCCTATCCACCATACACATGCACGACTTGATCAGTGTGACTTGTTGAAAGGTCCTAAATGGCTAGAGGGGGGGTGAATAGCCTAATAAAAAATTCTACAAAACACTAGACAAACTTGTTAGAATAACAAAGGGCGATAAACGCGTTTGCTCTAGCTCTACT
This sequence comes from Hyparrhenia diplandra, assembly GCA_015847255.1. Taxonomy (NCBI): domain Eukaryota; kingdom Viridiplantae; phylum Streptophyta; class Magnoliopsida; order Poales; family Poaceae; genus Hyparrhenia; species Hyparrhenia diplandra. Next base: position 286,642 of record JADLZK010009802.1, read on the forward strand.
TGTCGCGTTTGCTCTAGCTCTACTTGTCGGCAAGCCTCCTATTGACAATTCTAGTTGCTATGATCTCTAGTTCACACACAAAGGCTAAGTCGCTACTTTACCAACTAGGTGAACAAGCTAGATTACTCTAAACAAGGCTAAACAACTAGCAAGGCTACTCAAACTACACTATCTATGAAAGTAATGCAAGAGTGTAGAAGAGTTATACCACAATGTCGAGGCTAGTCAATCCAATCACCAAGATGACACAATGAGATAACCAAATCGTTGCCAATCACCAAGGGACAACAAGAGACAAGTGGAGACAATGATTTATCCTGAAGTTCACTTGAGCACCCGTCAAGCTACGTCTCCGTTGTGTCGACCTTCTCACGTGTGGGTCGGTGTGGAGCTCACTCCAAGCCAAATGCCTTTAGGCTTACCGCACCAAAAGCAAATGAGAGGTACTCACCGACACAAGCAATGTATTATCTTGCAATTCGTCATCCCGACGAGGATGCACGGTCCTCTCACAAATCACCGGAGGTGGCCAAGAACAATCACCAACTCTTGCCAACGCCTCCACCAATCACCAAGCCGGCTAGGGGTGGTGCTCCCCAAGATCAACAAGAAATCCACCGGCTCACAACGATCCTCAAGCGCCACTAGATGCAATGATCAAAGCAAATGCACTTGAATCACCTCAACTCACTAGAATGGATGCTCTCAAGCAAAGGAGTGAGGAGAAGGATGAGTGCTCAGCTCTAGAGATGTTAGGATTGATTCAAAATGACCAAGAGGCCTCCTAGAACCGGCCAAAGGGGTATAAATACCCCCCACCACAAAATGTGGCCGTTGGGGTGCAATCTGCGCAAAAATTAGCTGACCGGGCCGACCGACCGGACTCACCGATGTGAGTCCGGTTGGTGGGTCCGGTCACAACCAACAACCCCTAACAGGATCGCCGACCGAGCTACTGAGCGAGTCCGGTCACGCGTCCGATCGGTGCTTCCGGTCAGCACCGGAAGCTTCCGGTCGGTGCGTCCGGTCGCTCCTCGGCCGATCCATCGAAAAATTGCTCTCTGCCAGACGCACTCACCGGGGCGTCCGGCCGAGCCTCGTGCTTCCGGTCATGGTTCCGGCCGTGCGTCCGGCCAGCCAGAAAGCGGGAATTTTTCGTCGTTTCTCTGCCGCCTTTGCTTCGACATGCTATCCACCAAGTGTACCAACTTGAGAACAAGGACTAGCATGTTTTTACCACCACGATGCATCCGGATAGCAATAGAAAATAGACGTTTCATTTTCTCAAAACCCATCTCAACCCCGCAACCATCACCGCCTTCGCAAATGTGCCAACACCACCATGTGTATATCACCATGTGCTCGTGTGTTAGCATTTTCACAATCAATTTTGAAGGTTGGGTTAGCTCTCTAGGTTAGAATGCATGCAAATGATTTTGAACCTAGAGGCACATGAGGACCGATATGTACGATAGTTTTCCCCTCTTTATAGTACGGCTTATCGATCCTATAATCACTCACACCCTCTATGGTGTCTTGAGTGTAAAATCAAAATTGCCCTATGGATATACCTTTGCCTTGAGCCCATTTTGATCCACCATCCACTCCAAGTCATGCACTTGATCATCATTTGAATCATCTCGATCCATCCACCATGACCACCATGCATCGTCCTTAGCTTGGCCAATCTCCAACTAAAACAACACTTAGCATAGAGAGATTAGTCCTAAGGATGTCATCAATTAGCCAAAACCAATCTAGAGATCTTCACTTGTAACTTTGGATCCATTGCTTGAATTTACAATATATGCTTAGTAAGTAGATTTATTCTTCTCCCACCTATAAACTCCACATATAAGCCTTAGATTTAGGGTGAGAGAGAAGAAGGCATAGTGTCCTAGAGAAAGGCAACATAACATTATTGCCTAAGTGAGGATCCACAAATACCACAAATGAGAGATTAGAGAGAGTCATACTGAGGAACTTTGAGTTTTATTTGAAAACCAGCAAAAACTCCGGAAGGACAGTTGATCAAAAGAGTTTGAGATTTAGTGCTCGCCTTGACTATTCTATCTTTCAATTACCCAAGATTGAAGAAAAAGATTATAAGCCCCAAAAGGTAAAAGGTAATTGGGTAAGATGAAGTTTTGAAAAGTTTATCTTTATATGGAGAGAAATTTTGTTTGAAAGCATGTGTACTTGTGAGGTGTGAAAGCGTTGTAGCAACTCCTGATCCATTGCTAAGTTTGGCTTTGCTAGGGACTAGCAAAGGGTAAGCTTGGGGGAACTTGTTGACACCTGTTATAGTATAATATTAATAGTCAACTAAACATGAAATAAGGACATAATTTGAATATCAACATAGACTAGGGGTCTAACTAACATAATTCCACAAGCTTTGGTGATTTATATCTTTTCAGGGATTTAACAGATAAATGCAGAGAAGAATGGAGAAAGTTCCAGAATATATCTCACATACGATGACAAGACTTAACCGTGAAGCAACTCAACCCGAAAAGTGGACTAAAACATTCTAGAAGGTACCAGAGGACACCAGAAGGAACGGTGTCGTGGTGGAATATGGCGGATATACCACGGACACAGTGAAATCGGTCGAATGGCTCGTGTGGGACTTCGATGGCCTAGCTCAAGGGACACAAAACGCAAGATTTATACTGGTTCGGGGCAATCGGGCACCCTTGTCCGATCTCGGTTGAGTCACTATGTGGCCGAGCTCAAACGCTTCATCGGGCGAATACAAGCATGTCGAGAGAGGGAGGCCGGCTCCCAAGTCTCTGTGAGTGGTGTGTGTTCGAATGAGGATGCAATGGGAAGAAAATCGATCCTCCTCTCCCGGTGGCCAAGGCTCTCCTTTTATAGTCGTAAGGGGAGGATACATGGGTGCCGCCAGGAGAAGGACTAAAGGTGTGAAGAATATAAAATAGAGGGGGTAAAGTGTAAAGTCGCCGGGTTTGCCGGGCACGCCGGCTGTCCGGGGCGCGGCGCACGCCGCCACCGCCCCTACCCGGTAGTCTCGCTCGTCGGCCGGCCGTCATAGAGTCTCATAGGGGTGGCTCCATATTTTGATGTGCCGTACCTCCGTCCACCGAGCTCGGAGCTCGTTGGTTGGTGACGGAGGGAACAATGAGCTCGCCGCGCCGCCCGCCATAAATGCGCCGTGACCGTGTCGCAAGAAAACGTGTGGGATGTGAGAGCTCGACGGGGAGCTCGGCCGCCGTTGCCGAGGTCGCCGTTGTCCGGTAGTGGTTGTCGGGGAGGCGACCGCATCGGGCCGATACGCCGCGTCTGGCGGGGGCATTGATGGGCATTGATGCGCTTCGGCAGGCCGCGGGCGCTGCAGCCGGGCTACGCATGGCGCCGCACAGCCTACAACACTCGAGTCGCCCCGGCCGAGCATCGTGAGATTGGACTTTGCCCGCTCTCATACGGAAGGGCGGCGCGTCGTGGATGGTCCCTGAGACTTAAGAGCTCGCGGAGCTTTACGCCGTGTCGAGCCCACGCCGTAAGAATCGGAGACGAGTCACGCGGCCTCTGAGGTCGCGTGTGGTTTGTTTTGGTGAGAGCGCGGGCTCATGAGCTCACGAGTCGTGGCCGCTCCGACCTATAGGTCGTGGGTGAGGCGGAAAAAGCGGTCCGGTCCAGCCCTTAGTCGCCGAGGCGGAGAACATCTCACCCGCCCTTCGGGATCGTGCGGTGACGGGGAGCGCGTGGAGTGACCGCATGTGGTGCTAGATGAGAGGCCCATACGACTTAGTAGTCGCTCGTGGTGAAGGGTCGTGAGAGTCGGAGTGATCCCGTGAGGCTGGGTCCGACAAGCTCTAGGCCGCGGCTAAGAGCTCGTTCGAGACGGGGATTAGTCCGCAAGCTTAGAGCTCGTGCGAGGCGGAGCTTTACCGTACAGCTGCCGAGCTCGTATGAGGAGGAGCTCAGGCTCCGACCTATGAGCTCATGCGAGGCGTAGTTTTGCGTCACGGTCTCCGAGCTCGTGTGAGGCGGAGCTCGGGCTCCGACCTACGAGCTCGCACGAGGTGGAGTTCGGCTCCGGCCTCTGAGCTCGTGCGAGGCGGAGGTGTCTTGCGGGCCGAGCTTGCGTTGAGGCCGATCTGGGCCGAGTGTCGCTTGGGGTTTGCCGCGACTTGTCGTGCGTTTAGGGTACCCTTAATATTGGTACCCGACAAACGGGATGCTGAGGTGGCATGCCACCTTGGCGGCCGCCAGTGCCAACTATGCCGGCCGCCAGGCTGGGCCCACATGTCAGCCTCTCCTTTCTATGGTGGTTCACCACCGACATTGAGGTTGTATCTACACCGTAGCCAAGGTCGGTTTGATCCAAGGGCTATCGTTCATCGCCAAGGCCTATATAAGAAGACCCCTCGACCCTGTGGTGAAACCCGAATTAATTCTATCTTATTCTATTCATTATCTCTCGGTTGTAGAGGTGTCCCAATGTAAGGATAACCTCTCTCTAGGATTAGTGAATTAGAAGTAGATTAGAAGAAGATTAGCCATGTAATTAGAAGTAGATGAGACATGAAATTAGAACTAGATTAGATCTAACTTAGATCTAATCAGAGTAAAGGAGAGAGGAGCTATGCTCCTGCTCGAGATGTCTTCGTGGTATGGTATGTCTTTGTATCTTCTCTACAAGACTTATGATTCACATATTTATCTTCTCTATTTACTTCCATGTTTTACATATATGGTTAAGTATAGTTGTTATGCTATTGCATGGGATCTCCGCTCGTATTGAGGACTCTAGTTATTCATGGTAGCTAGAGTAGTAATTTATAGTATAGACATGGTGTCTAGGCTATAGATTACCTGAGATTGCACCCAATCCCACGAATAGTTTGTGGTAGCCCCAGGTGGTGACAGCCCTGATGGCCGACGTATTCCACCACGTTCGGGTTGATGTTTGTAGGACCGTAGTCGGAGCTTCCTAGCCCCCTTCTCATCTCTTTCTGTGGCTAGTGTTCTGATGTCCCGAAGTGTTATGGTGTGATTGCTATCATAGAACCTAAGTAATAGAGAAGTACTCAGGAACCTTGATCTCTCCCTTTGACCTCTTGATTAGTTTAGTTACTCTTTGATATCTTAGGTAGGTTATTATTTTATGCATTGACATTTACTTATCCTTTAACAATTACCCCTTACTATAGTCTAGTGGTTTGCTAAGTTAGTAGATACATGATTGTGACTTATTAGAATTCTTTAGCCAAAGCTTCCCCGTGGATACGATACTCTAGAATACTCATCCTAGGGAAAAGCTACAATGGTAGGTGTTTAAAGGCTTTGCGTAATCCTTCATATTCTTTTAGCACTTAACAAATGCCAACACGTGCTCAAGTAAACACGACGCCCTATAGAGTACTACCTTTTTTTTTTTTTTGGTGATTCAGGCCCCCGAGAGCCTGTTCGCTTGTTTAATAGTATCTTGTGAGAGAATAATTTGAAACAAGATGAAGCAAAATTACAAGAACAAGCGAGCAGGGCTCTCGTCTACTCCTCATAGACTGTCTATTACAGAAATTGAACTCGTATAACTATATCCCGAGATGGATGTATTGAGTTGTACATCTTGAACTTGACACTGGCTACTACATTAATGTTGTTACCTTTGTGTTTTTGTTTTAGGAGACCGCAACTACTTACGCTTATTTTCTTTATAGATGAATATACATGCTCAAGAAGAATGATTTGCTCCTATTAAATGAAATATTACTAAACTACTTGGTTTGTCTATACTATTCTATTCCTGAACTACATTTAATTTATTTTGTGTTCTCGTGACTCGCGGGTTCTTGTAGTCCTAATAGACCGCCTATTGCGAATTGAACTGTATAATATTAGCCTCACATGGATACTTCAGTGATTTCCATCCAACAACGGCATCAACGCCGCCATCCGGTGTCGTCTCGAATTTTTCGGGTCACCACGAAGTGAGGAAAGGTGATAATTCTCGCCGCTTATTTTCTTCATAGATGAATACACAAGCTCGAGAACACTAACTGCTCTGTCGAGTACTACTACTATCTTGTCTTACAAATTTTTTCCTGCTAAATGAACTGTTGCTAAACTAAAGTTTGTTTGTATTCCTCTATTCCTGAACTACTTCCTCCGTTTTAATTTGTAAGTCACTTTGACTTTTTGGTACATCCATTTAGCTATGTATCTAGATACAATAATATGCCTGGATACATAGCAAAATGGACGAACCAAAAAGTCAAAACGACTTACAATTTGGAACGGAGGGAGTGCAATTTTTTGTGATCTCGTGCCTCTATGGATTGTGTAGTCCTCACTGCATCGCCTATTACGTAATTGAACTGTATAATATTAGGGCCTTGCTAATTTACAGGTGACTAAAATTTTCAAATCTGTTCAGGCGACGTAGCTACTTCAGTGATTTCCATTTTCCAGGCATCAACGCATCATACGGTGTCGCCTGAATTTTTCATTCGCCAGGTAGTGAGGAAAGGTGTTAATTTCGCCGCTTATTTTCTTCAAAGATGAATACACAAGCATGAGAACACCGATCGCTTTCGTCGAGTACTACTACTATCTTGTGTTACAAAAATTTTCCTACTAAACGAACTGTTGCTAAACGCCTAAACTACAGTTTGTTTATATTCCTCTATTCCTGAACTACTTCCGTTTCAGTTTGTAAGTCGCTTTGTCTTTTTCGGTAGATCCATTTAGCTATGTATCTAGATACAATAATATGTCTGGATACATAACAAATGGACGAACCAAAAAAGTCAAAGCGACTTACAATTTGGAACGGAGGGAGTGCAATTTTTTTTGTGATCTGTGCCTCTGTGGATTGTGTAGTCCTCACAGACTGCCTATTACATAATTGAACAAGATAATATTAGGGCCTTGCTAATTTCTAGGTGACTGAAATTTTCAAATCTGCTCAGCGACGAAGCTTTTTTTTGTTTTTAGATAATGGATGAGAAAAACATCCGCCTCTACATCCAAGGATGTACACATGACCAATTATTACAAGTAGTGGATAAAAAGGTAGAGCAAAACAAGTCTCTAAAACAGATAAAGAGAACTAAAGCAAATGATAAATGTGCTTCAACCCTCTATAGGGAAACTCCAAAGTAATCACTTCTAGTTTTCGCTAATTAGCGAGAGTGTGTTCTTGTCTTATTCATCACACCGCAATCGGGCTCGATACCACGTACCAATAGGCTCATCTCAAAATAACCTTTGACAACGAGAAAACTATCGTTTTGTTAAAGATAATATCGTTTTCGACAAAGACCAAATGGCCCAAAGATATAGCCGTGACGCCAACCCAAATCAAGTTTCTAATCCTTTTGTTCGATTAGTCACCATGTACCAAACATATGGCTTATGTAGATCTAGGCTGGTTTAGGCCATGTAGCATAAAAGATGATCCTCCATACCGTTTTCGAATACGGACAATCTTGGAAAAGGTGTTGGATGGTCTCATTCATATTACAACCAACACATTTTTGGCTTGCTTTCTAGTTTTTCCTAGTGAGGAAAGCCGATAATTCTCGCCGCTTATTTTTCTTCATAGATAAATACACAAGCATGAGAACACCGACGCTTCTATCGAAAGTACTACTACTATCTTGTCTTACAAAAATTTTCCCACTAAATTGAAGCTGTTGCTAAACTACAGTTTGTTTATATTCCTCTATTCTGAACTACTTCCTCCGTTTTAGTTTGTAAGTCGCTTTTGACTTTTTGGTACATCCATTTAGCTATGTATCTAGATACAATAATATGCCCGGATACATAGCAAAATGGACGAACCAAAAAGTCAAAGCGACTTACAATTTCAAACCGAGTGAGTGCAATTTTTGTGATCATTGCCTCTCGTGGATTGTGTAGTCCTCATAGACTTCCTATTACGTAATTGAACTATATAATATTAAGGCCTTGCAAATTTCCGTGTGATTGAAATTTTCAAATCTGGTCGTGACGTGCTACTTGATTGATTTCCGGGCATCAACGCATCATCCGGTGTCGCCTGAATTTTTCATTCGCCAGGTAGTGACGAAAGGTGTTAATTCTGCTACTTATTTTCTTCATAGATGAATACACAAGCTTGAGAACACCGGACGCTCTCGTCGAAGTTCTACTACTATCTTGTGTTACAAAAATTTTCCTACTAAACGAACTGTTGCTAAACGCCTAAACTACTGATTTGTTTATATTCCTCTATTCCTGAACTACTTCTTCCGTTTCAGTTTGTAAGTCACTTTGTCTTTTTCGGTAGATCCATTTAGCTATGTATCTAGATACAATAATATGTCCGGATACATAACAAATGGACGAACCAAAAAGTCAAAGCGACTTTACAATTTGGAACGGAGGGAGTGCAATTTTTTTTGTGATCTGTGCCCTCGTGGATTGTGTAGTCCTCACTGCATCGCCTATTACATAATTGAACAATATAATATTAGGGCCTTGCTAATTTCCGTGTGACTAAAATTTTCAAATCTGTTCAGCGACGAAGCTTTTTTTGTTTTTAGATAATGGATGAGAAAACATCCGGCCTCTACATCCGAGGATGTACACGACCAATTATTACAAGTAGTGGATAAAAAGGTAGAGCAAAAACAAGTCTCTAAAATGAGGATAAAGAGAACTAAAGCAAATGATAAATGTGCTTCAACCCTCTATAAGGAAACTCCAAAGTAATCACTTCTAGTTTTCTCGCTAATTAGCGAGTGTGTTCTTGTCTTGTTCATCACGCCGCAATCGGGCTCTCGCACCATAGCCAATAGGTTCATCTCAAAATAACCTTTGACAACGAGAAAACTATCGTTTTGTTAAAGATAATATCGTTTCGACAACACCAAATGGCCCAAAGATATAGCCGTGACGCCAACCCAAATCAAGTTTCTAATCCTTTTGTTACGATTAGTAAGCCATGTACCAAACATATGGCTTATGTAGATCTAGGGCTGGTTTAGGCCAAGTAGCATAAAAGATGATCCTCCATACCGTTTTCGAATACGGACAATCTTGGAAAAGGTGTTGGATGGTCTCATTCATATTACAACCAACACATTTCTCGCTTGCTTTCTAGTTTTTCCTAGTGAGGAAAGCTGATAATTCTATTTGCTTATTTTCTTCATAGATAAATACACAAGCATGAGAACACCGACCGCTTCTATCGAAAGTACTACTACTATCTTGTCTTACAAAAATTTTTCCCACCTAAACTAACATTTGCTAAACTACGTTTGTTTATATTCCTCTATTCTTGAACTACTTCCTCCGTTTAGGTTTGTAAGTTGCTTTTGACTTTTTGGTACATCCATTTAGCTATGTATCTAGATACAATAATATGCCCTGGATACATAGCAAAATGGACGAACCAAAAAGTCAAAGTTTTTATTTTTACAATTTGGAAACCGAGTGAGTGCAATTTTTGTGATCGTGCCTCTCGTGGATTGTGTAGTCCTCATAGACTTCCTATTCGAATTGAACTATATAATATTAAGGCCTTGCAAATTTCCAGGTGATTGAAATTTTCAAATCTGTTCAGGTGACGTAGCTACTTCAGTGATTTCCAGGCATCAACGCATCATCCGGTGTCGCCTGAATTTTTCATTCGCCAGGTAGTGAGGAAAGGTGTTAATTTCGCTACTTATTTTCTTCATAGATGAATACACAAGCTTGAAAACACCGACCGCTCTGTCGAAGTTCTACTACTATCTTGTGTTACAAAAATTTTCCTACTAAACGAACTGTTGCTAAACGCCTAAACTACGCTTTGTTTATATTCCTCTATTCCTCGAACTACTTCTTCCGTTTAGGTTTGTAAAGTCGCTTTTGTGTTTTTTGGTAGATCCATTTAGCTATATATCTAGATACAATAATATGTCCGGATACATAACAAATGGACGAACCAAAAAGTCAAAGCGACTTACAATTTGGAACGGAGGGAGTGCAATTTTTTTGTGATCTCGTGCCTCTCGTGGATTGTGTAGTCCTCACAGACGCCTATTACTGAATTGAACAAGATAATATTAGGGCCTTGCTAATTTCCAGTGTGACTGAAATTTTCAAACTATTCAGCGACGAAGCTTTTTTTGTTTTTAGATAATGGATGAGAAAAACATCCGGCCTCTACATCCGAGGATGTACACAGACCAATTATTAAAAGTAGTGGATAAAAAAGGTAGAGCAAAACAAGTCTCTAAAATGGATAAAGAGAACTAAAGCAAATGATAAATGTGCTTCAACCCTCTATAAGGAAACTCCAAAGTAATCACTTCTAGTTTTCTGCTAATTAGCGAGAGTGTGTTCTTGTCTTGTTCATCACGCTGCAACTGGGCTCAGTACCATAGCCAATAGGCTCATCTCAAAATAACCTTTGACAACGAGAAAACTATCGTTTTTGTTAAAGATAATATCGTTTCGACAAAGACCAAATGGCCCAAAGATATAGCCGTGACGCCAACCCAAATCAAGTTTCTAATCCTTTTGTTCTCGATTAGTAAGCCATGTACCAAACATATGGCTTATCTAGATCTAGGTTTGGTTTAGGCCAGTAGCATAAAAAGATGATCCTCCATACCGTTTTCGAATACGGACAATCTTGGAAAAGGTGTTGGATGGTCTCATTCATATTACAACCAACACATTTCTGGCTTGCTTTCTAGTTTTTCCTAGTGAGGAAAGTCGATAATTGCCGCTTATTTTCTTCATAGATAAATACACAAGCATGAGAACACCGACGCTTTCTGTAGAGAGTACTACTACTATCTTGTCTTACAAAAATTTTCCCACCTAAACGAATTTGTTGCTAAACTACGTTTGTTTATATTCCTCTATTCCTGAACTACTTCCTCCGTTTTCAGTTTGTAAGTCGCTTTGACTTTTTGGTACATCCATTTAGCTATGTATCTAGATACAATAATATGCCCGGATACATAGCAAAATGGACGAACCAAAAAAGTCAAAGCGACTTACAATTTGGAAACTGAGGGAGTGCATATTTTTGTGATCTGTGCCTCTATGGATTGTGTAGTCCTCATAGACTTCCTATTACGAATTGAACTATATAATATTAAGGCCTTGCAAATTTCGTGTGATTGAAATTTTCAAATCTGCTCGGTGACGTAGCTACTTCAAGTGATTTCCGTGCATCAACGCATCATCCGGTGTCGCCCTGAATTTTTTCGTAGTGTAGTGAGGAAAGGTGTTAATTTCCGCTACTTACTTTCTTCATAGATGAATACACAAGCTTGAGAACACCGACCGCTTTCTGCCGAGTACTACTACTATCTTGTGTTACAAAAATTTTCCTACTAAACTAACGCGTTGCTAAACGCCTAAACTACTGAGTTTGTTTATATTCCTCTATTCCTCGAACTACTTCTTCCGTTTCGGTTTGTAAGTCGCTTTGACTTTTTCGGTACATCCATTTAGCTATGTATCTAGATACAATAATATGCCCGGATACATAGCAAAATGGACGAACCAAAAAGTCAAAGCGATTTACAATTTGGAACGGAGGGAGTGCAATTTTTTTGTGATCTCGTGCCTGCGTGGATTGTGTAGTCCTCACGCATCGCCTTTATTCTGTAATTGAATCGTATAATATTACGGCCTTGCTAATTTCGTGTGACCGAAAGTTTCAAATCTGTTCGGTGACGTAGCTACTTCGGTGATTTCCGTGCATCAACGCATCATCAGGGTCGCGAATTTTTCATTCGCCGGGTAGTGAGCAAAGGTGTTAATTTCGGCCGCTTATTTTCTTCATAGATGAATACACAAGCTTGAGAACACCGATCGCCTCGTCGAAAGTATTACTACTATCTTGTCTTACAAAAATTTTCCCACTAAACGAACCGTTGCTAAACTACGAGTTTGTTTATATTCCTCTATTCCTCGAACTACTTCCTCCGTTTTAGCTTGTGAGTCGCTTTGACTTTTTGGTACATCCATTTAGCTATGTATCTAGATACAATAATATGCCTGGATACATAGCAAAATGGACGAACCAAAAAAAGTCAAAGCAACTTACAATTTAGAAACGGTGGGAGTGCAATTTTTTTGTGATCTCGTGCCTCGTGGATTGTGTAGTCCTCACGGCAGACTATTATTACTGTAATTGAACTCGTATAATATTAGGGCCTTGCTAATTTCCAGGTGACTAAAAGTTTCAAATCTGTTCAGGCGACGTAGCTACTTCAGTGATTTCCGGCATCAACGCATCATCCGGGGTCGCGAATTTTTCATTCGCCAGGTAGTGAGGAAAGGTGTTAATTCTGCGCAGCTTATTTTCTTCATAGATGAATACACAAGCTTGAGAACACTGACTGCTCTGTCGAGTACTACTACTATCTTGTCGTACAAAAATTTTCCCACTAAACGAACTGTTGCTAAACTATAGTTTGTTTATATTCCTCTATTCCGAACTACTTCCTCCGTTTGACTTGTAAAGTCGCTTTGACTTTTTGGTACATCCATTTAGCTATGTATCTAGATACAATAATATGCCTGGATACATAGCAAAATGGGACGAACCAAAAAAGTCAAAGCGACTTTACAATTTGGAAACGGTGGGAGTGCAATTTTTTTGTGATCTCGTGCCTCTCGTGGATTGTGTAGTCCTCTGCACGACGCCTATTACGTAATTGAACTGTATAATATTAGGGCCTTGCTAATTTCCGTGTGACTGAAATTTTCAAACTGTTCAGCGACGTAGCTCCTTCCAGTGATTTCCGGGCATGAACTCATCATCGGTGTCGCCTGAATTTTTCATTCACCGTAGTGAGGAAAGGTGTTAATTTCGGCCGCTTATTTTCTTCATAGATGAATACACAAGCATGAGAACTATGACTGCTCTGTTGAGTACTACTACTATCTTGTCTTACAAAAATTTTTCCCACAAAACGAACTGTTGCTAAACTACGGTTTGTTTATATTCCTCTATTCTCGAACTACTTCCTCCGTTTCGTTTGTAAGTCGCTTTGACTTTTTTGGTACATCCATTTAGCTATGTATCCGGATACAATAATATGCCCGGATACATAGCAAAATGGACGAACCAAAAAGTCAAAGTGACTTACAATTTGAAACGGAGGGAGTGCAATTTTTTTGTGATCTATGCCTATGTGGATTGTGTAGTCCTCATAGACGCCTATTACGTAATTGAATCGTATAATATTAGAGCCTTGGTAATTTCGGTGGATGAAAGTTTCAAATCTGTTCAGCGACGTAGCTACTTCAAAGTGATTTCCGTGCATCAACGCATCATCCGGTGTCGCGAATTTTCATTCGCCCAGTAGTGAGGAAAGATGTTAATTCTGGCGCTTATTTTCTTCATAGATGAATACACAAGCTTGAGAACACCGACCGCTTCTCGTCGAGTACGACTACTATCTTGTCTTACAAAAATTTTCCCACTAAACGAACTGTTGCTAAACTATAGTTTGTTTATATTCCTCTATTCCTGAACTACTTCTTCCGTTTCAGTTTGTTAGTCGCTTTGACTTTTTTGGTACATCCATTTAGCTATGTATCTAGATACAATAATATGCCTGGATACATTGCAAAATGGACGAACCAAAAAAGTCAAAGCGACTTGCAATTTGGAACGGAGGGAGTGCAATTTTTTTGTGATCTCGTGCCTCTCGTGGATTGTGTAGTCCTCACAGACGCGCTATTCTGTAATTGAATCTGTATAATATTAGGGCCTTGCTAATTTCCAGGTGACTGAAATTTTCAAATCTGTTCAAGCGACGAAGCTTTTTTTGTTTTTAGATAATGGATGAGAAAAACATCCGGCCTCTACATCCGAGGTTGTACACAGCTAGTTATTACAAGTAGTGGATAAAAAGGTACAGCAAAACAAGTCTCTAAAACAGATAAAGAGAACTAAAGCAAATGATAAATGTGCTTCCACCCTCTATAGGGAAACTCCAAAGTAATCACTTCTAGTTCTCTGCTAATTAGCGAGAGTGTGTTCTTGTCTTGTTCATCACGCCGCAATCGGGCTCGATCCGCAGACCCAATAGGCTCATCTCGAAAATAACCTTCGACAACGAGAAAACTATCATTTTGTTAAAGATAATATCGTTTTCGACAATGCAAATGGCCCAAAGATATTCTTTGTGGACGCCAACCCAAAATCAAGTTTGTAATCCTTTTATTCTGATTAGTAAGCCATGTACCAAACATATGGCTTATGTAGATCTAGGCTGGTTTAGGCCAGTAGCATAAAAGATGATCCTCCATACCGTTTTTGAATACGGACAATCTTGGAAAAGGTGTTGGATGGTCTCATTCATATTACAACCAACACATTTTCGGCTTGCTTTCCGTGTTTTCCTAGTGAGGATTGCCGATAATTTCGCCGCTTATTTTCTTCATAGATGAATACACAAGCATGAGAACACCGATCGCTTCGTCGAGTACTACTACTATCTTGTCTTACAAAAATTTTCCCACTAAACGAATGTTGCATTTCTTAAGCGCAATCACTAGAAACAGGTTTAGAACCCATCTCTAATAACGGCGCCAGAAATGCGTCGTTGACATTCCTAAGTGAAACCACCATGTTGGTGATAACACTAGGTACATCAACGATGATAGACCTTGCCAAATAAGATATTCATCCGCAAGCGCACGGATCTATCATTGTAGCATTTCACCGGAAGTATTCGTGGTATCGTTATTTATATTTTCCCAAAGGAAGGCATGGTGGAAAAGGATCTAATAGAGACATGAACAAGATAACATGACGTGTAATGGACCAATGCTCATGAGGGGATATAAGGGAACGGTAAAGGGATAACTTGACACACTCACTCAAGCCAAACTCAAGGATAAAGATAAGTAAGGAATAAAGAAAGTCCTAAGTGGACCATACAGATTCTAGTCATGGTCATGGCTGCATAGAACCAGTTGATAGTCACGCAACACGCATGAGAGGGAGGTCGGAGGCGAGAATGAAATGGACGTGGAGACCTCCGGTGCATCCGCCCAATGGAAGGCACTTACGAACTCCTACACAACATACGAACGTGGGGGGATTTCAAGGGACGGTCAAGGCTTGTCACGACCCGACCACCTACCCCTCAACCGTGGCATGCCGTCATATTCGAAGGATACCGGCATCCGGACACCACGTCCAAGATACTAGGACACTACTCATGCCCCCATGGCCCCCACCCTACGGATGGACGGAATAGGACACGAGCAAGCCCCGAAGGACACAACGAACCGCCATTCAAAGACAATCCCGACACTACCCAATTATATTGCATGAATGGTTTAAGCATAAAGTTCTATATGACGATATCACAACATAGAAACTATAGACTAGTTCATGTGTCATGATCATGTCAAGAACAACATGTTAGATCATAGGATAAATCACGAGGTATAGAAATAACATGAAGACTCTAATCCTAATGCACAACCAAGATAAGAATAGAGCAAGGCTTTGGAAGAATACTATAGAAAGATTTATTCCGGAATCCATCTTCCAAGGAGCCAAGCCCTCCTTGGTAGCTTTGCCTAGCTCCACATCCTAAACTACTAATCCTACTAGGAGGAGGAAGAAGAAGAAGTGGAGAGGAGAGAGTAGCTTTCTTGTGAGGTGTGTGGTTAATGAGGGGAGAGGGCCTCCTTTTTATAGGTAGAGGAGAGGGTGCTCATTAGAAAATGTCCCTCCCCATATGGAAAGGAGCCAAAAGGTCCTTGGGCACCTTCCAAATCTGCTTGAACCGACCATCCAACGTCGGCACGGCCGATTATGGAAAGGTAATGTACCGCCTCGCCAAACCTGGGCTCGAACCGCCTCGGGATGGGTGCGGGCGCACAGTGTGGTGGCGCGCACTGTCTCGGGCTCGGTTCGGGCCGGGCCTTGGCAGCCGGGCGTGTTTGGGCTTGAAAAGTTGTGTGGCGGTGTTTGCTCGCCCCGGTCTCGCGTGTTTGGTCCATTTCTCCCTTGGGCTTGATGTTCTTCAGAATGCGCTTTCCGGGGAGGCGCCTTTTGGTACAAATTCCACTTGTTTCTTATATAAATCTGCACAATAAGAATTTGGACACTACAAGTGGAATTATGTCAATAATAAATGTATATGTGTGTAGTAAGGTATAGTTTCAACCCCTTATTGGTAGAATGTTGACGTTAAAAATGTGTCGTTAGTGACCGTCAACAAACTCCCCAAGCTTACCCTTTGCACGCCCTCGAGCAAAAAGATAAGTACTTGGTTGTTGATCGGGAGTTGCTACTATGCCGATTATGTTTTTCAAGTGCCGGGGTTATAATAAGATTTTCTACTAGAGTTTGAATAAAATGGCATGCCTTTGCTCACCCTTTTATTACCTTTCATCGTAGCGGGGCTTTTTAGCTTTTCTCAAAGCCTTGGGCGGTTGCCGAGGTAGAACGGTTATAATGTAAATACTTTTCATTCATCCTTTTGATCAACTTTCTCATCCGGGATTTATTTATTTAAGTTTTTTTTTTCCAAGAAAGTATGGGCTTTTATATATATATATATATATATATATATATATATATTTTGGAGAGGTGGGCTCTGCTCGCCCTAGACTTTTGTCTTTTATTTCCTCTCTCTCTCTCTTTTTTTTTTTGGAGATGTGGGCTCTACTCGCCCTCGGACACATGTCCATTTTTCATCTCTTTTTTTTTTAGCACAGCCCATATCATTTCTCTTTTCTTTCAAATTAGATTCCCCGGATGTCAAGTTTCTCTTTTTGGACGAAATCATAGCAAATCCATTTGTACCATATCATACTTGGCAACAACTCAGACTAGATAGAGCCTATGCAACCCACATGAATCAGGTTTTTTTTTTTTTAGGATGAGTTTTTAGACTTAGCCACTAAACCCAAACTTTAGAGAAATTCAAATTATAAACTAGGCACAGGCAAAAACATAAAACAGAGCAACTGTTCATCATTTCAACAGGGGTAGAACTAAACATTTCTACTACACATATATATGGAGTGGAATAAATCTCCTCTCTCTCTTTCTTCTTCCCCCTTTTTTTATTATTCTCATACCTCATCATTCATATAAGATAAGAAAATAACTGAATGGAATGTGAGATATGAGTTACCTTTGTGGGAGTCCTCCCCCAAGCTAGCTTTTGACTTACCTTCGGTTTATGAACGTTGCTAGCTTGTGAACGCTATGAATGGATCTTTGATTAACATCGTCTTTTGAGCGTGCCAGGAGACTCCCCCCCAAGCTTGTCTTGTGATGATGTTGGAAGAGCGGGACAACCATTCTTGGGGTTTCAAAGGTTTTTTTATTTATTTATTTATTTATTTTTATTTTATCATTATCATATTTTTTTTTTTGGTTCACCAAACAACTTCTGATCTCCATTGTCATCTCTTGGACTTACCCTTATGATGTTGATAAATTCCTGCAAGGGTTAGTCCATATGGTCTACCAAATTCTACACTGGCAGCTCCGGTTCAATAATCAAACTCGACTCCATGTCTAATCTGATTAGGGTAGACTTTTTGACCTAAGCACCATGCTCAATTCAAAAAAAAGTCTATGAAAGTATGATCACCATATGAATGATCACCACTCCCAAACCATAACATGCTAGCATAGAAAAAGGAGGCATGAATTGATAAACAAGATTCATCCAATGGAGATAAAGGCATTGCAAGGCGAACAAAAATGATTATAGTTTTTCTATGTACTAAAAATTTATTTAGAAAATATGTTTTATTTAGGAAAATATTTTTTTCTTAGTTTTTTTTTTTTGGAAGGTAATGGACAGAGGATGAGAGTGTAAGGTTCACATTACCATGTTTTTGGTCCTCCCCCAAGCTAGCTCAAAGCCCATTGGATCGGGGTTTTACTCCCGTGCTTTTGGCTTTTCCTGCATGGTTAGTATATGGTAGATTCACGAGTGGATTTTACCATCCTTCGTGATTACTAAATTTCAAAACATATGCAGGAAGGAGCAAAAGAGCAGCTTGTTTTTTTTTTTCAAAGATTTTTATTTTAGGATTTTATTATCAAGGGAGAACATAAAAGCTTCACCAAACTTTTCATACTCAAACAAGGCTAAGATAAAGATGCAATATAAGTCTAGCCTTGTTTTATCTCCATGATGAAATAATTTTTTTTTATATATATATATGGAGATAAGTATGAGTAAAAAGAATTGGTGAATTATTACCTTTGCGCACACTGAGTGTGTGTGTGTGTACCAACCATGCATGAAGGCAAAATGTAAAAACTCCCGCGGTGGTAGCTTGATGATCCATTTCAAGGCGGGCCACAAGGCTTAGGTGATACACACAGGTAGTGTATATGGACCATGGGCCTTAGTGGTCACAAAGGTGTAAAGGAGTATGTTCCTCCTTTCCTTTACCTTCTTTTTTTTCCTTTACTTTTTTTTTTCTTTTTCTTTTATTGGACCTTTGCGTACCTGAGTGTACTTGACCGGCAGCTTGAAGATAGAGTTCAGAGTTGCTGCATTGGTGGCATGATGATCTTGGTTTGGTTATGACTTCCTCACACCGAAGTAGAGGGAGGCGCACCAAACTCACTGTAAGCATCAAGGCTAAGGCACACACGAAGAACATGCACAATCCATAGGCCTTGGTGCTTGTGACAAAGGCCTTGGGAGAGGAATATCCCTTCTTGCTTACATGGAAGCAAAGCCGGGTGGAGTCGGGTGCCTTCATTGTTTATTTTGATCATATAGGGACAACCCTGCTCCCTCTCTCTCTCTCTCCTCTTTTTTTTTTTTCTCTTATATTTTTTTTTCAGCAACCATTTTTTTCTTTTTTTTTTTCGATAACACCTTCTCTTTTTTCTATATATATATATCTTCTTTTTTTTTCAACTCTTTTTTTTTTCTCTTTTTTTTTTATATAGCAAGGCAAGGCTAATCTCTTATTCATCTCTCTTTTTTTTTTTTTTTCATATTTTTTTCTCTTTTTTTTTTTTCTTCATATTTTTTCTTTTTTTTTTCAACTTTTTTTTTCACTTCTTTTTTATGATCCCCTTGTACGTGGAACTTGATATTCTCATCGTCTTCCCTTCCACACTTGGACTTTTTTTGTGAAAGAGTCAAGTGTGAAAGATCGTGGTCTCCTTTTGAGTGTGTTCCCGTGCCAAGAGCATCAAAGTTTTCTTGTTGATGTAGCCTCCATGTTTTCAAGCGTCGCGTGCCCCTTTGTTCTTCTTAGTCTCCACCTGAAATGGTTAGTGACAAGAATACCCGAAGGTGCATACTAACTTGATAACAAGTCCTTATTTTTTATTTATAAGATTTTTTTTTCATTTTATAAGAGTTTTTTTTTTATATATAAAAGATTTTTTTTTCTTTTAGATAAGCCTATTATGAACAAAGGTCACTACAAATGCATATTATCATGATGAACATGTTCTAAAAGATGCCTTATAAAAACCAATGCCTTCCCGCAACGGCGCCGAGAAATGCTTGTTGCATTTCTTAAGCGCAATCAATAGAAACAGTTTAGAACCCATCTCTAATAACGGCGCCGTAAATGCGTCGTTGACATTCCTAAGTGAAACCACCGTGTTGGTGATAACACTAGGTACATCAACGATGATAGACCTTGCCAAATAAGATATTCATCCGCAAGCGCATCGGATCTATCATTGTAGCATTTCACCCGGTAAGTATTTAGGGTATCGTTATTTATATTTTCCCAAAGGAAGGCATGGTGGAAAAGGATCTAATAGAGACATGAACAAGATAACATGATTGTGTAATGGACCAATGCTCATGACAGGGATATAAGGGAACGGTAAAGGGATAACTTGACACACTCACTCAAGCCAAACTCAAGGATAAAGATAAGTAAGGAATAAAGAAAGTCCTAAGTGGAGCATATAGATTCTAGTCATGGCTGTGCATAGAACCAGTTGATAGTCAGGCAACACGCATGAGCAGGAGGTCGGAGCGAGAATGAAATGGACCGGGAGACCTCCCGGTGCATCCGCCCAATGGAAGGCATTTACGAACTCCTACACAACATACGAACGTTGGGGGGATTTCAAGGGACGGTCAAGGCTTGTCACGACCCGGCCGCCTACCCCCTCAACCGTGGCATGCCGTCATATTCGGAAGGATACGGCATCCGGACACCACGCCCCAAGATACTAGGACACTACTCATGCCCCCATGGCCCCCACCCTACGGATGGGACGGAATAGGACACGAGCAAGCCCCGAAGGACACAACGAACCGCCATTCAAAGACAATCCCGACACTACCCAATTATATTGCATGAATGGTTTAAGCATAAAGTTCTATATGACGATATCACAACATAGAAACTATAGACTAGTTCATGTGTCGTGATCATGTCAAGAACAACATGTTAGATCAAAGGATAAATCATGAGGTATAGAAATAACATGAAGACTCTAATCCTAATGCACAACCAAGATAAGAATAGAGCAAGGCTTTGGAAGAATACCATAGAAAGATTTATTCCGGAATCCATCTTCCAAGGAGCCAAGCCCTCCTTGGTAGTTTTTTGCCTAGCTCCACATCCTAAACTACTAATCCTACTAGGAGGAGGAAGAAGAAGAAGTGGAGAGGAGAGAGTAGCTTTCTTGTGAGGTGTGTGTTAATGAGGGGAGAGGGCCTCCTTTTATAGGTAGAGGAGAGGGTGCTCATTAGAAAATGTCCCTCCCCATATGGAAGGAGCCAAAAACCATCCTTGGGCACCTTCCAAATGCTTGAACCGACCATCCAACGTCGGCACGGCCCGATTATGGAAGGTAATGTACCGCCTCGCCAAACACGGGCCCGAACCGCCTCGGGATGGGTGCGGGCGGCCAGGTGGTGCGCGCGCACTGTCTGGGTTTCGGTTCGGGCCGGGGCCTTGGCAGTCCGGGCGTGTTTGGGCTTGAAAAGTTGTGTGGCGGTGTTTGCTCGGCCCGGTTCCGCGTGTTTGGTCCATTTCTCCCTTGGGCTTGATATTCTTCAGAATGCGCTTTGGGGAGGCGCCTTTTGGTACAAATTCCACTTGTTTCTTATATAAATCTGCACAATAAGAATTTGGACACTACAAGTGGAATTATGTCAATAATAAATGTATATGTGTGTAGTAAGGTATAGTTTCAACCCCTTATTGGTAGAATGTTGACGTTAAAAATGTGTCGTTAGTGACCGTCAACAAATCTAACCGTTGCTAAACTACAGTTTGTTTATATTCCTCTATTCTGAACTACTTCCTCCGTTTCAACTTGTAAGTCGCTTTGACTTTTTTGGTACATCCATTTAGCTATGTATCTAGATACAATAATATGCCCGGATACATAGCAAAATGGACGAACCAAAAAAAAAGTCAAAGCGACATACAATTTGGAAACGGAGGGAGTGCAATTTTTTTGTGATTTGTGCCTCGTGGATTGTGTAGTCCTCACGCACGCCTATTACTGTAATTGAATCAGTATAATATTAGGGCCTTGCTAATTTCTAGGTGACTGAAATTTTCAAACTGCTCAGCGACGTAGCTCCTTCCGGTGATTTCCGGGCATCAACTCATCATCCGGTGTAGCCTGAATTTTTCATTCGCCGGTAGTGAGGAAAGGTGTTAATTCTGCCGCTTATTTTTTCGAGATGAATACACAAGCATGAGAACACCGACCGCTCCGTCGAAAGTACTACTACTATCTTGTCTTACAAAAATTTTCCCACTAAACGAACTGTTGCTAAACTACAGTTTGTTTATATTCCTCTATTCCTGAACTACTTCCTCCGTTTCAGCTTGAAAGTCGCTTTGACTTTTTTGGTACATCCATTTATCTATGTATCTAGATACAATAATATGCCCGGATACATAGCAAAATGGACGAACCAAAAAAGTCAAAGCGACTTACAATTTGGAAACGGAGGGAGTGCAATTTTTTTATGATCTGTGCCTCTATGGATTGTGTAGTCCTCACTGCATCGCCTATTCTGTAATTGAATCGTATAATATTAGGGCCTTGCTAATTTCCAGGTGACTGAAATTTTCAAATCTATTCAGGCGACGTAGCTCCTTCAGTGATTTCCAGGCATCAACTCATTGTTGATATTTCTTACACGATCCCAATTAGGAAGGCGAAAGAAATATATATGGGATATCTATCTAATCATGTTAGCTTGGATATGGGATTAACCTCATGATCCAACAAAGCGGAGTTAGGCGGTGTTAGTAGTGGGATGTAAACTTAGCACCATTATCCATAGTGGAATTAATCTCACCAGGATATGTACTCAAGGTATACCACTCATTTCTAGGCATTACCTATACACTAGTCTGTCACTCTAGCAATAACGCTCAAAGAAATGCGGTGCATGGTATTCTTGATTGGCCTTGATAAAAGAATGAACATGATATCCGCAGTTTACGGATAGAAATACCAATTGTAGCACTTCACCGGGAGTAATCCGTATCGTATTTATATTTTACCACAGGGAAGGGAGTCTATGGAAAGTAGAGAGAAAAGGATATCTAATGATTTATATTGTGATTTGATTATGAGATCCACCTTACAGTATTGTAATGCAGAGTAGCCATATGCATCTAACATTACTCAACAGGATAAGTCACGGGATAAAGATAAATATATAATTGATAAATACCCAAGTCTAAGATGATAATAAGCCACTAGTGTCATACGAGCTATTAACATGTTATAGAAAGAATAGAATGAATATTCCTAAGATACTCCTAATCATATATGTTAAATGAATACTACAATTAGTGCAATACATCTAGCTATCATGGCAAGGTTGGATTACTTCTACACATGGCAAGCATTACCAATAACAACCAAGGACGAAACTTGATCATTACCGTAATCAACTCGACTAGTCCTACATTCGGAGGGTGGATTCCAAAGGACTCAACAGGACTGTCACTCCCACGATCTACCACACGGCCCGGAATGTAGGGTGCAATTGCAGATAAACGTTGTATAAACACCACGTTTACACATTGCTTATCACCCACATAGTGATCATCTATATGGATGCTATACAATTCCATGCATAAAATATAAAGCAATCTTAGTAAACTAAACATATAATCATAGCAAGCATAAACACATATCAATAAGAATATAATAATTATAAAGATCAAAGCCATAACAATTGTATTCTAAATATAAGAGTACTTACAGATCGAATACAAGAGAGAAGTCTCAAGAACGATGATCCTTGCTACTTCTTGACTATCAGGAACTCAAGATGAACTTGATCTTCAACTAGAACTTGCTAGATAGCTAACTACTTCTAGTATGAACTAGGGCTTAGGTCTAGACTTGGCTGGACTTGTTGGGTATGAGTTGATGAATGAGTATGATAATGAAATTGTTATCGATTCTCGGGTCGGTTTGGTCTTCTTATATAGTACTTGGCGATGAACGTCAACCCTTGGATCAAACCGACCTTCAACAACGGTGTAGAAACAACCTCAAAGTCGGTAGTAAACCGACCTAGAAAGGAGAGGCTGACAGGGGTGGCTGTTGACACCTGTTATGGCATAATATTAATAGTCAACTAAATATGAAATAAGGGCGTAAAATGAATATCAACATAGATTAGGGGCTTTACTAACATAATTCCATGAGCTTTGGTGATTTATATATTTTCAGGGACTTAACAGATAAATACAGAGAAGAATGGAGAAAGTTCCGGAAGATACATCTCATACGATGATAAGACTTGACCGTGAAGTAACTCAACCCAAAATGTGGACTAAAACACTCTAGAAGATACCGTAAGACATAAGAGACGAGAGGCCGAGAGAGACTACCGGCGGCCGCCGGTGGCATTTGGGCCGGCCGCCTGCCACAAAGGGCCAATTAGGTCCATCTTCGTAGGTCGGTTTGTAACCGACTTTGAGGTTGTATCTACACCGTTGCCAAGGTCGGTTTGATCCAAGGGCAATCGTTCATCGCCAAGGCCTATATAAGAAGACCCCCTGACCCCAGGGTGAAACCCAAAATTCATTCTATCTCATTCTATTCATTATCTCTCAGTTGTAGAGGTGTCCCAATGTAAGGATAACCTCTCTCTGGGATTAGTGAATTAGAAGTAGATTAGACCTATAATTAGAGATAGATTAGCCATGTAATTAGAACTAGATTAGATCTAACTTAGATCTAATCAAGAGTAAAGGAGAGTGGAGCTTAGCTCTTGTTCTGGAGATGTCTTCAGAGTATGGTATGTCTTTGTATCTTCTCTACAAGACTTATGATTCATATATTTATCTTCTCTATTACTTTATGCTTTCCATATATGGTTAAGTATAGTTGTCATATTATTGCATGGGATCTCCGCTCGTATTGAGTGCTCTAGTTATTCATGGTAGCTAGAGTAGTAATCTATAGTATAGACATGGTGTCTAGGCTATAGGTTACCCGAGTTTTGCCCAAACCTACGGATAGTTGTGGTAGCCCGGGGGGGTGACAGCCGCTGTCGGTCTTTGTAGTCCACCACGTATGGTTTGGTGTTTCGTAGAGCTTTTTTGGCAGCCTTCTCCCAACTACCTTTTCCCCGGTCTTTTTCGAGAGTTGGAAAGGAACTGTTGCTCCAAAGTGCATTAGTGTAATTGCTATCATAGAACCTAAGTAATAGAGATACCCTAGGAACCTTGATCTTTTTCCTTTGACCTCTTGATTAGTTTAGTTATTCTTTAGGTATGCTATTAATTTATGTTTTATTATTTACTTATCCTTTAACAATTACCCCCTCACTATAGTCTAGTGGTTTGCTAAGTTAGTGGATACATGATTGTGACTTATTAGAATTCTTGAGCCAAAGTTTCCCTGTGGATACGATACTCTAGAATACTCATCCTAGGGAAAAGCTACAATGGTAGGTGTTCGTCAGGCGCTGCGTAATCCTTCGTATTCTTTTAGCACTTAACAAATGCCAACAAGCTTTTTGGCGCCGTTGCGGGGGAAGCAATTGGCCTAAAGATTCTAATAATGATCATGATGCCTGCTAATTTAGTGTATCACTAGCCTTAGTAGGATTACCCTTGTTCTGTTGAGTTGTGGAATAGACAGGACAAAAGATGCCGTTGCGACCTTCCGGCAAGATTCCACGAGAAAAGAAAAGAAGAAAGATTGAAGAACCCAGGGTGCCTGATCATTCAAGATTCATCACCGTTGGAACTCTGCCATCTCAAAGGTATGTATTCATATGTATATTATTCTAACCATGTATAGATTGAAGAAGAAGTCATCGTCACAAGAATTCAATGAACACATCTCAAGTGACGTACATAGAAGCTGCACATCATGGTAAGTATGATTAAAAGGTGAGAAAGTCTTGCTCATGGACTATAAATTGATTGAGTAGTTATCATTTAATTTCTTGCATTGCATTGCATGTTTACTTGATCAACTCATGCATTCACTCCGCTTAGTTTATGTTTTCTCATAGTAGATCCATTGCATGTTTAGTTCTTTGCATCTATCCATACCATTTGCATCTAAAAAAAAATCCTCACCATGATCATGCTCTTTCATCTCTATTTGATTAAACCTCTATAGTGCTATCATGCTACCTTTGTTTATTATAGTATGCTTTAGTTTGGGAGTATTTCTATATGCATATAGGATATTTCCAAAGGCTTTTAAATTAAGCGTGGTGCTTAGGTTAAATGGCCTTCCTTAATTAAATTAGACATGGAGTCTAGTTTGGTTATTGAACTAAAAATTGCTTGCATAGACATTGGTTATTGTGTTGACTAACCCATGCGTAAAACTCTCAAATCCAATTCGGGTAAGTCAAGAGATGAACTTAGATCGAGAGATGAAGCAAGGCATATGATGAACTCTAAACTTTGTGCAAAAAAGACACGGCTCATTGGACGGAAGAATTGTAAGTATCAAATCATTCGCGCTCTCTTTTGCTACAAGTTACCTTTGCCTTGATCCACATACAGAGTGCAGCCATAAAAAAAAAAAAAAGTGTTTTAAGACATGAATAAATAAAATCTGTGCTAAGGTAATCAAAGAATCACTTTCTTATTAGCATAGATGAAATCATATAAACCTTGGACAATAACCCCTATTTCAACCATGTTGTATTTTCCCTCGGGTATGTGTCCACCGATATTTTGCAGGAAAGAATCTGTGCTATGTCTATTCAATGAAGAAGAGTGTCATACAACATGATCTAGAAGAAACTCTCACTCGAGAAGTGAATGGACAAAGCAACAGGCCACAAGAACATTAAAGACAAGTAAGTGAATATAAAACTCATATTTGTATACAACTCCCGCCTTATGTTCTATTAAATATATTTATATAAATCTAAACACATGAAGGCTCTAAAAGAAAACAACAACATGTTCCTAGGACAAGTTCCCTCGGGTATTCTTGGTCACTAAACTTGCAGGAACAAAGGATGAACAACATCTAAGGACATGGTGATTACAACACGTGAATAGGGATGGTTCAAAGATTCACACTTAAAGTGTCGAGTGACGGGAAGGCTCGAGCATGGGGAGGAAGGTCGACTCCTCTAAAGAACATCCGACATACTTCTCCTCTTCTCAAGCTTCCGTCACTCGACATGCTGGTTTGCAATCCCCCTACTCACTATTACTTTTGTCTCTCTAAGTTTGAATAGTTAATAAATGTCATTCATCAAAATCAAACTTAAGGTATAATAAAATTTCCAACTAGAGAGAAAGTAATGGTGAGCATATAAAATATCCAATCAAAACTTCTTCTGGCATAAAAGCAACCTTAAGCTCCATGACAGTTTTATCCTTGTTTACAATTACTTGTATTCCTTCGGGT
Organism: Hyparrhenia diplandra; assembly: GCA_015847255.1. Lineage (NCBI taxonomy): Eukaryota > Viridiplantae > Streptophyta > Magnoliopsida > Poales > Poaceae > Hyparrhenia > Hyparrhenia diplandra. The sequence continues at coordinate 313,457 of JADLZK010009802.1, forward strand.
ATCTGTTGTCAACTAATATTACAGGAATAAACTCATGAGAGGAGCAAAAAGGTCTAAGCACAATTTAAAGACAAGAAAGAAAGGACGATGCAATAAAAAAGAGATAAGGAACGAGATACACAAGAGACCAAAGAAGGAAAGCTTCGAATTGAAGAAAAGGACCACCACAAGGTGTTACGATGTTGTCACATTCCAATAATAAGGTAACATTTTGAGGTAAGTTGTCATTACTTAAGCTTTACCTAAAGTATGGCTTGTTCATAAATAAAGAATAAAACATGTTAGAGTAACAACCTTGCTTGATCCAACTTCATTAGCTCAACATGTTTTGTTTCTTTAGTAGTTCCTACCACCACTTTCTTGATCTCTTAGTCCTCATCTTATAAGCCAGAATATTGCTTACCTTGCTTTGGAAGAATCATAATCATGCCTTTGATGTTTAGATAAGAAAACCCTTCCAAGAGTCAATGAGCTTGATTCGATCTGTTGAATGTTTTAATCATAACAATCATGCTCAATCTTCTGATCTTGTCACCCAAGTTAGGCTTAAGCAAAGTGTATAGTAAATCAACTCTATCTTGTTTGATGTGACCTATGGTTAGAGAAGAATGAATGAAGTTTTGGTTCTGTCGGTGTTTTCCCACCAACAGAGCCCATACACTTGATCTCTACCATGACTTTGCAAGCAGGATACACTTTGAGCAAAAAGGTGGAGAGTCTCTCCAAAATTCAACAAGTGAAAGTCTTGCAAGCATGCACACTAAAAACAAGATGCTGCCTACATTTCACTCCGGCAAAGAACAAGGGTGACGTTGTCCTTCACGATCTCAAGGAGCACAACCGTCAAGATCGGGGTAATACGCTCAAGGAAACAACAAGGTAAGAAGTCTCGTTCAGAGAACTTAAAACACCGAACCCTCGCCGAAAAAGGTAAGATCGGTAGTTATCCATATTTACTTTATTGCATTGCATAATTGTTTTCCTTTAGCATATTTACATTATAGCACAAGCCTTGCATTAGAAAAAATAAATAAATATTTGTTTATTGCATAGACATGAAAAACTCTAAGCCCCATGTAAGTAATTTTGTGGTGTGTAACAACCCACAAGGATATTTACTTGTGGTGGCATAAAAATAAAATAAATATGCACGCATCGTCATCCTTATTTGCATAGAAAACCCTAAAAATATTTAATAACATGAAAGATTTCGCACGCACAAAAGCAATGTGGCTAATCCCTAACGCTTAATCAAGTTCCACTAGTTTTGTTGTCTATTTGAGTTCAGCAGGATCCCAAGGAAGAGAGACATGACACATATGGTGTCCAGCATTAAAGAAGATCAATCAACCACCATCACTATCTATTTTTATTTCCAACTATCAAGAACATCGAAGACTATGTCAACATCCAGCTTGGGGGAGTGCAACCCCCATGTATCCAGATAAGTATCCTTCTATCTTATTTAATTTTAGCTAGATTTGTTTACTTTATTAGAAAGATATAAAAAGATGCATAACTAAGGAAACCAAATAAATAGAGTCTATATAGTCTTTATAAAAGAGTCTTTATTAGAGTGTGATAATAAAATAAACTCTGAAGATAATCTCTAGCCTTGGAGATGATGAATAGTTGCTCCGTCGTAATTCCTTTCAAGTACCTACCTTTCAAGCTTAATTTCTCTCGAGTTTTTTTAATGCAACTGCTTTGACTTGAGATTTGCTTTGAACCCGAAACCTGTGGGTAGCAAATGCTTGCTCTAAAGTCTAGGTGATTGACGGATATGATATATGAGAGTCTGAGCCGCTATTTATCTTACTCCTAGTGATACTAGATTTCTGGAGATTTATCTTTTAAAAATTAAAGTGCACATGATAAGTTCCTGTGTGACAAGAGTGTTGAACCTCCTACCACAAGCCATATATACATGCTCCCTAGATTAGGAAAACCTTTTGACATATATATAGGTCGCTTGTTTTGCATTGAGTTTGTTCAATCTTTTATCGACCCTTAGAAACTTGTCATGCCGATCATGCACACTCTATTCCACTCCACTCTATCCACTTTCATTTATGCTACTTCTACTCTAGAAGTACGCATCCACAAAGCATCCACCAAATATTCACCAAAAATGTTCTATTCCTACCCTAGGAGAGAACAACCAAAAATATTCCCTACACCCATTCACTCACACATTGCTAGCCAATATCTTACAGAAGCTCCATTACTTATATATCTCTTAAAAGTTATTGCAAAAGAGATTTGGGTTGTATTTAAAAAAAAAGAGAAGAAAAAAAAGAGAAGGGAGATGAAAAATGGACAAGTGTCCTACGGGCGAGTAGAGCCTACCTCCCTAAAGAGAAGAGATGAAAAATGAACAAGTGTTCGAGGGCGAGTAGAGCCCACATCTCTAAAATAATGAAAGAGAGAGAAAAATGGACACAAGTCCGAGGGTGAGTAGGACCCACCTCTTTAAGAAAAAGAAAGAATAAAGGAGAGTTAAAAAAAATGGACATGTGTCCGCTGAAAACAATGGGTACTTAGATGCTCGCCTTTCCATAAAAGAAAAAAAAAGAGATACAACCCAGGTTCTCTCAAAGTTCTCAAGTTCCAAAAGAGAGAAGATTCCTCATGGAGCAAAAGTAAGATTTCCCCTCATCCATTCCCCACTATCACCTACCATTATATTCATTCCCTCATACACATACACCACTTGATCAGTGTGACTCATAACTTTGGATCCATTGCTTGAATTTACAATATATGTTTAGTAAGTAGAATTTAGTTTCTCCCACCTATGAGCTCCAGATATAAAACCTTAGATTTAGGGTGAGAGAGAAGAAGGCATAGTGTCCTACTGCCTTATTCCAAAAATACCACATACTATGAGAGAAAGGCAACATAACATTATTGCCTAAGTGATGATCCACAAATACCACAAATGAGAGATTAGAGAGAGTCATACTGAGGAACTTTGAGTTTTATTTGAAAACCAGCAAAAACTCCAGAAGGACAGTTGATCAAAAGAGTTTGAGATTTAGTGCTCGACTTGACTGTTCTATCTTTCAATTACCCAAGAATGAAGAAAAAGATTATAAGCCAAAAAAGGTAAAAGGTAATTGGGTAAGATGAAGTTTTGAAAAGTTTATCTTTATCTGGAGAGAAATTTTTGTTTGAAAGCATGTATACTTTTGAGGTGTGAAAGCGTTGTAGCAACACCTGATCCATTGCTAAGTTTGGCTTTGCTAGGGACTAGCAAAGGGTAAGCTTGGGGGAACTTGTTGACACCTGTTATAGCATAATATTAATAGTCAACTAAATATGAAATAAGGGCGTAAAATGAATATCAACATAGATTAGGGGCTTTACTAACATAATTCCATGAGCTTTGGTGATTTATATATTTTCAGGGACTTAACAGATAAATACAGAGAAGAATGGAGAAAGTTCCGGAAGATACATCTCATACGATGATAAGACTTGACCGTGAAGTAACTCAACCCAAAATGTGGACTAAAACACTCTAGAAGATACCAAGAAGACACCAGAAGAGACGAGAGGCCGAGAGGAGAGACGGCCCGGCGGCCGCCAAAGCTACAAATGGCCAATTAGGTCCATCTTCATAGGTCGGTTTGTAACCGACTTTTGAGGTTGTATCTACACCGTTGCCAAGGTCGGTTTGATCCAAGGGCTATCGTTCATCGCCAAGGCCTATATAAGAGGACCCCCTGACCCCAGGGTGAAACCCAAAATTCATTCTATCTCATTCTATTCATTATCTCTCAGTTGTAGAGGTGTCCCAATGTAAGGATAACCTCTCTCTAGGATTAGTGAATTAGAAGTAGATTAGACCTATAATTAGAGATAGATTAGCCATGTAATTAGAACTAGATTAGATCTAACTTAGATCTAATCAAGAGTAAAGGAGAGTGGAGCTCAGCTCTTGTTCTGGAGATGTCTTCAGAGTATGGTATGTCTTTGTATCTTCTCTACAAGACTTATGATTCATATATTTATCTTCTCTATTACTTTATGCTTTCCATATATGGTTAAGTATAGTTGTCATATTATTGTATGGGATCTCCGCTCGTATTGAGTGCTCTAGTTATTCATGGTAGCTAGAGTAGTAATCTATAGTATAGACATGGTGTCTAGGCTATAGGTTACCTGAGTTTGCGCCCAAACCTATGGATAGTTGTGGTAGCCCCAGGGGTGACAGCCCTGTCAGGTCTTTGTAGTCCACCACGTATGGTTTGGTGTTTCGTAGAGCTTTTGGCAGCCTTCTCCCAACTACCTTTTTCCCAGTCTTTCTCGAGAGCTGGAAAGGAACTGTTGCTCCAAAGTGCATTAGTGTAATTGCTATCATAGAACCTAAGTAATAGAGATACCCAGGAACCTTGATCTTTTCCTTTGACCTCTTGATTAGTTTAGTTATTCTTTAGGTATGCTATTAATTTATGTTTTATTATTTACTTATCCTTTAACAATTACCCCCTCACTATAGTCTAGTGGTTTGCTAAGTTAGTGGATACATGATTGTGACTTATTAGAATTCTTGAGCTAAAGTTTCCCTGTGGATACGATACTCTAGAATACTCATCCTAGGGAAAAGCTACAATGGTAGGTGTTTCAGGCGCTGCGTAATCCTTCGTATTCTTTTAGCACTTAACAAATGCCAACGGTATTTTCACCGGGCGGCCGGCCTATGTGGCATCGGGCGGCCGCCGTGGTGGCTTGCCACCTCGGCATCCCGTCTTTTTCGGTGTCCTCCGGTATCTTCTAGAATGTTTTAGTCCACTTTTTCGGGTTGAGTTACTTCACGGTCAAGTCTTGTCTTCATATGTCTTGTATATTCCGAACTTTCTCCATTCTTCTTCTCGCAATTATCTATCAAGTCCCTAGAAAGTCACAGAATACCAAAACTCGTAGAATTATGTTAGTTAGACCCCTAGACTTATGTTTGGTCTTTGACTTGAGCCCTTATTTCATGTTAATTAACTTATAAAATTATGCTATAACAGATGTCAACAAGCTCCCCCAAGCTTACCTCTTGCTAGTCTCTTAGCAAGACACATGATATTATATTAACTATTTACTTGGATCAGGAGTTGCTGCAACGCTATCACACCTTAAAAGTACACATGCTTTCAAACAAAATTTCTCTCCAGATAAGAATATTTTTTTTCAAAACTTCAATTTACCCACATTACCTCTTACCTTTAGGGGCTTATATCTTTTTCTTCAATCTTGGGTAATTGAAAGATAGAACAGTCAAGTCGAGCACTAAATCTCAAACTCTTTTGATCAGCTGTCTTTCTGGAGTTTTTACTGATTTTCAAATAAAACTCAAAGTTCCTCAGTATGACTTTCTCTCTAATCTCTCATTTGTGGTATTTGTGGATCCTCTCTAAGGCAATAAGATAGTGGTGCCTTTCTCTCATAGTTTGTAGTATTTTTGGCTAAGGTAGTAGCACACTATGCCTTCTTCTCTCTCACCCTATATCTAAGGCTTATATGTGGAGTTCATAGGTAGGAGAAAACTAATTTATTTACTTACTAAGCATATATTGTAAATTCAAGCAATGGATCCAAAGTTACAAGTCACACTGATCAAGTGGTGCATGTGTATGGTGGATAGGATATATATGGTATGGAATATAGTAAGGTGTATAGTAAAGTGAATAGAATAGATGAAGGGGAAATCTTACTTTTGCTCCTTGAGGAAACTTCTCTCTTTTGAATTTGGAAACTTTATAGGGAACCTGGGTTGTATCTTTTTCTTTCTTTATTTTTCTTTTATTTAGAGAGGTGGGCTCTACTCACCCTAGACTTTTGTCTTTTATTTCCTCTCTTTAAAGATGTGGGTTCTACTCACCCTCGGACACTTGTCCATTTTTCATCTTTATTATTTTCTTTTTCTTAGGGAGGTAGGCTCTACTCGCCCGTAGGACTTTTGTCCATTTTTCATCTCCCTTTTTCTCTCTTTTTTTTTTAATCTACAACCCAGATCTCTTTTTGCAATAACTTTTTGAGAGGTAAAATATAATGGAGCTTTTGTAAGATATTGGCTAGCAATGAATGAGTGAATGGGTATAGTGAGTATATATATAGTGGGTGTATATGTGGTGGATGCGTACTTCCAGGATGGAAATAGCATATGTGTATGGAGTCAAGTGGAGTGGAATATAGTGGAGTGGAATGAAGTGGAGTGTACATGATCAGCATGACAAGTTTCTAAGGGTCGACAAAGATTGAATAAACTCAATGCAAAAAGCGTATATATATATATATATCTTAAAGGTTTTCCTAATCTAAAGAGCATGTATATATAGCTGTAGTAGGAGGTTCACACTCTTGTCACACAGGAACTTATCATGTGCATTTTCAATTTTCAAAATATAAATTTCCTGAAATCTAGTGTCACTAGGAGTAAGATCAAATAGCAGCTCAGACTATCATATATCATATCCGTCAATTACCTAGACTTTAGAGCAAGCATTTGCAACCCATAGGTTTCAGGTTTTGAGTAAATATCAAATCAAAGTAATTTTGCAAATGGAGCTCAAGAGAAATTAAGCTTGAAAGCTAGGTACTAGAAAAGTATAACAACGGAGCAACTATTCATCATCTCCATGTTGGCAGATTTTAAGGTTCCTTTTAGTTGAGCAAAGTAAATTTTAGTGAACACTCTCTCTTGATCCTTTTATTCACACTCTAACAAAAGACTCTTTAAACTATTAGACTCTTAACAAACTTTCTAGCAAACAAAATATTTAGCTAATAATAATAATATAAATAGTATAGATAGATAGTAAGATACTTATCTCGGATAATCGGAGGTTGCACTCTCCCAAGCTAGATTGGAGTGTAATCTTCAATGATGTAAAAGTTGAGGTAGTTGGCAACAAAGGATGGTGCCTAACATATCTCTTCTCCTCTTGAAATCTGTTGATCTCAAATAGACAACAAAGCTAGTGGAACTTGGTTAAGCATTAGGGGTTAGCCACATTGCTTTAGTTTGCCTGGGATATATTTAGATTTTCATTTTTTTAAATGTTTATTTTATTTTATATATGTGCAAGAAAAGATAAACAAAAACTTATACAAAAATTTTTATCTCAGTATTTTTTTATGCCACCACAGCAAATAGCCTAGAGGTGTTTAGCCTCAGGGATATTAGTATGGGGCTTAAAGGTTTTCTCAAAACAAAGCTCAAAATATTTTTGTTGTTTTCAAATGTAGATATAAAATACTAAAAAGATAAATATGATAGAAAGAATAAAATATGCAATGCGGGATTTTATTGATAACTTATCGACTTACCTTTCGGCGATGATTCGGTGTTTAGAGTCCTCCGAACAGGACTTCAAGTTCAGCTCTTTACTCCCATGGTATATCAGTTGTCTCAATCGGTGGCACTGATGATTCTATGGTCTCTTCTGATGATGTTCTGGGAGATGTCTTCTTCTTCCTCCATCTTTTGGATGATGTACTCTTTTCTGGAGTAGTTGATTCTTCTTTCTCCGTGGATGTACTAGGTGTAAGAGCTTTAGCCTCTTCACTTACCTTATCTCCTTCTAGATTCTCGATCCATCGTCTATTATGGCGGCGACGAGCTGCCCTGCTTTTCCTAGGAAATTCATGATAATTATAACTATTAAAGTAAACACGTACCTTCTCCTTAGGGAATTGAAAATGAATCTCTCCTGTATGGATGTAAATGATTGCACGAGTAGTGTTGAGGAATGGTCTCCCAAGCACTAGTGGAAGATCTTCTTCTTTCCCCATGTCCATGACTACAAAGTCAGTGAGAACATAGTGGTCCATAATCTTGACCGGTATATTTTTGGCAATTCCTTCAGAACTCTATAAGATTGGTCTCCGCCATCCGCAATTTGCACATATGTTGGTTGCAACGGCAATTTTCCAAATAATAATTCATATGTTACCTTTGCCATTAGATTAACGCCGCATCCAAAGTATCGCAATATGTATTATAAAAATTCCACTGATTAATAGAGCAATGAATAGTAGGGGTACTGGATCATCTTGCCGACGAAGCATTGGAGATTCAAGTAAATGATCATTATAAGATGTTGTTTTATTTACTATCATTACCTTTGTAAGCTGTGCCGTCTTGTTCTTGTTCTGATTCTGATTTTGATTCTGATTCCTCCTTCTGTTCTTGTTGTAACTTTCTATCTTCGGTTCTAGAACATAATGATTGGTATTTTGGGAATAAGTAAGAGAGGTGTGTACCTTGTTCTTGAAAGTGAATTTCTCCCTCTTCCCTTTGATATTGAAAACAATCTTCGTGACTGCTCTGCGTAGATGACGACTTTTGGTGAGCATAAGAATGGTCTATCGAGTATGATTGTTGCTCTTTCATTTCTTCCGGTGTCTACAATGCGAAGTCCGGCCGGCACATATGAGCCTCGATTCCCACACACACGTCTTCAAGGATCCCCTCGGGATAACAGTAATGATTGATCTCGCAAGTCGCAAGCATATATTCGTTTTCCAAAGTGGTTCATTGTAAATCTTTTCATAAATTACCTTTGGTAGTATGTTGACGCTTGAGCCGAAATCACAGAGAGCATTGTCGAATGTGTGTTGTCCAATCTTGATTGTAATGACTGGCCTCCCTGGATCTTCCTTCTTAAGTGGCATCGAGTCATCCAACCAACAGCTTCCTGAGGTCTCTCTATAGTAACGACCTGCATTATAAATATCGACAAGGTTTGCAGTTTCTAATTCTTCCGGCTGCCCCGAAATCTTTCCCTGGTGTGGTTAATGGAACGTATAACCGAGAAATCCGAGATTCTATCATCTTATTAAAGCCGTGCTGATTCTTTTTATAGTGAAGAAAAGCTTTCTAAACGAGTATTGATAAGTTCTAAAGCTTTATCATTAGTTGCTATCTTTCTTGACAGATTCTCCATAGTTTTATCTTGGTTAACAACAAGGTCTCTCAAAGAAGGTTGATAAGTATTAAAATTGTTACCTGGATTGTTACCTTGATAATTACCTTGATAGTTGCTTTGATAATTGGGCCTCTGTTGGTTCCAACCTTGATTCTGTTGAGGACAGAAATTATTATTGTTATTGATGAAGTTGATGTTCTCCAGGATCTCTGGACAATTCCTTCTAGTGTGGCCTAAGTTTCCACATTCTTCACATGTCATGTATGAGTCTTGAATTTGCATAACTGCCTTGGGTTGAGGATCTCTATCCTCTAGCTTCTTCATTATTAGGTCCATCTTAGCAGATAGCATATCTACTTCTTTTAGCTGGTGCATTCCTCTCTTGCGAGATTGACGCTCTTCACTCCAACCTTGGTTGGTAGCCATCTTCTCCACAAGTTACGCGGGCACGAAGTTAATGTAAGTGATAAGAAAGCACCACACTGCAAGCATCCATAGTTTCACGAGCACTGGGAACAAGCCCATGATAGAAAGTCTGCATCAACAGCCACTTCTCCATCCCATGGTGTGGACATTCTGAAATGTATTCTTGGAAACGCTCCCATGCTTCCGGGACTGATTCATCATGCTGTTGTTGAAAATTTGATATCTTCCCTCTTAAGGCATTTGTCTTGCCTACAGGAAAGAACTTAGCAAGAAAGGTTGTGGAACAAATATCCCATGTTGTATTCTTATCTTTCGTAGCATAAAACCATTGCTTAGCCCTTCCCAAAAGTGAGAATGGAAAGAGACGGAGCAAGATTGCATCTTCGGATACGTCCTTCATAGTAAATGTGCTGCAAATCTCCAGGAAGTGTTGGAGATGAGCATTAGCATCTTCATGTGCCTTTCCACAAAATTGACTAGCTTGCACCATATTAATGAGCCCTGGCTTAAGCTCAAAGCCTTTGTCTCCAACCTCTACCTTCGGACCAACGAGAATGTTGTCCGTGGTAGGAGCTGAAAATTCACGAAGTGTCTTGGTTGCCATAGCTTCAAATTCAGATGTCAAGTCTTTAGTAACTTGATTAACTTCCGATTCAGTAGGTCTTGGATTCTCAGATGATGATGATGATGATGATGTAGGTGCTGGAGTTTTTCTGAGTTTTGCTCTTGCCTGCCTGATTAATTTTTTAGGATCTTCAATATAATTTTCTGGAAGGTTCCAATTCATACATATATTTTTCCCTGCATAAGATCAAAACAAAATAGAGAACAGGGGTGAACCTGTTTGAGTATGTGATAATGGGTTCTCAATGCATTAGGTGATGTAAGGGATCTCACTGGTTTCCTTATATGATGTTTTTTTTAAAAGATTTTTGACTAGCACCCTTTCTAACTAGTAAAGTCAGAAACAATACCAACTTAATAGGAATAACACTGTCTAAGTTTTTGGCTAATACCCTTCCAAACTAGAGAAAGCTGGAAAGAAGCACTAGAAAACTTTTGAAGTTTTGAAAACATCTTTTCAAAATTGAAAGATTGACTATGCTCTCCCAAACTAGGAAAGTTTTGAAAAACAAGGTCAAGAAAAATTATTTTTCTAAATAGACTACGCCTTCCAAGAACAACGCGCTAAGAAATGCTTGTTGATATTTCTTACACGATCCCAATTAGAAAGGCGAAAGAAATATATATGGGATATCTATCTAATCATGTTAGCTTGGATATGGGATTAACCTCATGATCCAACAAAGCGGAGTTAGGCGGTGTTAGTAGTGGGATGTAAACTTAGCACCATTATCCATATGTACTCAAGGTATACCACTCATTTCTAGGCATTACCTATACACTAGTCTGTCACCCTAGCAATAACGCTCAAAGAAATGCGGGACATGGTATTCTTGATTGGCCTTGATAAAAGAATGAACATGATATCCGCAAGTTTACGGATAGAAATACCAATTGTAGCACTTCACCGGGAGTAATCCGTATCGTATTTATATTTTACCACAGGGAAGGGAGTCTATGGAAAGTAGAGAGAAAAGGATATCTAATGATTTATATTGTGATTTGATTATGAGATCCACCTTACAGTATTGTAATGCAGAGTAGCCATATGCATCTAACATTACTCAACAGGATAAGTCACATGATAAAGATAAATATATAATTGATAAATACCCAAGTCTAAGATCATCATAAGCCACTAGTGTCATACGAGCTATTAACATGTTATAGAAAGAATAGAATGAATATTCCTAAGATACTCCTAATCATATATGTTAAATGAATACTACAATTAGTGCAATACATCTAGCTATCATGGCAAGGTTGGATTACTTCTATACATGGCAAACATTACCAATAACAACCAAGGACGAAACTTGATCATTACCGTAATCAACTCGACTAGTCCTACATTTGGAGGGTGGATTCCAAAGGACTCAACAGGACTGTCACTCCCGCGATCTACCACACGGCCCGGAATGTAGGGTGCAATTGCAGATAAACGTTGTATAAACACCACGTTTACACATTGCTTATCACCCACATAGTGATCATCTATATGGATGCTATACAATTCCATGCATAAAATATAAAGCAATCTTACTAAACTAAACATATAATCATAGCAAGCATAAACACATATCAATAAGAATATAATAATTATAAAGATCAAAGCCATAACAATTGTATTCTAAATATAAGAGTACTTACAGATCGAATACAAGAGAGAAGTCTCAAGAACGATGATCCTTGCTACTTCTTGACTATCAGGAACTCAAGATGAACTTGATCTTCAACTAGAACTAGCTAGATAGCTAACTACTTCTAGTATGAACTAGGGCTTAGGTCTAGACTTGGCTGGACTTGTTGGGTATGAGTTGATGAATGAGTATGATAATGAAATTGTTATTAGCCCTGGGGTCAGCTGGTCTTCTTATATAGTACTTGGCGATGAACATCAACCCTTGGATCAAACCGACCTTCAACAACGGTGTAGAAACAACCTCAAAGTCGGTAGTAAACCGACCTAGAAAGGAGAGGCTGATAGGGGTGGCCCACCTGGCGGCCGGCCTATGTGGCACTGGCGGCCGCCGTGGTGGCTTGCCACCCGGCATCCCGTCTTTTCTCGGTGTCCTCTCGGTATCTTCTAGAATGTTTTAGTCCACTTTTCGGGTTAAGTTACTTCACGATCAAGTCTTGTCTTCATATGTCTTGTATATTCCGGAACTTTCTCCATTCTTCTCTGCAATTATCTATCAAGTCCCTAAAAAGTCACAGAATACCAAAACTCGTAGAATTATGTTAGTTAGACCCCTAGACTTATGTTTGGTCTTTGACTTGAGCCCTTATTTCATGTTAATTAACTTATAAAATTATGCTATAACAGATGTCAACACTCATCATCCTGTGTCGCCTGAATTTTTCATTCGCCAGGTAGTGAGGAAAGTTGTTAATTCTGCTGCTTATTTTCTTCATAGATGAATACAAGCATGAGAACAATGACTGCTCTGTCGAGTACTACTACTATCTTGTCTTACAAAAATTTTCTCACGAAACGAACTGTTTGTAAACACCCTAAATTTTGCCTCTTTTTGAAAATAGAATAAAAATGATTTATTTATGTATTTCTCGTGCCCATGAAAACCTAGAAAATCATACTTTTTCATTAAATTAAAATTTATCATAGGAAGTAGACACATGTATGTGCATTCATGCTGTTGCATTTGATTTCTTGTGATGAGTGGCTTTTGTTACCAAGTCAAGATGATTTAAAATGTTTTTGAAATGATTTGAAAACTCATTGGAAATCTGGTTTAATAAAAGAAAAGTATTTCTTTTCTCTTCCTCTCTGATTTTCTTACGTTGGCCCGTCAGAACATCTGGCCCGTGCGGCCATCTCTATCGCTCAGGCCCAGTGACCAACTCGGTAAGCTGAGCACGCAACACTTTCGCCATCACCCTGCACTCGCTGTGAACCGGACCCTTTGGTCAGGGTCAGCGCCGCTTTCTTCATCGAGTTGGACTCGATCCCAACTCTGCTGGCCGCCGCACGCAATCCCGGGTGTTTCGGGATTTCTCTGCGTAGGGCGTGACTGAGCAGCCCTATAAGTATCCGAGACCCTCCTCCACGCCCTGTTCTTCTATCTACACGCCGCCATCAAAGCCCTAGCGTGCTGCTGCCTGGTACCCGTCGCCGGACATCTCAGGTTGGAGCCGTCCACAATCCCAAGCGGTGCACGTTGACTGCTGCCTTACCTGCTACCGATCTACGTCGAGGTTATGAAGCTTTTGGATATGCCCTGCTTCCTCTCTGTACCTTATGCTATCCGTTGTTCACCAACTGCATGTTGCCGATCAAACGCCTGCAGGTAGTCGCCGACTCGCCGTCCGTCACATCCTGCCTTTGCATCCTCACCAAGCCATCCGTCCGATGAGAACCATCTAGGTGAGTCCTCTGTTCGCCATGCTCCGGCTGCATGTACTCATATATCGCAGAACCAAAACTCCAAACTCCGAGACTTGTATGTACAGCAAAGCTCCAACGCCGGCCATGCTTTCCATCCTAGCTAGCTTGCTGATGACATTGCTAGCTTGATGACATGCTTGTTGACATCACGATGACCTCCATTTGTTTTCTTGCCGTTTTTCTATACAAAAATAAATCTAGAAATACCATGGCCACAGTGTTTCCACTTCACGTCATTGACCAGTTCCAAAAAATCTTTCAATGTCCATATATATCTTCTTGCTATATCCTTGCTTAATCAACCCTATATGCTCACGTTTGTAGCTTCATATGTCCAAGTTGATCAGTTGCTCTCACGTATCAAATTCTTTTACTAGCTAATGACATTATTCCTAACTTTCCTGATGTCAGCATGACATGGCTATGATTTATGGCCGTTTTCCTAAATAAAAATAATTCCAGAAATACTACTCAAAATACATCTCCAATGTTTAATCCTTTTGTGTCATATACTCCATCGACAAATCAATTTCGCTATATCCTTCATGTTTTATCTCGGTAATGATCTCAATGTTGCCGTGTGTCTTTTCCTCTTCATCAAAATCATTTTGTATTCAATTTATTATTTTATTAACAACAATCTTGTAAAATTCATATCTTCGCCGTTTCTAGCTCCGATTTTCGTGATCTTTACGCCCTGTGTGATCGTAGTGGACGTGTAGAATAGTTTTATAGGCTTTTCAAACTGTTTTGCTATTGTTGGTGTACTGTTCTAATTGTAGCCTTGTTTGTTATGCATGATTGGCCCTATTTGGTTGTGTGTTGCTGATTGGAACCAAGTAGACGGTGAGTTTTACGTGGTGTTTCGGAAGAGGTTGTTGATCAAGAAGGTGTTTTTTGGGAAAGCTTTGGACTTGAAGAAGGATATCTAAATAAGGCAAGTATAGTTTTGGGATATGCTATCTTTAAACCATGATCTTATGGCTTGCTTAATGTTTATGCAATTGAACGTTAAATATGAATTGTTGATAACATGGTTTATAGGGCTTAAAGAGCTTGTGTTGTTTATTTATGATGCTCTTAGCTCTCCATAAGGATTTATCCTTTGGCAAAATCCGGGATTTTCCGTGACAGCTATATGGGGGTCACATGGCTCGACTCTAGTTGTTCAAGGGGTCTACCTAACTTTGTTGGTGGTTTGCCGTAATTGGGAGAAACGGGGTTGTAGCTCATTTGGCCACTTAATATTTTTAGGAGGGTCTTTGAACGACTTTATATGGTCTTCACTTGGTTGGGGAGTCGCGAACCTACTCTGGTGGAAACCATGACCCGTAGTGAAAGTGTACACCTCTCGCAAGCAGAAAGTTAAAATCGATATATCGGCCGTGTTCGCGGTTATGAACGGCCCCGAAAACCGAGGGAAGGATTTACTTTATTGTTGATGTTGTTTATGATATAACTATTGGCTATACATGCTTAGTAAATTGTTCATGATTTATCGTTTCTTGCTATTCATTATTTATGTTATAATGATCATGGGTTTTGGGTAGATAATACCTAGCTATATTTGCGGAGTTCGACATGGACTCACTCTTGCTATTCCCCACACCTCGGGGAAGAAGTTAGGCTTGTGATCAACCAGTCAGTCGGTCCCTGTGGTGCCTACATCAGAAGAACAGAGAGTCTTTTCGCTGTCTGCTAGCTGAGGTTATGCTTTTTTTGTTAGGTTCATTTTATTTTAAGCATTGTGAATTGATTACCATTAATTTGTAAACTATATGTGAGATTTGACTTTCAGGGCTCACATATGGCTTCATCTGGTTTTGTTCTTAAAACCGGGTGTTACAAATTGGTATCAGCTCCGTGCTGACTGTAGGACGCAAGCCTAGTTAGAATTGGACACATCCTAAGTATAAGAGTCAACTAGAGCTTGGCAGAAATAAGGAGCATCATGAGGAAGCTCTTGAGGAGACTAATGAGTGGAGAAGTCATTTGGACTACCAAGGATCAACGGAGTAGAGGAGGTGTTCCGACCATCCACCCGCAAAAGGGGTACCTCGGATGTCACTACAATCACACCATGTTTAAGTAGGAATTTATGTCCCCTTATGCAACAAAAACGTTAGTAGCGAAAGTTGAGTCATTGTTTGATTTGTGCATCTCTATTGCTTTGTTGAATTGTTATTATGCATATGTTTGTCTTGGATCTTTGTATTGAGTGGTATGATCTTGTTGGTTTATCCACAATTTCATTAGTTCATAGGCTTAAGGTTTAAGGATTTAGTGTAATAAATAGTCGGGTTGGTTTTCTTGTTTCTGCTACATCCTGTCTTTTCAGAGCGAACAGTCTTCTTTGGTTTATACCTCTGCCCTTGGATCATAAAAATCATGGAATAAATCTGGACAAAAGTAGACTTACATATCTTTATCTGAGCGCAAGAATCACCTTCATAGCCTGTCTGGTTTGAGAGTTATGAAAATCACAAGGTGATGCAACTGTGCTGTCAGGAATCTGGACTAGTTTCTGTTGTGCACCGTTTTCGACCAACTTAAGTGTCGAATCTGGAGAAGAGTTCTATAAGGAAGTTGTAGAGAATTTCATAAGCTTTCCATCGGTATAAGGCACGACCTTATTGGATTAACAGAACTCAAATTATTGATGTTTTACTGAGCTGCTGTTTTTTTCTGCTCATGAGAAATTTCAGATTTCTTTGTTCTAGCTTATGCATCTGAATTTCTTTTTGGAAGTCATTAGACCATTAAGATGGATGACTCACTGAGGAGAATGTTTAAGCTACCTTAGCTGGTCCCCTAGTAATCTTTACTTAAGGGGGATAGCCACTTGAAGAAGTTACGAGCATGAAGGTTTCATATATTCAAGATCTTCACCCGAGAGGATTAGCTATCTTACGGTTGAGATATGAACATTGAGCATATGCATCTTTCACTCAAGGTTGATGACGGATGGATCGTCTACAAGGAGTTTGTGTGCTTGACATGATTGGATTATGTCTCAAGCTATCCCAACACTTTGGAGTTCAACTTACAATTCAAGATAAGTTAGCAATAATGATATAGGAATGTGCTGCATGTTGGACTACTCTATAGTTGTTTTATGATGAATCTGGGAACTCCAATGCCTACAACAAGCATCATGGTGAGTGAGTTTGGAGGAAGATCCCTTCTTAGGTATGACATCTCTAAAAGTGGATTGCATGGAGAACTCTAGAGTGAGGTGTTGAGTTGAAGCCCAAGTAAGCAAGATTGTTTCCTTCGAATGAGATGATTCTATTGGAGGTTGAAGAAAGGTTTGCCCAAGTCTCTCAAGATGTTGCTACACGAGAGGATATTAAGTGGTGCTTGGATCTCAAGTCGACTATGAAGCATGTGGATTTGGAGGTATTATTCTATTGGTCACCAGTGCAGCAGTTACACATTTTATAAGTGACGTCTACATGGGTGTTAAGAATTCACAGGACATACTAAGTTGGTTTTGAGCATGTGACATTAATATTGGATTGAAGTGACCATAGATCCATGACATGGAATTATATTATCGTCTAGATGAAGCATATGTCATTGTCGATCCTCTTAGTTTAGCAACTATGCTAATGGAGATCGGACACCAAAGCCTCTGAGCTATATATGCGTAATATGAGAGTTGAGAAGCTCAACCACAGTAAGGATACTAATAGTTGGAACTTTGGAATGGAACCTACTTTGGATCAAGAGAGCCATGTGGGTCAACTAGAAGGTATACAAGATGGTTAAAGTGCTTAAAAGGTTCTGAGAGCTACTTCCTAGTTACCCCGGTCGATCTATCTTAAGGTGGGTAGTGTCTCAATCTCGTGTGCTTGTTTCTCTCAACAAATCTATCCATAAGTTGTGGATTTGTCTCTTGGATTATCCTCTGTTATCCTTGTTGATGCTACCATTTTTGACCACCCGGTGACAAGAGCTTAGAGATACTGAAGTAGAGTGTATCCAGACACCTAGGAGTATACCTACAAACCTGAGTGTTACCGCTAGTAAAGAATGTATGAAGTAGAAGATTCGAGATCATGGACTAAGAAGACATAGAGGTGGACATGTCCAGAGTTATAGTGATGTAGTTTGGAGTAAATGAGGATAAAAATTTGTTTTGCCCAATCTTCGATGCTCTCTATGAGAAGTATAAACAGAGTGGGTGTGAAGAGTAAGTTAGCTCTACAGAAGTGGCCTAATAGTAGAAAGGTAGCAGATATTTGGTTTGGAGTTAGTCGAGAGTTATGTTGACTGCCTGCCAAAGTTTAGGAATAAGCAAGCATGATATTCGGACAAAGATTAATAGGCATGCAAAATAAGAGGAACCCTTACCGAGAAAATGGAATTACTCGAGGAGTGACAACGATTCGTAGACGGAGTATCTCAATCTCTTCGATCTTTATCTTCTGAATCTCGGGACGAGATTCATCTTAAGGGGGGTAGATTTGTAACACCCCAAATTTTGCCTCTTTTGAAAATAGAATAAAAATGATTTATTTATGTATTTCTGTGCCCATGAAAACCTAGAAAATCATACTTTTTCATTAAATTAAAATTTATCATAGGAAGTAGACACATGTATGTGCATTCATGCTGTTGCATTTGATTTCTTGTGATGAGTGGCTTTTGTTACCAAGTCAAGATGATTTAAAATGTTTTTGAAATGATTTGAAAACTCATTGGAAATCTGGTTTAATAAAAGAAAAGTATTTCTTTTCTCTTCCTCTCTGATTTTCTTACGTTGGCCCGTCAGAACATCTGGCCCGTGCGGCCATCTCTATCGCTCAGGCCCAGTGACCAACTCGGTAAGCTGAGCACGCAACACTTTCGCCATCACCCTGCACTCGCTGTGAACCGGACCCTTTGGTCAGGGTCAGCGCCGCTTTCTTCATCGAGTTGGACTCGATCCCAACTCTGCTGGCCGCCGCACGCAATCCCGGGTGTTTCGGGATTTTTCTGCGTAGGGCGTGACTGAGCAGCCCTATAAGTATCCGAGACCCTCCTCCACGCCCTGTTCTTCTATCTACACGCCGCCATCAAAGCCCTAGCGTGCTGCTGCCTGGTACCCGTCGCCGGACATCTCAGGTTGGAGCCGTCCACAATCCCGAGCGGTGCACGTTGACTGCTGCCTTACCTGCTACCGATCTACGTCGAGGTTATGAAGCTTTTGGATATGCCCTGCTTCCTCTCTGTACCTTATGCTATCCGTTGTTCACCAACTGCATGTTGCCGATCAAACGCCTGCAGGTAGTCGCCGACTCGCCGTCCGTCACATCCTGCCTTTGCATCCTCACCAAGCCATCCGTCCGATGAGAACCATCTAGGTGAGTCCACTGTTCGCCATGCTCCGGCTGCATGTACTCATATATCGCAGAACCAAAACTCCAAACTCCGAGACTTGTATGTACAGCAAAGCTCCAACGCCGGCCATGCTTTCCATCCTAGCTAGCTTGCTGATGACATTGCTAGCTTGATGACATGCTTGTTGACATCACGATGACCTCCATTTGTTTTCTTGCCGTTTTTCTATACAAAAATAAATCTAGAAATACCATGGCCACAGTGTTTCCACTTCACGTCATTGACCAGTTCCAAAAATCTTTCAATGTCCATATATATCTTCTTGCTATATCCTTGCTTAATCAACCCTATATGCTCACGTTTGTAGCTTCATATGTCCAAGTTGATCAGTTGCTCTCACGTATCAAATTCTTTTTACTAGCTAATGACATTATTCCTAACTTTCCTGATGTCAGCATGACATGGCTATGATTTATGGCCGTTTTCCTAAATAAAAATAATTCCAGAAATACTACTCAAAATACATCTCCAATGTTTAATCCTTTTGTGTCATATACTCCATCGACAAATCAATTTCGCTATATCCTTCATGTTTATCTCGGTAATGATCTCAATGTTGCCGTGTGTCTTTTCCTCTTCATCAAAATCATTTTGTATTCAATTTATTATTTTATTAACAACAATCTTGTAAAATTCATATCTTAGATCGTTCTAGCTCCGATTTTGGTGATCTTTACGCCTGTGTGATCGTAGTGACGTGTAGAATAGTTTTATAGGCTTTTCAAACTGTTTTGCTATTGTTGGTGTACTGTTCTAATTGTAGCCTTGTTTGTTATGCATGATTGGCCCTATTTGGTTGTGTGTTGCTGATTGGAACCAAGTAGACGGTGAGTTTTACGTGGTGTTTCGGAAGAGGTTGTTGATCAAGAAGGTGTTTTTGGGAAAGCTTTGGACTTGAAGAAGGATATCTAAATAAGGCAAGTATAGTTTTGGGATATGCTATCTTTAAACCATGATCTTATGGCTTGCTTAATGTTTATGCACCTGAACGTTAAATATGAATTGTTGATAACATGGTTTATAGGGCTTAAAAGAGCTTGTGTTGTTTATTTATGATGCTCTTAGCTCTCCATAAGGACTTATCCTTTGGCAAAATCCGGGATTTTCCGTACAGCTATGGGGGTCACATGGCTCTGACTCTAGTTGTTCAAGGGGTCTACCTAACTTTGTTGGTGGTTTGCCGTAATTGGGAGAAACGGGGTTGTAGCTCATGGCCACTTAATATTTTTAGGAGGGTCTTTGAATGACTTTATATGGTCTTCACTTGGTTAGGGAGTCGCGAACCTACTCTGGTGGAAACCATGACCCGTAGTGAAAGTGTACACCTCTGCTGCAGAGTTAAAACCGATATATCAGCCGTGTTCGCGGTTATGAACGGCCTGAAAACCGAGGGAAGGATTTACTTTCTGTTGATGTTGTTTATGATATAACTGTTGGCTATACATGCTTAGTAAATTGTTCATGATTTATCGTTTCTTGCTATTCATTATTTATGTTATAATGATCATGGGTTTTGGGTAGATAATACCTAGCTATATTTTTGCGGAGTTCGACATGGACTCACTCTTGCTATTCCCCACACCTCGGGAAGAAGTTAGGCTTGTGATCAACCGGTCGGTCTGGGTCCCTCGTGGTGCCTACATCGTAAGAACAGAGAGTCTTTTTATTTGCCTCGCTAGCCGAGGTTATGCTTTTTTGTTAGGTTCATTTTATTTTAAGCATTGTGAATTGATTACCATTAATTTGTAAACTATATGTGAGATTTGACTTTCAGGGCTCACATATGGCTTCATCTGGTTTTGTTCTTAAAACCGGTGTTACAAATTGGTATCGACTCCGTGTCGATCGTAGGGACGCAAGCCTAGTTAGAATTGGACACATCCTAAGTATAAGAGTCAACTAGAGCTTGGCAGAAATAAGGAGCATCATGAGGAAGCTCTTGAGGAGACTAATGAGTGGAGAAGTCATGCTGGACTACCAAGGATCAACGGAGTAGAGGAGGTGTTCCGACCATCCACCTGCAAAAGGGGTACCCTGGATGTCACTACAATCACACCATGTTTAAGTAGGAATTTATGTCCCCTTATGCAACAAAACGTTAGTAGCGAAAGTTGAGTCATTGTTTGATTTGTGCATCTCTATTGCTTTGTTGAATTGTTATTATGCATATGTTTGTCTTGGATCTTTGTATTGAGTGGTATGATCTTGTTGGTTTATCCACAATTTCATTAGTTCATAGGCTTAAGGTTTAAGGATTTAGTGTAATAAATAGTCGGGTTGGTTTTCTTGTTTCTGCTACATCCTGTCTTTTCAGAGCGAACAGTCTTCTTTGGTTTATACCTCTGCCCTTGGATCATAAAAAATCATGGAATAAATCTGGACAAAAGTAGACTTACATATCTTTATCTGAGCGCAAGAATCACCTTCATAGCCTGTCTGGTTTGAGAGTTATGAAAATCACAAGGTGATGCAACTGTGCTGTCAGGAATCTGGACTAGTTTCTGTTGTGCACCGTTTTCGACCAACTTAAGTGTCGAATCTGGAGAAGAGTTCTATAAGGAAGTTGTAGAGAATTTCATAAGCTTTCCATCGGTATAAGGCACGACCTTATTGGATTAACAGAACTCAAATTATTGATGTTTTACTGAGCTGCTGTTTTTCTGCTCGCGAGAAATTTCAGATTTCTTGTTCTAGCTTATGCATCTGAATTTCTTTTGGAAGTCATTAGACCATTAAGATGGATGACTCACTGAGGAGAATGTTTAAGCTACCTTAGCTGGTCCCCTAGTAATCTTTACTTAAGGGGGATAGCCACTTGAAGAAGTTACGAGCATGAAGGTTTCATATATTCAAGATCTTCACCCGAGAGGATTAGCTATCTTACGGTTGAGATATGAACATTGAGCATATGCATCTTTCACTCAAGGTTGATGACGGATGGATCGTCTACAAGGAGTTTGTGTGCTTGACATGATTGGATTATGTCTCAAGCTATCCCAACACTTTGGAGTTCAACTTACAATTCAAGATAAGTTAGCAATAATGATATAGGAATGTGCTGCATGTTGGACTACTCTATAGTTGTTTTATGATGAATCTGGGAACTCCAATGCCTACAACAAGCATCATGGTGAGTGAGTTTGGAGGAAGATCCCTTCTTAGGTATGACATCTCTAAAAGTGGATTGCATGGAGAACTCTAGAGTGAGGTGTTGAGTTGAAGCCCAAGTAAGCAAGATTGTTTCCTTGAATGAGATGATTCTATTGGAGGTTGAAGAAAGGTTTGCCCAAGTCTCTCTCAAGATGTTGCTACACGAGAGGATATTAAGTGGTGCTTGGATCTCAAGTCGACTATGAAGCATGTGGATTTGGAGGTATTATTCTATTGGTCACCGGTGCAGAAGTTACACATTTTATAAGTGACGTCTACATGGGTGTTAAGAATTCACGCAGGGACATACTAAGTTGGTTTTGAGCATGTGACATTAATATTGGATTGAAGTGACCATAGATCCATGACATGGAATTATATTATCGTCTAGATGAAGCATATGTCATTGTCGATCCTCTTAGTTTAGCAACTATGCTAATGGAGATCAGACACCAAAGCCTACAGAGCTATATGCAGAATATGAGAGTTGAGAAGCTCAACCACAGTAAGGATACTAATAGTTGGAACTTTGGAATGGAACCTACTTTGGATCAAGAGAGCCATGTGGGTCAACTAGAAGGTATACAAGATGGTTAAAGTGCTTAAAAGGTTCTGAGAGCTACTTCCTAGTTACCCCGGTCGATCTATCTTAAGGTGGGTAGTGTCTCAATCTCGTGTGCTTGTTTCTCTCAACAAATCTATCCATAAGTTGTGGATTTGTCTCTTGGATTATCCTCTGTTATCCTTGTTGATGCTACCATTTTTGACCACCCGGTGACAAGAGCTTAGAGATACTGAAGTAGAGTGTATCCAGACACCTAGGAGTATACCTACAAACCTGAGTGTTACCGCTAGTAAAGAATGTATGAAGTAGAAGATTCGAGATCATGGACTAAGAAGACATAGAGGTGGACATGTCCAGAGTTATAGTGATGTAGTTTGGAGTAAATGAGGATAAAAATTTGTTTTGCCCAATCTTCGATGCTCTCTATGAGAAGTATAAACAGAGTGGGTGTGAAGAGTAAGTTAGCTCTACGTAGTGGCCTAATAGTAGAAAGGTAGCAGATATTTGGTTTGGAGTTAGTCGAGAGTTATGTTGACTGTCGCCAAAGTTTAGGAATAAGCAAGCATGATATTCGGACAAAGATTAATAGGCATGCAAAATAAGAGGAACCCTTACCGAGAAAATGGAATTACTCGAGGAGTGACAACGATTCGTAGATCGAGTATCTCAATCTCTTCGATCTTTATCTTCTGAATCTCGGGGACGAGATTCATCTTAAGGGGGTAGATTTGTAACACCCCAAATTTTGCCTCTTTTGAAAATAGAATAAAAATGATTTATTTATGTATTTTTCGTGCCCATGAAAACCTAGAAAATCATACTTTTTCATTAAATTAAAATTTATCATAGGAAGTAGACACATGTATGTGCATTCATGCTGTTGCATTTGATTTTTGTGATGAGTGGCTTTTGTTACCAAGTCAAGATGATTTAAAATGTTTTTGAAATGATTTGAAAACTCATTGGAAATCTGGTTTAATAAAAGAAAAGTATTTCTTTCTCTTCCTCTCTGATTTTCTTACGTTGGCCCGTCAGAACATCTGGCCCGTGCGGCCATCTCTATCGCTCAGGCCCAGTGACCAACTCGGTAAGCTGAGCACGCAACACTTTCGCCATCACCCTGCACTCGCTGTGAACCGGACCCTTTGGTCAGGGTCAGCGCCGCTTTCTTCATCGAGTTGGACTCGATCCCAACTCTGCTGGCCGCCGCACGCAATCCCGGGTGTTTCGGGATTTTTCTCTGCGTAGGGCGTGACTGAGCAGCCCTATAAGTATCCGAGACCCTCCTCCACGCCCTGTTCTTCTATCTACACGCCGCCATCAAAGCCCTAGCGTGCTGCTGCCTGGTACCCGTCGCCGGACATCTCAGGTTGGAGCCGTCCACAATCCCGAGCGGTGCACGTTGACTGCTGCCTTACCTGCTACCGATCTACGTCGAGGTTATGAAGCTTTTGGATATGCCCTGCTTCCTCTCTGTACCTTATGCTATCCGTTGTTCACCAACTGCATGTTGCCGATCAAACGCCTGCAGGTAGTCGCCGACTCGCCGTCCGTCACATCCTGCCTTTGCATCCTCACCAAGCCATCCGTCCGATGAGAACCATCTAGGTGAGTCCACTGTTCGCCATGCTCCGGCTGCATGTACTCATATATCGCAGAACCAAAACTCCAAACTCCGAGACTTGTATGTACAGCAAAGCTCCAACGCCGGCCATGCTTTCCATCCTAGCTAGCTTGCTGATGACATTGCTAGCTTGATGACATGCTTGTTGACATCACGATGACCTCCATTTGTTTTCTTGCCGTTTTTCTATACAAAAATAAATCTAGAAATACCATGGCCACAGTGTTTCCACTTCACGTCATTGACCAGTTCAAAAATCTTTCAATGTCCATATATATCTTCTTGCTATATCCTTGCTTAATCAACCCTATATGCTCACGTTTGTAGCTTCATATGTCCAAGTTGATCAGTTGCTCTCACGTATCAAATTCTTTTTACTAGCTAATGACATTATTCCTAACTTTCCTGATGTCAGCATGACATGGCTATGATTTATGGCCCGTTTTCCTAAATAAAAATAATTCCAGAAATACTACTCAAAATACATCTCCAATGTTTAATCCTTTTGTGTCATATACTCCATCGACAAATCAATTTCGCTATATCCTTCATGTTTATCTCGGTAATGATCTCAATGTTGCCGTGTGTCTTTTTCCTCTTCATCAAAATCATTTTGTATTCAATTTATTATTTTATTAACAACAATCTTGTAAAATTCATATCTTCGTCGTTCTAGCTCCGATTTTGGTGATCTTTACGTCTGTGTGATCGTAGTGACGTGTAGAATAGTTTTATAGGCTTTTCAAACTGTTTTGCTATTGTTGGTGTACTGTTCTAATTGTAGCCTTGTTTGTTATGCATGATTGGCCCTATTTGGTTGTGTGTGTTGTTGATTGGAACCAAGTAGACGGTGAGTTTTACGTGGTGTTCGAAGAGGTTGTTGATCAAGAAGGTGTTTTTGGGAAAGCTTTGGACTTGAAGAAGGATATCTAAATAAGGCAAGTATAGTTTTGGAATATGCTATCTTTAAACCATGATCTTATGGCTTGCTTAATGTTTATGCACTGAACGTTAAATATGAATTGTTGATAACATGGTTTATAGGGCGAAAGAGCTTGTGTTGTTTATTTATGATGCTCTTAGCTCTCCATAAGGACTTATCCTTTGGCAAAATTCGGGATTTTTTCGCACAGCTATGGGGGTCACATGGCTCGACTCTAGTTGTTCAAGGGGTCTACCTAACTTCGTTGGTGGTTTGCCAGAATTGGGAGAAACGGGGTTGTAGCTCTGTTGGCCACTTAATATTTTTAGGAGGGTCTTTGAACGACTTTATATGGTCTTCACTTGGTTAGGAAGTCGCGAACCTACTCTGGTGGAAACCATGACCCGTAGTGAAAGTGTACACCTCGCAGAGAGTTAAAACCGATATATCACCGTGTTCGCGGTTATGAACGGCCTGAAAAAACCGAGAGAAGGATTTACTTTTCGCTGATGTTGTTTATGATATAACCGTTGGCTATACATGCTTAGTAAATTGTTCATGATTTATCGTTTCTTGCTATTCATTATTTATGTTATAATGATCATGGGTTTTTGGGTAGATAATACCTAGCTATATTTATGGAGTTCGACATGGACTCACTCTTGCTATTCCCCCACACCTCGGGAAGAAGTTAGGCTTGTGATCAACCGCCGGCCGGTCCCTCGTGGTGCCTACATCGTAAGAACAGAGAGTCTTTCCGCTGCCCGCTAGCCGAGGTTATGCTTTTTTTGTTAGGTTCATTTTATTTTAAGTATTGTGAATTGATTACCATTAATTTGTAAACTATATGTGAGATTTGACTTCCGTGGCTCACATATGGCTTCATCGGGTTTTGTTCTTAAAAACCGGGTGTTACACCGTTGCTAAACTACGCTTTGTTTATATTCCTCTATTCCTGAACTACTTCCTCCGTTTCAGTTTGTAAAATTAAACTTTGACTTTTTCGGGTACATCCATTTAGCTATGTATCTAGATACAATAATATGCCCGGAGACATAGCAAAATGGACGAACCGAAAAAGTCAAAGTGAATTACAATTTGGAACGGAGGGAGTGCAATTTTTTTTGTGATTGCCTCTTCAGGATTGTGCAGTCCTCACAGATCGCCTATTACGTAATTGAACTGTATAATATTAGGGCCTTGCTAATTTCCAGTGACTGAAAGTTTCAAATTTGTTCAGCGACGTAGCTACTTCCGCGTTGATTTCCGTGCATCAACGCATCATCCGGTGTCGAGAATTTTTCATTCGCCGTAGTGAGGAAAGGTGTTAATTTCGGGCCGCTTATTTTCTTCATAGATGAATACACAAGCTTGAGAACACCGAACGCTTCCGTCGAATACTACTACTATCTTGTCTTACAAAACTTTTTCCCACTAAACGAACAATTTGCTAAACTACGTTTGTTTATATTCCTCTATTCCTCGAACTCCTTCTTCGTTTCAGTTTTAAATGCTTTGACTTTTTGGTACATCCATTTAGCTATGTATCTAGATACAATAATATGCCTCGATACATAGCAAAATGGACGAACCAAAAAAGTCAAAGCGAATTTGCAATTTGGAACGGAGGGACTGCAATTTTTTTGTGATCTCGCCTCGTGGATTGTGTAGTCCTCAGACACGCCTATTACGTAATTGAACTCGTATAATATTAGGGCCTTGCTAATTTCCGTGACTCGAAATTTTCAAACTGCTCAGCGACGAAGCTTTTTTTGTTTTTAGATAATGGATGAGAAAACATCCGCCTCCACATCCGAGGATGTACACAGCCCGCTATTACAAGTAGTGGATAAAAAGGTAGAGCAAAACAAGTCTCTAAAAACAGATAAAGAGAACTAAAGCAAATGATAAATGTGCTTCCACCCTCTATAGGGAAACTCCAAAGTAATCACTTCTAGTTTTCGCTAATTAGCGAGAGTGTGTTCTTGTCTTGTTCATCACGCCGCAATCGGGCTCGCATGCACATCGCAGCCAATAGGCTCATCCGAAAATAACCTTCGACAACGAGAAAACTATCATTTTGTTAAAGATAATATCGTTTCGACAACGCCAAATGGCCCAAAGATATAGTGTGGACGCCAACCCAAATCAAGTTTGTAATCCTTTATTCTGATTAGTAAGCCATGTACCAAACATATGGCTTATGTAGATCTAGGCTGGTTTAGGCCGTAGCATAAAAAGATGATCCTCCATACCATTTTCGAATACGGACAATCTTGGAAAAGGTGTTGGATGGTCTCATACATATTACAACCAACACATTTCGGCTTGGTTTCCGCTTTTCCTAGTGAGGATTGCCGATAATTTCGCCGCTTATTTTCTTCATAGATGAATACACAAGCATGAGAACACTAACCGCTCCGCCGAGTACTACTACTATCTTGTCTTACAAAAATTTTTCCCACTAAACGAATCGTTGCTAAACTACGATTTTGTTTATATTACTCTATTCCTGAACTTCTTAGTTTTGACTTTAAGTGCTTTTGACTTTTTGGTACATCCATTTAGCTATGTATCTAAATACAATAATATGCCCGACACATAGCAAAATGGGAACAAAAAAAAAGTCAAAGTTTAATTTTACAATTTGGAAACGGAGGGAGTGCAATTTTTTTGTGATCTGTGCCTCTCGTGGATTGTGTAGTCCTCACAGCATCGCCTATTACGTAATTGAACCGCATAATATTAGGGCCTTGCTAATTTCAGGTGACTGAAAGTTTCAAATCTGTTCAAAGCGACGTAGCTACTTCAGTGATTTCCGTGCATCAACGCATCATCCGGTGTCGTGAATTTTTCATTCGCTAGGTAGTGAGGAAAGGTGTTAATTTCGCCGCTTATTTTCTTCATAGATGAATACACAAGCTTGAGAACACCGACTGCCTCGTCGAAAGTACTACTACTATCTTGTCTTACAAAAATTTTTCCACTAAACTAACCATTTGCTAAACTACGCTTTGTTTATATTCCTCTATTCCCCGAACTACTTCCTTAGTTTCGGTTTTTAAGCCGCTTTTGACTTTTTTTGGTACATCTATTTAGCTATGTATCTAGATACAATAATATGCCTGGATACATAGCAAAATGGACTAACCAAAAAAGTCAAAGCGACTTACAATTTGGAACGGAGGGAGTGCAATTTTTTTGTGATCTGTGTGCCTCGTGGATTGTGTAGTCCTCACGCACGCTTATTACGTAATTGAATCGTATAATATTAGGGGCCTTGCTAATTTCCGGTGATCGAAATTTTCAAATCACTCTCAGCGAATAAGCTTTTTTTGTTTTTAGATAATGGATGAGAAAAACATCCGGCCTCTACCTCCGAGGATGTACACAACTAATTATTACAAGTAGTGGATAAAAAGGTAGAGCAAAACAAGTCTCTAAAAATGATAAAGAGAACTAAAGAAAATGATAAATGTGCTTCCACCCTCTATAGGAAAACTCCAAAGTAATCACTTCTAGTTTTCTCGCTAATTAGCGAGAGTGTGTTCTTGTCTTGTTCATCACGCCGCAACCGGGCTCTCCGCATCGCAGTACCAATAGGCTCATCCGAAAAATAACCTTCGACAATGAGAAAACTATCATTTTGTTAAAGATAATATCGCTTTCGACAAACGCCAAATGGCCCAAAGATATATAGTCGTGACGCCAACCCAACCCAAATCAAGTTTCTAATCCTTTTTTATTCGATTAGTAAGCCATATACCAAACATATGGCTTATATAGATCTCAGGATGTACGACCCGATTATTACAAGTAATGGATAAAAGGTAGAGCAAAACAAGTCTCTAAAACAGATAAAGAGAACTAAGGCAAATGATAAATGTGCTTCCACCCTCTATAGGGAAACTCCAAAGTAAACACTTTAGTTTTTCTCGCTAATTAGCGAGAGTGTTTCTTGTCTTGTTCATCACTGTTGAATGGGCTCGAAGCATCTTGACCAATAGGCTCATACGAAAATTACCTTTGACAACGAAAAACTTTCATTTTGTTAAAGATAATATCGTTCGACAGCGCCAAAATGGCCCGAGATATAGGCGGACGCCAACCCAAATCAAGTTTCTAATCCTTTTATTACGATTAGTAGGCCATGTACCAAGCGTATGGCTTATGTAGTCTAAGGGCAGTTTAGCGAAGTAGCATAAAGATGATCCTCCACATCGTTTTGAATATGGACAATCTAGGAAAAGGTGT
This sequence comes from Hyparrhenia diplandra, assembly GCA_015847255.1. Taxonomy (NCBI): domain Eukaryota; kingdom Viridiplantae; phylum Streptophyta; class Magnoliopsida; order Poales; family Poaceae; genus Hyparrhenia; species Hyparrhenia diplandra. Next base: position 342,737 of record JADLZK010009802.1, read on the forward strand.
TGGATGGTCTCATTTTATATTACAACCAGCATTTCTCGCTTCCTTTCGATTTTCCTAGTGAGGAAAGGTGATAATTCTCGGCCCCTTTATTTTTCTTCATAGATGAATACTTTTTAAGCAAGAACACGAATGCGCTTACGTAGAAATTGCTACTACTATCTTGTCTTACAAAAGAAATTTCCTACTAAACTATTTGTTGCTAAACTACAGTTTGTTTATATTCATCTATTCCGAACTACTTCTTCCATTTAGAGTTTGTAAGTCTTTTTGACTTTTTGGTACATCCATTTAGCTATGTATCTAGATACAATAATATGCTCGATATATAGCAAAATGGACGAAACCAAAAGTCAAAAGCTAATTTCTTACAATTTGGAAACGGAGGAAGTGTAATTTTGTGATCTCAGCGGCTCTCATGGATTGTGTAGTCCCTCATAGACGCCTATTATAGAATTGAAATCGTATAATATTAGGGCCTTGCTAATTTCTGTGTGACTCAAAATTTTCAAATTGCTTCAGCGACTCTAAGCTTTTTTAGATAATGGATGAGAAAAACATCCGCCTCTACATCCAGGATGTACACGGCCGATTATTACAAGTACCGGAGGAAAAAGGTAGAGCAAAACAAGTCTCTAAAACGGTATAAAGAGAACTAAAGCAAATGATAAATGTGCTTCCACCCTCTATAGGGGAAACTCCAAAGTAAACACTTCTAGTTTTTCTCGCTAATTAGCGAGTGTGTTCTTGTCTTTGCTCATCACGCCGCAATCGCTCGCATCGTAGCCAATGGGCTCATTGAAAATTACCTTTTGACAACGAGAAAACTTTCATTTTGTTAAAGATAATATCGTTTCGACAAATAAGCAAAATGGCCAACATATAGCTATGACGCCAACCCAAATCAAAAGTTTCTAATCCTTTTTTATTTCGATTAGTAGGCCATGTACCAAACATATGGCTTATGTAGATCTAGGTCGGTTTAGGCCCGATGGCATAAAGATGATCCTCCATACCATTTTTCGAATCACGGACAATCTAGGAAAAGGTGTTGGATGGTCTCATTTATATTACAACCAACACATTTCTCGCTTCCTTCCGGTTTTTCCTAGTGAGGAAAAGCGATAATTTGGCCGCTTATTTTCTTTTCATAGATGAATACACATGCTAAAGAACACGAGACCGCCTCGCCGCAGTACTACTACTATCTTGTCTTACAAAAATTTTTTCTACTAAACTAACTGTTGCTAAACTACGAGTTTGTTTATATTCTTCTATTCTGAACTACTTCCTCTTCAGTTTGTGTCGCTTAGACTTTTTTTGGTACATCCATTTAGCTATGTATCTAGATACAATAATATGCTGGATACATAGCAAAATGGAACAACAAAAGTCAAAAGCGACTTACAATTTGGAACCGAGGGAGTGCATTTTTTGTGGACTGTGCCTCTGTCCATTAGAGTGGCTATTTTTTTTACGCCGGTTCTCCAAACTTAACCCTCCCTCCTTTACCCGGGGTTTTGGGACCTCTCGTTCGAGGTGACCAAGCTACTTGATGATTTCCATCCAACGCCCAGGCATCAACGGTAACTTCCTGAATTTTTGGTCGCCGGAAGTGAGGAAAGGTGATAATTTCTGCTTTGCTTACTTTCTTCATAGATGAATACACAAGCTTGAGAACACTAAGCGCTCCTACGAGTACTACTACTATCTTGTCTTACAAAAAATTTTCCTTACTAAATGAGCTGTTGCTAAACTACGAGGTTGTTTATATTCCTCTATTCTGAACTACTTACATTTCGGTTGTAAGTCACTTTGACTTTTATGCAGAACACCATTTTAGCTATGTATATCTAGATACAATAATATGCCCGGATATAAAGAAAAATAGACTAGACAAAAGTCAAGCGAATTTGATTTAGGCTTTGGCCGTTTGGGAGTGCAATTTTTGTGATGCGTGTATGCATTGGATTGTGTAGTCCTCACGCATCGTCGCCGACATGGGGTGAAGCGTATAATATTAGGACCTTCAATTTCAGTGGACTGGAATTTTCAACTGCTCAGCGATGAAGCTTTTTTAGATAATGGATGAAAACATCCGCCTCTACATCCGAGGAGGTATAATGCAAACACTATTACAAGTAGTGGATAAAAAAGGTAGAGCAAAAACAAGTCTCTAAAACGTATAAAGAGAGAACTAAAAGCAAAATGATAAATGTGTTTCCACCCTCTATTAGAAAACTCCAAAGTAAACACTTCTAGTTTTCTACTAATTAGGCCAGAGAGTGTTCTTGTCCTGTTCATCATGCGCTGCAACTGGGTTTCCAAGCATCGAGCCAATAGGCTCATCTAAAAATTACCTTCGACAACGAAAACTCTCTTTCATTTTGTTAAAGATAATATCGCTTCCGACAAAGGCCGTACCGCCCGATATAATGCGGACGCCAACCCAAATCAAGTTTCTAATCCTTTTATTCCCTGATTAGTAGGCCATGTACCAAACATAAGGGTTATGTAGATTCAGTCGGTTTAGGCCAATGGCGTAAAAAAGATGATCCTCCATACCATTTTTAATCACAGGATAATCCTAGGAAAGGTGTTGGATGGTCTCATTCATATTACAACCAACACATTTCGGTTTCCTTTCAGCTTTTTCTAGTGAGGAAAGGCGATAATTGGCCGTTATTTTCTTCATAGATGAATACACATGCGCAAGAACACTTACCTCTGTCGAAAGTACTTCTACTATCTTGTCTTATAAAAATTTTTTCTACTAAACTAAGCTGTTGCTAAATTACGGTTTGTTTATATTCTTCTATTCTAAACTACTTCCTCAAAACCCCACGGTTTTTGATTCTTTTTGACTTTTTTGGTACATCCATTTAGCTATGTATCTAGATACAATAATATGCCTGGATACATAGCAAAATGGACGAACAAAAGTCAAAAAGCTTCTAATTTTACAATTTGGAACCGGAGGGAGTGCAATTTTGTGATCTCAGGCTCTGTCCATTAGAGTGGCTATTTTTACGCCGTTCTCTAAACTTAACACAACCCTCCCTCCTTTTACCCGGTTTGGAACCTCTCGCTCAGTGACCAAGCTACTTCCAGTGATTTCCATCCAAATTCAGTATCGACCTGTGTGCCTCGAATTTTTCGGCCACGCCAGAAGTGAGGAAAGGTGATAATTTCGCCGCTTATTTTCTTCATATATGAATACACAAGCTTTTGAGAACACTAACCGCTTCCGGCGAAAGTACTACTACTATCGTTCTAAAATGTATAAAGAGAACTAAAGCAAATGATAAAGAGAACTAAAGCAAAAACAAGTCTCTAAAATGTATAAAGAGAACTAAAGCAAATGATAAATGTGCTTCCACCCCTATAGGAAACCCAAAGTAATCACTTCTAGTTTTCTGCCAATTAGCGTAGAGTGTGTTTTGTCCTTCCATCACGCCGCAACCGGGCTCAAGCATCGTACCCAATAGCCTCATCTGAAAATAACCTTCTCACAAACTTGCAGAAAACTTGTATTTTGTTAAAAGATAATATCGCTTCGACAATACCAAATGGCTCCAAAGATATAGTCAGTGGACGCCAACCCAAATCAAGTTTCTAAACCTTTTATTTCCGATAGTAAGCCATAAAAAATATATGGCTTATATAGATCTAGGGCCGGTTTTAGGCCAGAGTATAAAAAAGATGATCCTCCATACCGCTAATGCACACGACAAGTAGGAAAGTGTTGATGGTCTCATTTATATTACAAACCAACACATTTCCTCTCGCTTCCCTTTCCAATTTTCCCCGACATTTTATTTGTTCTCTTCGCCTCGTTTGTTTTAGTCCTCATTAGAAAAGCCTTATTACAGAATTGAACTCAGATAATTTTATCCTCACATGGGATATTTTCAAAATTGTAGATACTCTAACTTGGACACCGAAAGTGTTACTATAATGTGGAAGCTATTCCAGGTGGTTTTGTCATAGAAAACTACAACTACGGGCCGCTATTTTATTTATAGAGATGAATATACGCTCAAGATAGAACAATGACGCACCTTTTTCCTCGCCCCTAGAACGCCGAAGCTTTTGTCGCGGTGCCGGGCCGCTGACTTATGCTCTAAAATGGTGCCGCAAAATATATGTGATATACAAACCCTACTTATTGTTAGCTTTTTGCTTAGTGCTAGCCGCTGGACTTCTCTCGTAACCTAAACTGCTTGATGTAGGTAAATTGCTAAGCACATTTACAAACATCATCCGGGCAAATCTAAACAACTTCTTATTCTCTAGAGGATGGCCGGAGAGCTACATATGAAGAGATCGTAGCAAGAGATAGATGATGGTACCACGTGGGGCAAGAGAGAGATGATGGTACCCACAGGGGGCGCTCGATTTTTTATCGGGAGTAGGGGCAGCCATCCGCTGCTTTCCTCGGGCGAAAACACAGACACACCAATGCGGCCTAAGGCAAGATAGTTGTCACGCCGCTTCCAACCGGTTTCCCAATCGGTAGAAGGTGGCCATGCTAAGAACGAAGAGACTTGTTGGTCCGGATTGCATAGACAAAAAGGTCCCCTTTGCTCATATTCGCCCTTCTTTAAGCCGCAAGTAAACAAAGGAATTGTTATTTGAGAACCCGGTCCGTAATTCATTGAGTTTTGTAGGCAACTTAAGGCTACATAGCATATATGAAGTTGTGGCACAAAGAGGGCAAAAGTTTTAGGACCCTTCAAAAAGTGATTCTAGTCGCGGAATTACGCCATGAAGGGGTTGGATGCCACGGTGAAGCACCCATACATCACCAAGGATCGATTGGGCACGCTCGCTGAAGCCGTAAGAGCAGTAAAGAGGCACGCGGCAACAAGTGAGAGATACAAGCGCTTTAGGGAGAAGAACAAGCATGACCGTCGCACGGGTCCAGGAGGTTATGAGGCAAAAGTTCGTGCGGGAGAAGGAGGACACTTACTTACTCCACAGGGTCAGCATCAAGAATCCTCGGCATGAATTTTCCAAAGTGAACCGCCGCGCATTTTTACGCGTACCTGCGCCCCGGCCCGTGTCAGTAATAAGGCCGCAATTGTTTGGTCGCGAAGCGCCCTCGGCCTTTATCCGGAGAAGGTTTTAGAGAAGACCGCCTCGCAGCTTCTTCCGAGGGCAATCGGTGTAAGGGGAAAGAGATATGCTCACAGAGGTCCCGGCACCCCCTGAGCGCATGTAGGCTGCAGCGTGGTATGTCTAGTATGACCGTTGGAAGTTTTGTCGGGCTATGGCGCTTGAGTATGTACGTAGAAGAGGAAGTCTCCGTGCGCGCTGACCGAAAGCATATAGAGAAGAGTTTGGACCTCAACTAGATGAGCTCAGCACCTAAGGTGGCGGCGCTTTGGAATCGAGGACATGGTTCATCGGCTCGCCAACACACCCCTAGTCGCGGTAGGTGGTGTGAAGAGCAAAACTACAAGTATGCAGAAGCTCGATCTCGACGGATGTCGCTAGCTTTGGAGATACTTCCACCGCCGCCAATTCATGTACCCTTGCAAAGGAAGACTCGAGTGCTATCCGTTGAGGTAGCAAGGGAATGGTATACCCCGAATCAACTACATCTTAAAGGTCAAACTCAATACCGGAAGCAATTCTATTGTTTTCATTGATCATGTAACTTTTGGTTTTGAGGCTACACTCATCGATCCTCCGGCACAGCAGATTAAGGCTCTTGGACAAGCTTTTGTGTAAGATGATCCAAAGGGAGTGAGCCCTCGGCCTTACCAAAGCATTCCTAAAAGCTCTTCTTTACCTCCCCAAAACCCTCCTCGCGGCCTACTCTTCAATGAAAGTCAATCTAAAGGATCAGACATGACACGCAGCCTTAAAATGGGAATGGCGCTGAATGATAAAGGCGAGTCCTTCCTCGCTACATAATGGATGGGAATGCTACTTACCGCCAAGATGCCAATGATGGTTAGAGTGCCTGCGCAGTGCCCGCTAAACGATGTGGAACCCTGCCTCAAGACAAGGATGACCGTGAGTGCCTCGCGCCGCAGGGGTGAGAATGGGGAGGCTCGCATGACAAGAATGCGTCCGCAGTGCCCCCTCGCAGTGCAGGGCCGAGAATCAAGCGCGGCTCAACAAATAGACGGCAAGGTCCAAACAAAGCATGTTTCAAAGTAAGAAGCATGGAGGGGTCCAAACAAGAATGTACAAAGAAGTAGTGCTTCGCTTGGAGTTCTACACTCGCACGCGTTTCCATTCGCCGCTGAATAACCACTGTTTCATATGTTTGCGAAAGGCCGCGAAACCGATGAAAAGACATGTGGGTTCTACACTACCACCACTTTCCCCGGCCGCGATGAAACAGTCTTTCATCCGACCGCCACTCAGGTAACTCGGCGCAGCCCATCATGTGCCTACCTTGTTTGGCAATAAAGACCATGTGTACAACGAACACTTATGCCTACCTTTCTTTTTGTATATTAGGATTTCATTTGTCCGAAATTGATTACTTTGGGAGGATATTAGAGAGGAGATCGCCAAGTTTGTTATGGCAGAGATCATCACCGTGCGTAGTATTCGCTTTCTGCGGAACCGCGGAGTTCCCCTCTCGCTTTCCCTTTGGCCGCATGAGACGCTATAAGGTGGGATACATGCATTTGAACCGTGGTTATTTGTGTTGTGAACAATTTCAGTGTGGCGCGGCCTCGAACAACCTGGGTATGTCTCGCGGTGAAGAACACATTCTCGGTGATACACATGAATTTCTCGTGAGATACACATGAATTTTAAGAAATACACATGAATCTTTTCCA